>VZRE01004486.1:58758-85265 GCA_013396775.1 Cephalopterus ornatus | reverse complement strand
GCGGCCACGAGCTGCTCAACCTCCACACAAAGGGGGAAGACAAGCCTAAAATAAACACGCACGCACACGGGCGCGCACACGCACGGACACACACGGACACACACACACGGGGTGCTGAGGGAGGGGGGAGGCCCAGGGAGAAGCAAGGGGCTGGGGAGGGTGGCTTGGGTGGTGAGGAAAAATTTCATGCTGGCCTCTTTAAAGGTGTGTTATTTGTTCAAGGCTGTCCAAACATTTGCGGAGCGCTGGCAGGCCCGGAATGTGTGCAAGAGCTCCGGCAGCGTGTCTTAGGCGTGGGAAAGCTCTGCTCTCCTCAACCTTTACAGGCTTGTTCCCCCTCAGGCAGTGATTCAATAAAACCCGCGCCAGAGATTTATTGAGCTGATAATGACAGCTTCAGACAGCAGGCAGACACCAGCAGGGCCGGGGAGAGGGGGAGAGGGACTCCCAAGTCGCAGAGGAGGGATGTGAGATCCCAACGCCTTCCCAGGATGGGGCTCGGGGCGGGCTGGGGTCTGCACCTTGGTTATTCCAAGTCATGGAGGAGGGATGAGAGATCCCAGTGTCTTGCCAGGACAGGGAGTGGGCTGGGGTCTGCACCTTGGTTATCCCGAGTGGCAGAGGAGGAACAAGGGATCCCAGTGCCTTGCTGGGATGGGACATGGGGCGGGCTGGGGTCTGCACTTTGGTTATCCTGAGTGGCAGAGGAGGGATGAGAGATCCCAGTGCCTTGCCAGAACACGGCATGGGGTGGGCTGAGGTCTGTAACTTGTTTATCCCGAGTGACAGAAGAGGAACAAGAGGTCCCAGCGCCTTGCTGGGATGGGACATGGGGCAGGCTGGGGTCTGCCCCGTGGTTAACAGCAAGGGCTAGAGGCAGGATTTCAATCCCCTTTCCCCAGGTGCCCAAGTGTACACCCTGGCAGGTGAGCAGAGGGTGTTCCTGGCAGGAGTGCAGGGCTCCCTGCTGTGGGAATTGCTGTTGTCCTTGTCACCAGCCCTGCTGAGGTCAGGGACGTGGCCATGGGATGGGCTGGGTGCCTGCCCCAGGGTGACAGTGTCCCGGCTGAGCTGGCTGCCTCGGGGGGCTGTGCCGTGCTGGACCCTGGCCACCTGGGCAAGTTGCTTCACCTCCCGCTCTGCCACCGCCCTGTGACTGCTCAGCTCTGGGTAATTCCCCTTCCCAGCAAGTGCTGAGCTGAGAAGGGCAGCAAAGGCTTGCAGCCTGAGCTGCTCTGTGTGCTGGAGGCCCTGGGAGAAGTTCTGCTCTTTGGGGACAGGTGGGAAGAAGGTGATGCCACGAGGGCTTGATTAAAGGCATTGCTGCTGATCTGGGTCACACAGCCCAGCCTGTGGTGCTCAGGGACAGAGAAAACACGCCGTGACAGAGCTCTGTGTCACTGCCGTAGCACTGGCCACTGAGTCACTGGCCCACCTGGGCCAAGTGTTGGCCTCCCTTGCAGCTTGTGGAAGGTTGGACTTGATGATCTTGAAGGTCTTTTCCTACTTTAAGGATTCTTTAGCAAAACCCTGGCAGACAAAAGGAAGGCAGAGCCCAGGGCAAGGCACCTGTGAGAAAGCCCAGCACTTTCCTGCTGTTCCACTGTACTTTCTGGCCGTGCTGGAGTTAAATCCCATAAACACACCTGTGGTTATCAATCCGTTTTACCAGTGGGAAATGCTCGAGATAGAAGGGAAGTGACTCACCCTGAGAGGCAGCAGCACGGCCAGGAACCAACCTCTCTGACCCTCTGCCCGTGATAACCCATGGGCTTTGTGTGCCTGCACATGCACTCAGCCCAGCAAACAGCCACGAGACATGTGCAGGGGGGGAACACAGCACTAAAACTCCCCTCCTGCCAGCCCTCCAAATCCAGCTTTACCAGGCTGCAAAGCCACTCCACGGGCCCTTCATGCAGTGCTTGCCTTGGGAGAGCCATTTTGGCTCTTTTAACAGAAAAAGGCTTCAAGGAAAACCCTTCCCAAGGTAACCTTCAGTCCTGCACTCGTGAGCTGGGCAGACATGCACCTCCCAGCCTTGGCATCAGGTAGCTGAAGGCAGCAGAGGCACAGAACAACGTGGCCAGTGAGCAGTGCTGGGATAAAAGGGACCTTGCATCGCCTCTCTCATTTAATTATTACCGTCTGTGTTCTTTCTGGCACCGCAAACGTTTGGGAACTTGGCAGCTCGCTGCCTGTATTAACACAGGGTGTTTTCTCCACAGCGAGAGTGCTCCGTGGTGCTGGAGGGGGCTGGTTTGAGCCTCACGCCCTGAACAGCCAGACTTTCCCAAGCTTTGGGTTCAAATCCCAGCAGGACCTAATGAGAGCTTCGTGTTGCCTGGTGCAGGGAGGGAGTCTTGCGGGTGTTTTCGGCCCTGCACGGCCCTTACGGCTCCAACAGCCCTTTGCAATTTGGCTGTCAACAAAGAGGGCAACTGGTTTCTATAATAAACACTGGGGGATAGATTTTCAAAGAGCAGAGGGCCTGCCTCGTTTGGGTGGGTGTAATTTGCAGCAGAGAGCAAATCTGAGTGTCTGGATTGCTGCCTCTCGCCGGCTTGCGCTTGGCTCTGACACTTGGGCTTGGTGGATACGACAGAAGCTGTTCCTCTGACAATACAAGCCCTGGCGTGGCAGAGCTTCCCTGGTCACGCTGTTCAGTGTCTTCAGGATGGCAATTACAGGTGATCCCCCAGCTGGCTCTTTGCTTTTAGACAGGAGCAGTCTTAGCTTTTAGCCTTAACCTGCCTCCTCTGACCGCCGGTATCGATCCTTTGCAGCAGCCATGGTTTCGCCTGCAATTAGAGAAGCACATTTTGTCCTGACTTGATCCTGCCTGGCCTGTAAGAGCCCTCCAGCACTGGTTTGCTCGGGGAGGAGCAGCCTCTCCATCATCTCAAAAGTGCTGCTGCCTTTGCACTGGCTCTGCCTCTCTCCGGTGGGGAGTCCTGTGTCACCCCCTCAGCTCTTTGGTGTTAGTTCAGTGAGGTGCCTCTGATCCCCAAAAAAAGGGCGAGAGAGGCAGGATTCTAGCTGCTAGGCAATCTTATAGGAATCTGTGATGTATTCCAACTCCGTCACTGCAGCCTGCAGGGCAACAGGGAGCCAGGGATGCCAACACTGGGAAGATGCAGAGTTGCTCTCCAGTGTTGCACTGGATGTGTTCTAAACCCACACCTTAAGCTTGAGGAGTGGCATAAAGACTGCACAGAGAAGGGAAAGGTTTTGGATAGAGTAAGAAAGGCTGTCTTAGGTCTGCAGAGTAAATGCAGCTAAACCAGTGAGCAGCACAGACCTGGCTGTGGGAGCTGTGAACGTGACAGAGTAGTGGGGGCACTGAATCTGTGAGTGGGATCTACAAAGTGTATGTCCCACTTCCACAATCATCCCAGTTCCAGCAGGGGAAGTGGCAGGAGGTCAGAGTCCTCTCCTTTGTCCTTGTTCTTCCTCCCTGGAGCCCAAGCCAGCCCTCACCACGTTATGCAACCCTGTCTGGAGCCCTGCAAACAGCCCAGCTGGTGGCTCTGGAACACGGAGCTCTGCTGCTGACGCCAGTCCAGTCAGGTCCTAGATCAGATGGCTGCTGCCCAGGCACAGGGCGCTCTCTCCAGCTGCTCCGTGCATCCTCAGCCTGGGCTAAGTGCAGCCAGGATGGAGCTCCACCCTTTCAGGCCCAGAGTTTTCCTGAGGAGAGCCCCCAGCTGTGTCCTGGAGCATTCCAGGGGCTGGCTGAGCGCACACGTGCAGCGGCTGCTCAGCCACAGAGCTCCCTTTCTTCTCCAGCAGTGCCATGAGCTGCTCTGAGAAATGCCTGCTGCCCTTGGCAAAACAGCCCCTGCTCTGAAATCCCTGCCTGGCACAGCTGTCTCCAGGAGGGCAGCTCCTCCCTGGGTGGCAGGTATGGAATAAATCTGGTTTTCTCAGCGCTGCTCCGGGAGAAGCCACAAAGCTCTCGCACACATGTGCTCTGGCACGCACCCCTCGCCTGGCCCTTCCAGGCTCTGCTGGATCCACAGCCTTTCCAGCATCTGTTCCACATCACCTTCCTCGTTTTCCATCCTCTCCCAGATGTTTCCATTCTCTCCATCCCCTCATGGCAGGAGCACCGCTAATAGTGCTGAGGAGCGAGCGCAGATGGTTTGGTTCGGGAGTAACTTTGGCACAGGATGTGTGGAAAACTCCGCAGCCAAATGCAGACCGTGTGCAGGGCTTGAACCTGGGAGTGTGGTGGAAGGCAGCAGCCGCTCAAGAACAGTTCTGCCCAGCAAGCCCAGTTCCCCACCCTGCTGGCACAGGTCACCTCATTCTCCTCGCTAGGTAGAGGCCTCCCATAGTTCAGAGACGAAGTCACTCCCGTGTCATGCACTCCTGACTGTGACACACCATCACCGATTTCGAGGCACCCACCAGCACCTCCCTCCTTCCCCGACCGACTCCTTTCCTCTGTGGGGTGGGAACCTGCAGCGGCTCAGCTCTGAGAGGGGTCAGACCCACGGATCCCTGATGGCAGGGACAGGCACTGGGAGCACCCAGCTCGGGGATAAGCCCTGTGCTGTTGAGAGACTTCGTCTTTACTGGCCCATTATCAAACCCACTGGCCTCTAACACACTCTGGGGATGAAAGCACAAGGGGAGCGATTGTCCAAGTATTTACCAAAGTTTGGGTCTGATAAGCCCTGTTGATTTTACAAGTGCTCCTTGCTGGCCCCGGGAATGACTTTATGGCTGGGGCTGCAGGTGGAATACTCAGCAGTGGAGAGGAAGGAGGGCAGACACACCAACCAAACCCACCATTATCCACTTGTTTGCTGATTATCTCTGTGCAATTTAACCCTTTGCTAAGCACCCCGGGGCCCCCATGCTGTTGTGCTTTCCATCACCCCTCTGCTCACTTGAGGTTCAGAAAGTCCTTGCCCTAATTCCTCATGATGGCATTTTTCCTGACAGTTTCAAATTAAGCATGGGAACATCTCTAGTGAAGGGCAGAAGAATCTCCTGGCACTGAGATCTCCTTGTCTATGAGCAACTTTCTTTCGAGGAAGTGATAGAACATCTCTTGCTAAAGATTTTTAGAAGTAGACCAAAAACCAGTCAGCACTGGGGTCTTGAAAGGTGTAAATGGGTTTTATATGCTGTCACTTTTGCATGACCTTTCTGGCAATCTTAGTAATTACCTTCAGTCCTTCTCCATCCCTTCCCACTGGAAGGGGACGGGATACACTTCATACATTGGCTTTATTTGACAGGTGGAAAATAATGAGCACTAGTTTGTTGAGGGCTAGACAATCCAATCCAAACCGAACCAAATCAAACCAAAAGTCTAAAATTAGAGACAGTATGAACCAGGGCAGCAAAACAACTGGGAAAACCTTTGCAGCACCTGGGAAACAACCCGTTGTGCAAGAACTGCTCCTTCCTGGAGCACCGAGAGAGCTCTGAACTGAACAGAAACTGCTGAAATCTTCATTTCCCCCCATTATTCAGATTCAGCACCAAAACAATGATTCTGTAAATGCTATTTGCAGTGCGAGGCACCGCACCAGGGTGAGGGTGGGGGCTGAGATTTCCCAAATAAAAATATAAGGGGTCTGGCATCCTCAGGAAGTCAGACTGTCTTTGCTCTTAGCATCTCAGATGCTAGAGCAAAGCATTTGAAGTCAGACAAAATTAAAAAAATTCAGTCTCTACGTTAACCCAACAGTTTCCTCCCTGCCAGCTCCACAGTTCTGGAAATCAGCCTTCTTTAAGGTGGCATTTCAATCCTTCCTTGGGTGCTTTCAGACTCCACAAAGCAAAACGCCTGTTTTAAAGCGCTTTCTTCTTACATTCCTTGCCTGCCTGATAAGAATTTGGGATAAGAATTTGCGTAGCACCCGTGTGTGGATATCAACAGAGTGTATGTCACCGAGAAATGTGTGTCACCAGCACAGGAGCTCTGTGCATAGGTGTGTGTGCTGCGTGTTTTCGGGCATCCACACGGAGATGCTTATCTGCCTAAACCAAGGAATAAAAGGCACCCAGGTGTAAGTGCCCTCTTCCCGGAAAAAAAAAAAAGCTGATAATTACTGTAAACATGCCGGGTGCTGGAAGGTTGTTTGATGTTCGGTGACAGGACCCGGTTGCCCTGGCTCTGCTATCTCCTCCTCAAAGTCTGCCTGGCTGCCAAATCCACAAAGGCTGCTGATATTCCAGGTATCGGCTGCTGCTGCAGCCTCCAGCTCTCGGGAGCAGGTCACTGAGTAATTAGTGATATCACTAATGGGAGGAAACCTGAAGCAGCCAGTGACATGCAGTCCCAGTGGAAGCATGGCCCTGGGCTAGGACCTGCTGCTGGCCCCTGGGATGTGACGGGATCTGTGGGTCCCTCGGTGGGGTTGTGACCCAAAAGCCAGGCTGGCACTCCCAGCTACACCGAGTGGGGACAGCAGAAGGAGAAGCATCCTGCTGCCACACTGCATCCGCTTTCATCCCCGTGGAAGTGGCTCAGTCTCAGCTCAGACTGCTGCCATGGCTCATTCGGTAAGGTTAATCATGGAATCATGGAATCATGGAATCATAGAAATATAAAAGTTGGAAAGACCTCCAAGATCATCAACCCCAACCTTGCACCGAGTCCCACCAGCATGCCCACTAAACCTACTGCTAAGAGCCATGTAAACTCATTTTTGTTGGTATTTCCAGGCATGGTGACTCCATCACTCCCCTGTGCAGCCCATTCCAATGCTTAACCACTCCCTCAGAGAAGAAATTTTTCCTAAAACCCAGCCTGAACCTCCCCTGGCGCAACTTGAGGCCATTTCCCCTTATCCTGTCGAGCCAAGGGATCTGGCACCGGGGCTTTATCCGGCTCATGGAGCACCCTGGAAACACGGAGAGGAAACACACAGAGCTGGGCTTTCCCTTTTTTTTTTTTGGTTTTTTTTTTTTTTTTTTTTGGCGAGTGTCTGTGGAACAAAGCTCCTTTCTTCCCGGCAGCACTAACACAAGGGGAATTGTCCTCCCGGGCACAAAGGACGGGGCGGACACGGCCGGGCTCCTCGCTGGGCACACCTGTGTCCGTGTGCTCCACCCCGGCACCGGTGCCCTCACCTGCCGGGAGCCGTGGGAATTCTCCACCCCTCCATCGGCCAGGACGCCCAGGTTAATGAATTGCGCCCGCCAGCAGCCAGCACGGGCGGGGGAGGAAGGGGACTGCCCCGGGGAGGCCCTTACACACACTTTATGCCCCGTCTCTTATCAGCAGCAGCCTCCCAGCTGAGCAGAAGTTGCTTAATCCCGCGAGGAGGGAGCGAAATCCGCCCGCTCCGGGGCGGTTTCAGTGCGGGGCGAAGGCAGGGGCACGTAGGCAGGCTGGGAGCCAGGGCAGTGCCAGCCCTGCGTGGGAGAGCAGGCACTGTCACAGCTGAGGAGCCCGGGCGGGTGGCCGGGTGGTTTCCTCATGACAAAGATGTCCTTGTGCTGCCCGGGTCAGAGCAGGGGGTGCCAATGGGAACTGTTCGTCCCAGAGTGAGATCTGAGAGAGCCACAGGGAGGCTGTAATGGGGGCCAGGAGCACCATCAGGGGCTTTTTGGTGGGGACCGAGGGGTTTTAAACCCTCTGGCCACTCTGTAAATCCACTCAGCCGAGACCTCTGATTTCTCCCAGGTTCAGCCTGCAAAATGCTGCAGAACACGCACACAAACACACACACACACACTCACGGTTCTACCTGAAGCCATAAAGGGCTCACAGAGGGCTCACATCCTGCAGCCACACTCCTCCCTTCACTTTCCTTTCCCCCTTCTGCTCCTCCTTGGATGGCCTTGCAAAACAAAATGAGGAGCATCTGGCTGCAGAGACATCCGAGCTGTGAAACAAGGATCTGTGGATTTTCACAGAATCACAGAATGGCCTGGGTTGGAAGGGATCTTAAAAAGCATCTCGTTCTACCACCCTGCCATGGGCATAGAAAGCTTCCACTAGCCCACGTTGTTCAGAGCTCCATCCAGACTGGGCTTGGACACTCTCAGGGATGGGGCAGCCACAGCTTTTGGGCAACCCGTGCCAGGGCCTCAGCACCCTCCCAGGAAAGGATTTCTTCCCAACATCTGGCCTGGTGGACAGCCCCTTGTGCCCCGTAGGTCTAATCCAAAGGCTGCTTGTGCCAGTGGTGACACCCCAAAGGGCTCAGGGAGAAGTTCAGACCGAGGACACCTCCAGCTGTCAGGGGAGACTGATTGAAAATGCGTGTGGCTCGAGTCCCAAGGCAAAAACAGGAAGATGGAGTAATAGAGCTGAGCTTGTCTCCCAGACACCCACCCAAGGGCTGGGTGCTCCAATTAGCAGGCGGTGCTAATTCCCTGTGATTGTGGTGCCACAAGACAGGCCCTCAGAGGGCTCACTGGGGGAAGGCAGAGGCAGATGACACGTGGGGTGCGGAGCTGCATCTGATGCCGTGGGAGGCTGTGAGGTGCTGCAGGCTGTCACAGCTCCCTGGGCTGCTGTGTGCTTCCCACAGTGGGCTGCCAGGCGTGATTCCAGCCAGCCCTCCAGCTCCAGGGCATTCCCAGGGATGCTTTGGGTCAGGCAGTTACAGCCATGCCAAGGAACCTGCTCTGAACAAAGCCTGTGCTGGGCGGGCATAGAGATGTGCTTTGCTTTACAGAATCATGGAGTCACTAAGGTTTGGAAAAGGCGCCCAAGATCATCAAGTCCCACCTTCAACTGAACCCTGCCATGCTCATAAAGCATATGGTGAAGCGCCACATGGTGAACACTTCCAGGGAGGGAGATCCCACCACTTCCCTGGGGAGCCTGCTCCAGTGACCGCTCTTTCTTTGCTGCTCTGGGGGCAGGCTGAGGGCCAGAGCTCTGCTTGAGTGAGCACACAGGACTCAGCCAGGCCACTATGTGAGAGGGAAGGCAAAGTGTCATGGTATTTTCTGGAAGGTTTTATAGAAGGAAACGTTATCATGGTGTCAGGATGGAGCCAAGCCCTTGGATTGTTTCGTGCTGAACCCCAGGTTGTCACCGTGACCACAGAGGCTGATGTCTTGGAAAAATCAACCAGGAATGCAATGGTTAATCACAAGCACCCTGCACTGTTCCTCCTTATGCTTCAGAGTCAACAACCCCAGTGCACTCCTGAGCTGGGGAAGTGGGCAGAGGAAGAAGGGAGAGGCAGGACTCAGCCTCTGCGGCCAGTTTCCGTGTCAGGGAGTTCGTGTCCGGAGAAGAGGGAAGAGGGAAGCCGGGGTGCTGCACATTCCAACCCTTGGCTCACGGTGCCTGCCCTGCCACGTGATGCCTGATTTCCCTGTGTGTGTTTGTGTGTGTGTGTGTGTGTGGTGCCTTTGGCACCCAGGATGGTGTTTACACTTTCCATACAGAATAACACAACTTGATACGAATCTGGGAATCTTGGAGGAAAAAAAAAAAAAGAACGACAGAAAGAGCAAACCTCAAAGTGCAGCTGGAAAAATACTGCGAGCTCCCAGAGCAGCCAAGATCAACAGCAAGGACAGGCTACTACTCTCTAAGGGGGATAGGGATGGGATTTTCTAAGCCACTCCTAATTTGTGATGAAAATAATCTCAGAAGGAGGGCAGGTGGGTGCCTGCCCTCAGGACAGCTTGCTCTGGTGCCAGGAGCAGGGTACTGAGCAACTGGCTCCTTGCAGTGAGCTGGGAAACATTGCCAATGCTTCTGAAGGGGTTAAACAGCAATTTTTTTTCCGTTTCCCAGTGTGCAGAAAAAAGGCTTTGGGAGACGGGAGCATTCCCACAGGGGGATGGTGACTGTCCTCCAGTCCTGTCCCAAACCCCCAGGTCCCAGGCAGGAGTGACATGGGGTGCCCTCCTCAGCCAGCCCATCCCTCGAGCCACTCTGCTTTGCTTCACAAGCAGGGCAGTGAGGCAGAGCTCAGGGGTGCTCGTCCCACCCCTTCCCAGTGCAATGGCCTCTTCCAGCTCCTTTGTGGTTCTCTGAAGGACTTCTCGGGGCGCTGGTGCTGCAAGACAGGGAAGACTTTTTTTTTTTTTTTTTTTTTTTGGCTGTCAGTTTTCCTTAACTCCTAAAGTGGTGTCATCTGGATGGAGTGAGGTATCACCAGTACCTTCCCCCTGCCCTGTCTCTGTCAATTGTCTCCAGGACTCTCCACTCTCGCCCACCTTTCCAGTCCAGCTCTTTTTTCAATCTCAATAGCCTTATTGGCATGACACGGTTGGCGAGCATTGCCAAAGTTAATATATCAAATGTCCCTCCCTAGAGCAAGCTTTTCTCAGCACAATTACTCCCCAAAGACTCATCGAATGCACAGGCCACGGCTGAACACTGTGGTTTAATGTCCTCATTAAATAACGACGAATAACCACCCCACCCCTCATCCATGTCATCCTGCTTTCAGAGTGCGAAGCCTCTTGGGCTCAAGACTCTCAGGGCCACACGGGAAGAGCTTTGGGAGTTCACTCCAGCCTTTATTTGGATTGCAGGCACCCGTCCAAAACCAGGCCCCTGTTGTGGCTGGTATTGCACACACAGAACAAGAAAAAGTCCCTGGCCCAAAGAGCCTGGACAATGCAGACACACAAAAGATTATTCCTCTCATTTTACGTGACATGAGGAGCTCAGGGACTTGCCCAGGGGCACACAGTGAGTCAGCATCAGATCTTAGGATTAAACCCACATCTCCAGGGACTAAAGTGCAAAACCAGTTCTACCTCCGAGATGTAAGTCCCAGCTCTGCCTGTCCCAGCTCTGCAAGGCCTTCCCATGGACTTTGTGCCACCGAGGCTGCCCCAGGCACTCTCAGGACTCGGAGCAGCTCTGTCCCTGGCCAGCCAGGTCCTCCTCTGCTTCCAAAGACACTTAACTGGTGCATGTCAGAGATGTAACTGGTGAAACTGGGGAGGAACTGTTTGAGAGGGAATGTAGTGACAGGACAAGGGGGAACGGTGTCAAGGTTTAGATGGGAAGGAATTCCTCCCTGTGAGGGTGGGGAGGCCCTGGCACAGGTTGCTCAGAGAAGCTGTGGCTGCCCCATCCCTGCAAGTATTCCAGGCCAGGTTGGACAGGGCTTGGAGCAATCTGGGCTAGTGGAAGGTGTCCCTGCCCATGGCAGGGGGTTGGAGTGAGATGATCTTTAAGGTCCCTTCCAACCCAAACCATGCCATGACTTTCTGATTCCTGTCAGCCCCGGAGCTGCTCCATTTCTGCACCAGCTGGCGCATGGCCCGTGTGCTCACCCTGTGTGCACAGCAATCCTCTGGGCACTTTGGGATCCTGCAAGAGGAAAGCCCTGCACAGTGCTGTCAGCATCTTAATTCTGCTTTTCTGCTGCTTGATGCCTCCCAGACAGGAGCGAGCTCGGATCCACGCTCAAATTACCACCGCAAGACAAATCCCCCGCTCGGCTGAGCCAAGGTGACTGACGTGTGCGTGCTCTTATTCAGCAGCACAGGCAGGTTAATTCAGTTTAGCTCAGCTGGCAGCTGAGCTGGGCTGTGTTTGCCGCAGGGACAGAGCTGATGGGCAGGCAGTTGCCAAGGCTCAGCTGGTGCATGGTAACACAGAAAGCTCCAGGACTTGCTCACGTCTTCCAGCCCCTTCAGACAGACTCCCTGTATCCGGCCTTAACAGACAGAGAGACAAGAGGTGACTCACAGGGCTCAGGGAGAAACCTCTGCTCCCAGGTAGCTGCTGGCAGCAGGTTACACGTGCTCTTTTTGCAGCCTGATCCTCCCGTTTTTAGCTGCTGGGTCCTGCAGCAGTTGAACCACAGGTCGGATCTACCTAAAAAACCACACTAAAACCCACAGAATAATAAAGCTCAGAGCATGCCACAGCAATGCCCGGACCCCTCTTCTTCCCTTGGCCAACGGGAGAAATTTCTAATTCACATTTTCTCTGTGAATTTTGAGGCAGAAGAGGTGGACACACCAGGTTTGTCTGCACACAGGCACATGCAAGTTGTATTGAGGTGAACTTCACATTGCCAGGACAGTGTAACTGTGTCCCAGCTGGGCTCAGAATGCCCAGGGCCTGACATCCTCCCTGCTCTGGATCTTGTTCCCTCCCAGACTTCGGGATGTTCAATGGGCTGGGGGATACTCCCGGAAAAACAAAGCAGCAGCCTCATAAAGAAAAACCTCCTATGGAGAAATTTCAGTGAAGATTTCCCCGTTCCTGGGCCAGGAGACAATGGTGGGAAGGAAGTCGGAGTCATTATCCTCATTGTTCCAAGGTTTAATCAGGCACTTGGGGATTCGCACCTCAGCACTGAGGGCACAGCTGGGTGGGAAGGGGCTTGGCTTTGTCCACCCATGTGGAGAAAGGCTGTTTGGCTGTTTTGCTCACTGCTGTGCTGCTGTTTGAAGTGTTTTGCCCTCTCCTGCACTCCAGCTTGTCGACCTGCGGCCGGAGGAACACCGGGAGTGTCAGGGCAGCACAGAAAGGCTGAGATTTTTGGGGAGGCTCCAGACCACCGATGGGGTAGCCAAAGGGGTGCAGGGGGGTACCCATCGGCCAGGGCCCCTCCGCCTCCTGGCCCTGCCTACGTCAGAAGGAATCGGCAAGAGGGTGGATTTCCGGAGGACCTGTTTTCCAGATCCCCTGGCATCCTTCCACCGCTCCCGCCGCATGCGTCATCATTTTACGAGGCTGCATCGTTCCCAGGGAGCCCCCTTCCCCTCCCCTTTCCCTCCCAGCACTGAGATTTTATTTATTTGTTTATAACACTTCTCCTATCCCCAGGATGCCTTTCATCTGCGAGCACTTAACCGTTTCGGTGACAGGAGGGAGGGGCAGCACCTTGGGGAGACAGGGAACATCCATCACCCCCCAACGTCCCTTGGGGCTGCTCCAGGGGCCTGTCCCCTCCTGGGGCTGAGCTCTCCATCAGCAGGGGCAGTGTCTCTCAAGGACACAATGCATCCAGCACAAGCAGCAGCCTGGCCACCCTCACGCTGTGGGTGTTGCCTCCAGACACCAACTGCTGCCCTTGGCTCCTCTTTAAAGGGCTCTGAAAGGCTTTTTGTTCGTGGATGGAGCACAGGGCTGGGAAGCAACGTGGGGGTAGATCCTTCCTCCCTCGGCACTTGACGATTTGAGGGGGGGACACGGGCAGGGATGCCACCCACTAGGCCAGGTTGCCCCAAGCCCCGTCCAGCATGGCCTTGAACACTTGCAGGGATGGGGCATCCACAGCTTTTCCGGGAAAGAAGCCCAGAGAAAAGCCCAGCTCCGTATTTTGAAGAGCGTAGAGGAGACCAGGTCAGAGTCTCGCCCACGAGGTGCAAGTGGGTGAGGGCAGAGTCGGACTTTACACTCGGCATCGCCACTTCCAGGGGAGTTTTCAGCACCCAACGCGTGTGTGTTAGGGTGGGCTGGGGGAAGCTAAATATCCCAGCCTGGCAAGTGTCAACAGCAATTAGTGTTTCACACTCGGCCTGAGAGGGGGATAAACATCCACAAGTAACCAAGCAGTGCCGGGCTGCCTGGGAAAGAGTGCCAGACAGGGAGGAGGGGAGGGAGCAGAACAATGCCTTCTAATGCCATGGCTTTGTCAAGGGGAGTTCGCAGCTTGGTGGGAAAGATGCTCCATCCCAGACGTCTTCTTGTCTCTCCCCTTTGCAGTTACTGATTGGGGAGGCCCCAGGCTTTGGTGCCTATCTCCATGCAGGGCTGCATCACTTCAGAGAGAAGGTGATGCCGAGTGAGCTGGGCTAAACCACTGCAAAAGGCTCTTATAGCCACTCTAACTGGGCTGCTACTGGGCAGGGATCACAGAATCATAGAATTGTTAAGGTTGGAAAAGACCTTTCAGGTCACTGAGTCCAACCACTCACCCAGCACTGTCAAGTCCGCCACTAAATCACGCCAGGCAGAACTGGAATGAGCCTATCTGGAATTGTGTCCTGCATCAGGTACAAAAAAATCCAGGTTATTTTTCCATCCTGGGAATGTGGAGCAACCAGCAAGAGGGGAGGTCTATGTGTAGACGCTGCCAATAAGCCAAATTGCCATCCTCCTCCTCCTCGAACTGATGCAAACTTTGCTTTCAGAGTTCTCCTGTTCCTCCTGCCAGTGTCCGTGGACCATGGTTGACTTGCTCCTGCTTGGCACTTGTTGATTTAAAAAAAAAATAGGTGCTGAGCTTTGAGGGAGGTGGGACTTTAGGGTTCCAACAGCATTTTGCCTCCTGAATCTCTACAGTGGCACTAAGGAATTGCCACCAGGTCTGGAATTAAATATCTCTTCCTTCCAGCCTCCCCACTGCCACTGCTGATTATATTTCCTCCTGGCACTCACGGAGAAAAGCCCTGGTGTGCCAGATGCTGCCCAAGCACTGCTACAGGCACAAGTCCCTGCCACCCAGCTGGACAAATTGGGCAACAAAATTAAGATTTGTCCTTGTGTCAGCGCTGAGGAGCAGAGGCCCAGCAAAACTGCAGCTGAAATGATGAGTGTCAGTGGCTAAGTGACCAGATCTCCCAGGAGAAGAGGACCTGACTGATTCCATCCCCTAGCCCAGCCTAGGGAAATCCCAGAGTCCTTGGGGAAGACTGGACCAGACTGTTTTCCTCCTCAGGCGAGAGGCAAAGGCTGACTGACTCCATCTGTGAGGACAGCTCATCTGCTGCTCCCGGGCTCGGCTGTCGCTCTGGGAGAGCCAAGAGAGGCTGCTGGCACTGCAGCTGCTGGGGTCGGGCTGTGCTGTGCCAACACCAGCTCAGGTGAACGTCTCTCATCACCACCAGGCCCTGCCGAGGCTCCTGGAGCTGCCCCTCCTTCCCTCCAGCCCCGAGCCCGCTCGGGGCAGCGCCCGGCCCCGCGCAGCGCCGCACAAAAGGCGCTTTGTGCCACGCTGAAAAGGCAGCCGGTGTCTCTCTGGAGCCTGGCAGCAGCCAGCCCTGCCCGCCCTCCTCCGGGCTCCCCAGCCGCGGCGAGCGGAGCTGCATTGCGTGCCTCACGTGTGAGCACACGCGCTGCCGAGGGGAGCCGCAAGAGAAGGATGTGTTCCTGGCTCTGAACCCCAGCAGCTCCTCGGGGAGCCGCTAATCCCACCCAGGGCAGGCGGGGAGAGCGCGACAGCTCCCGGTGACGCACCTTCTCCGGGGGCCGCGGATGAGGCGGATGATGCTCCGGAGGCATCCCCGCTGGCTCCCCGCGTCTGGCGCTCGCAGCCGGCCTCCCCGGGAGTTACAAACTGCAGGCAGGCTCCCTGACAGATGTGTTCCTATCAGCTAAGAAGCTATTCCTCAGAGGGATAGCGGAGTCACATGGATCCCATTAGCCCTCTGCTTAACATGAACCAGAACCAGGAACAAGCACCAGCGCCGCCCCAGCCCTGGCTCTGTCAGAGGCGGCAGGAATCTCTGGATGAAATGAGGCCAAAGCTCTGCTGTGCCTGTCTCCAGGGCCCTGGGAGCCGGGAGGGCATGCAGGGGCCACCTGGAAAATGTTCCTTGGGGAGGGGGAATCCACACGGGGCAACTCGCTGCCATCGAGTGCTTGTTTTATAGTTTACGGGTGGGAACTCCTTGTGCTCTTGTTTTTTTCATTCTTATGTATGGGAACTACCTGTGCTCCATACATCCTTATTTACCTTAGGGATGGGAACAACCCGTGCTCCATACGTCCTTGTTATTTAACTTAGGAATGGGAACAACCTGTGCTCCATATGTCCGTGTTTTTTTACTTTATGGATGAAAACTACCTGTGCTCCACACGTCCTTGGTTTTCGCGTTAGGGATGGGACCAACCTGTGCTCCACACATCACCAGCACCGCGTTAGCCCCCGGGGGTCCCTGGCGGGCATCCCTCGCTGATGGCTTTGCTAGCACCCGAGGGGGTTGAAAGAAAGCCGCTAAGTGGGGGGGTTTTTCTCCCCTCCACACCCCTGTTTGTGCAAACCCACACCAGCACAAAAGCCTCCGAGCCTCTGCGTCTGGCCTTCTGAGAGCTGGCAGGGGTGGGATTGCAAAATCCAGAGGGTTGAGCAAGAGGAGTGCAGGGAGCACGTGCCGCAGGCAGCAGAGAGGGGCACAGGGCACCGTCCTCCGGTGGCAGCGCCGAGCCCTAGGGATGGTGACAGGTCTGACACAAGCCACCCCTCGGGGTGGAGGGGGTGGCCCTGGCACATCTCGCAGTGGGGCTGCGCTCACGCTGAGCCCGGCAAAGGAACCGGAGCACTTGGCCACCGTAGGCTCGGGGTGATTAACTGGAGTGTCAGGCAATTAACTTTTTCACACTTGCAGCCTCTAAACTCCCCCATAACTCACAGGCGACAGACTCAGTGTTTATTTTCTGCTTAAGGAGAAGTCGGTTGCAGGTTCCAAAGGAAAACAACCGTTCCCCAGATTTATAGCCGGGCTCCAAGGCAGAGCATAGGACAAAGGAGTCAGTCGTTTTGAAAAGCTGAAGGCCTGGTCCTTGCCTGCAGAAACTGGCATTGAGGAAGCAATTCTATCAGCACAGATCTGGTCCAGACTTCGTATGAGTCATTTTCTTCCCTGAGTCACCATCTCTGTCCCTACATGGGGGGAGCAGGAACCAGCGGTGCCAATTATAAAGTGACAGTCTCAGGGCATGGTTAAAAAAAAAAACAGGCTGGGTCTTGCTGTGCCCTGGAGCCCCATGACAGGGCACATCTGCTCATCTGTCATGGATTGTCTTACCTTCTCAAGTATTTGGGAGCAGGGATCTTAACTTGCAGTGTGTTCCGTTAGGAATCCTGCGTCCCTGCTCCCAGCCGGGAGAAGGCTTTTGATTTTGCCATTAGGCAGCACAGAGCTGGGAACTGCCTGTGTCCTGCTGGAGTGAGCCCTAGGACATCATCCCATCACTCCATCTGCCTCTTGTTTATGATGTAAACATCTCTGCACCCCTTCCCTGCCACGGGAGAACGTGCCAGCACTGACAGATCGTGGGTCTGGACAGCAGTGCTCCCACAACGGGAAGCAGAAAGCTCTGCTTCTGCCCGGCCACGGGCCAGTGGCTACCCCGTGATGGGGACTGGGGAAGAAGGGAGGAGGGCTGAGGATGGATTTGCATGAAGCTGTTACTCATCTTTGCCGCTATCTATTTATTTCTTTGAGCTGGGAGATATTTTGTATGCCGCAACAGGCATGTTTTTGCATAAAACTGGTGCTTGGGGACAGCCTCTATTTGCATCGTGGCCAAGGAGGGACGGTAGGGACCACAAATCTTGAACCAAAACCGGGGCTCTGGCTCGCTAGTAAGGGTCCTGATGCTGACAGACGAGCCAAGGAATTTGCTCAGAACATCCATATTTTGGTTGGAACCAGGAGCACCTTCCCAGTCTGCTGTAACGCCTCCAGTTGCTACACAGGGATTGTTTTTTATAGCAACATCTCCAAGGTCTCAGCCTCATTATCCCCATTTTTAGAAAGGAAGAAGTAAGCAAAGGGAGGTGCAGCGTTTCGAATAGGGCCTCCGGAGAGGCCAGCAGCACATCCCAGCTTTCCTGAAGGTCCCAGCCCCGTGGCCTTCCCACCAGGCACTGCTGGGATTGTCCTGTGAGCAGCCCATCGCTCACAGGGCGGCTGACAGCTCCCTGACCCACAGCTGCTGCCTGCGAGCTGACAGGAAAGCCCGTCTGCTATGAAGGTTAAAAATGCTGCCCATGGGGAGAGCAAAGTCTGACATTGCCTGCGGCATACTTCTCGCCTGCAGTTATTGCCTGTGGATTAGCAAAGGTCAGGGTTTAGTGCTCCAGCCCTTCCCCGTCTCTTCCTTTGCTGCAGGTTAGGGCTACGCTTGGAAATTTTGTTGATTTAGCCTGATCTGTAAGTGCATGGAAAAATCCCACCCAGCCTGGGGGAGCCATGGGAGCAGAATTCCTCCAGCAGATGTAATCGTGCTGGCGGACGGAAAATACCCCACCCCTTGGCCGCTGAGGCATGTGTAGGGGAATTCAGAGGATCCCGATGGGCAGGACAGGTCCTTATCAGCACACGCTGTGTCCTCCTGACCCTGGCACCCTGCTCTGGCTAAACCAGAGCCCGGCTTACCCCCCTCTGCTCCTCCTGTTCCTGCCTCGGAGTCTTTTCATCTCTTCTCTCCCTCCCGCCCGTGTTCATTTTGCCCTGACAACTTTTCCTCCTTGCAGAACGTGGGAGGGATGAAAGCTGCAGATAATTAATAACCCTGGCGCTTCTCAGCTCTGCCTTCCTGGGAGAACTCAGAGATTCCTGCTGCCTCCACCTCTGCCTCCCCCTGCAAGTGCTCTCACTCCGGTCATGTGCTGTCTGTTCCCACTGCCTGAGAAATTGCAGCTGGCAGCCCTTGCTCCCAAAGATTCTGCTTGTTTTATGTGTGTGTCCAGGGGTTTGGATCCAGTCTGAGCGAGGGGCAGGGAGGAAATGGCTTAGCAGCTCTTCTGGAGATGGGGTCACTGCAGTTTATCCACAGGGAACTCCATGTGCAGAAGCAGCTTCTTGATGTAGGTCTGTGAGGGCTTTGCTGAGATCTTGGGTGAAGCCACACTGAGGTAGCGGAGACTTCCCATCTCCCAAGCCCCAAGTATAGCAGGAATTGCTTCTCCTGCCTCTTTCTCTCCTGTTCTATCCCTTCCAGACAGTTTCCAGCAGCTCTGCAGGTCGTTCAGGCTCTCCTTTGCTGGCTTCTGATCTTTCCTTTGTGCTACCTCCTGTGCTCTCCTGCTGTTGGGTCAGTCGGAAATAAGCACTTTGCACTGGAAAAGGAGTATCTGGAAAGGCAAATGCAGGACGTGAAGAAAGAGGAGGCTTGGGACAGTGCCTCATGCAGGAAACAAATCAGTGCTGCTGCAGAAACTACCTGAGCAAACAGCAGGAAATCACATGGAGAGGCCAAGGAGAAGCTGCTGATAACCCAGGATCACCTCCCAAGGGGTGAGTTCAGCTCTGAATCCGTCGGTGTTCCGGAGGGAGCAGCCAGACAGGTGCTGAATTGCACTCTGTCTCTGCCTCTGTGTCTCTGGAGCATCAATTTTGCAGAAGCCTGGTCATCAGAAACCTCGCCTGCCTTGCAGAACCCTGGGGAACGTTCTCAGGAACCGGGTCAGGGCTGTTCCGTGGTGTGGATGTCACTGCCAGCTGCAGCTGAGGCTGAGGTTCATCCAGCTGTGCAGCTCCTCCATGATTCCCTGTGTAGCCAGACTCATTCAGCCACGGTGCAGAGGTCTGGTGTTATTAAGGTGAATGTTACAGGGATAAAAAGGAGCCCCTGGCATTCCTGCAGGGTGGGGGATGCTGGGGAAGATCCTGCTTTAGTTCAGAGACGTCCTGACCCACAGGGTTGGATCCAGCAGCTGTTTGATCCAGCAGCTGCTCCCTTCCTCCAGACTCACCCCTGCACCCTGCTCCAGGGTCTGGGCTGTGGATTTGGATTGTGTTCCCTGAGTACCATGGAGTTGCCAGGAGTGGTGGTGTGACCCTCTTGGGCTTTGGGGCTGCTTTCTTTGCAGAAGAGAGAGGCTGAGAACAATCAACTGCTCCCCGGAAATTCAGTCTTTCATCCTGAATTTCAGCCCAGGGTGCAGCCCTCATGAACTGTCCTCCTTCCTGATTTGAAGCTCTGGGGAGACATCTCTCTCAATTCCAGATGTACACTCTGCTTATTTTATTTTGGACGCTTCTCTGGCTCTCTGTCCCCTCTCCTCTTCCCATTCAGAGAACTGGGACCCTGTGGCTTTTTCCCATTTGTGGGCTGACTTTAATGTCTGTCCCAGCATTTTGTCTCCGTACCTCGTGCCTGATGGCTGAGCTGTAAGACAAAGAGGTGTTTACACTCCTGGACTGCCTGGGCATTGAGGCTGGAGAAGCAGCACAGTGGAGGCCGGGTGGAATTGAACATTTCAACACTTTTTCCATCTGTCCCCAAAACCAATATTGACCCAAGACCCCTGGGTGGCTGCTTTAGTCGAAGTTTTACCAGACGTAGCAGCTCTTGGGATCACAGCACCCCAGAGTGTGGGTTGGAGAGGAGGTGAGGACATGGCTGCTCCCAGGAGGGGACCATCCCACCAGGATTGTATGTCCCAGACAGAGCCAGAGGGGCACTTTGCCTCCTGCCATGAAAGATGATGAGAGGAGAGACAATGGCTGTTCTCCCCATCCAGTGCTGATCCACCCTGTTTGCTGGAGATCCCCCTGCTCCAAGGCGCTGAGGAGAGCCCTCCATGGCAGGAGGCAGATTTTCCATGTCCAAATGCCATTCAATTAAGGAGCGCTAATGGGGCTGGATTTGGCCCGAGCACTCAGGCAGCGGGGTCAGTGCCAAACAATATCCTGTTGACATCACTTCTGAGGAGCAATTCACCGCCCCAGAGGAGAAGGGGCCTTGCTGAGCAGCTCCTCGGCACAAAAACCTCAAAGAGGGCTGTGGCCTCTCCTCCTGCCTCTCCCAGCTCCATTATCCAGCCCTGAGGAGCGTCCTTAAGGAAGGAGGTGGAGGGGAGCAAGAGGGGGAAGAGTGGCCATTTTCCCTCTGGCTGGTGATCGCCTGTCCCCGTGGGGAGGGGGCCACGGGGGGCCTGGGGTTTGGATAACCTGCCTCATTAGTGGCTGTATGACATCATTATCTCACATTAGCGACACTCTTCCAGAGGTAATTGGGAAGCCTCTGGAATGGCCCTGTGACCTTTAATTAATGCAGTGGGGGCCTTTTCCTTGCGCGATTCCTCACTCTGCCTCGAGCAGCTGCTTCTTGTTAAGATGCCAGAACAGGGGAGCCTTGGTCCCATGCCGGGATTTTCTAAGCCTCTATCCCCCCGGGGGAGGAATAAAAAAGGTGCATGAACAGTCAGCTGCTGCCTGACTTGTTTCAGCCTCCGTTTCCACCAGCCCCTCGCCCGCCCCTGGCTCCAGGCTGCTGCCTGGGCAATTACCTCCGGAGCTGATTAGCTCAGCTTGGGGCTCCTGCCCCTGCCCACGGTGCCCGCGGGGGCTCTTGGCCCATGGAAAGGTGGGGATGGGGAAAGGGGGCCGCGTGGTACCCACAGAGAGAGCCAGTCCTTTCATCTGCAAAGGGAAGAGGAAGAATTTAGGAAGAAATCCTTCCCTGTGAGGGTGGGGAGGCCCTGGCACAGGTTGCCCAGAGAAGCTGTGGCTGCCCCATCCCTGGAAGTGCCCAAGGCCAGGTTGGACAGGGCTTAGAGTAGCCTGGGATAGTGGGGGTTGGAACGAGATGAGCTTTAAGATCTCCTCCATCCCAAACCATTCCATGATTCTGTGATGTGTCCCAGCTCAGGTTTTGCTGCTCTGCCCTGGCTGCTGGGAGGCCCCCAAGCACACACGCTGCCTTAGGCACTGGAATGGATAATCCAGAATTGTTCTTGTGGTACCAGCTCTAACCCTAATTTTGTCTCAGAAACCTCTGTAAAATCCTTCAACTTTAGGAGATAAAGACCACTGTCTGTGACTCTCCTGGACGAGATTCTCCTTTGGGGTTTTGTATTCAAAATGTGGAAACAAATTAAAGAAAGATCTTTTCAGATTGGGGCTTTTAATTCCCCGACCAAAGGCAGCAGACTTCAAAATCAGGTGAATGATGTAGTCAGGTCCTTGGGAGCCTTCAGCCTGCAGAGAGCTTGAGCTTTTTTGACAGTGGCATTTGGACTCCTCAGGCTTTGGGGATGAGCCTGCACAGCGCGATGCTCTTGGCACAGCTCACCCCTCCACAGCTGGCACAATGTCACTGTCCCTTGCTGCTGTGTGCTGTGCCAGCACGTCCATGGGGTCTTGGAAAGCCTTTTCCATGGCCAGAGGGGAGTGCAGGTCTCCCTAACAAGTATTTTGGGGAATTCCCGTTGTACAGCCTCGGACTTCAGAGGGTTAATGCCAGCAGCTCTCCCAGGCTGATTTAATTCAAGCCAGACTGGAACACTCCTGGAGCTGGGACTCTCCCGCCCTGGGAGAGAGGGTGAGTGGAGCAGCGTGTGCAGGGAGCTACCGGTGTCTGTTGTGCTTTGCAACCTGACCTCTCCTCTGCTCTTTGAAGCTGCTGACAGTGGGTGGGCTGGGATCAGTGCAGTGGCCGATGTGCTGCGAGTTAGAATAACACAACCGCGATGCCCCGTTCCGCTGGGAATGGGATCTGTTTGGGAGGGGGTGGGCAGAGCAGGGGTGAGTAACTCGGGACCTTGAGGGCTGACAGGGTCCTGCAGATGTGGAACAGCTTGTGTTCGGGGCTGGGGTGGGAGGAGAGGCCCTTTCAACCCAAAACATAATTAATCAGCGGCTTGGACAGAAAGCGGAGCTGTGGCTGCCGGTCCAGCTACCGTTGCCCTTTCCAGGCCCACAGCCAGAACAGGGAGGGGAGAACTTCCCCAAGCTGACACTCTGTCAGGAAGTCTCAGGTCCTTCTCCCTTCCCATGTCTCATCCTGGAGCTCTCTCTTGCTCCTGAGGGCCAGTGTCCCATATCACTGACTTCCCCTCCACTGCTCTCACCCCTCCCAAAGCAGCCTCTCTCCCTCACATCATGTTGGGTGCAGGAGAGGAAGAGGAAGGACACCAAAAAGGTGGCCCAGGACACCAGCTCACCCTCCGTTGAGACCTCATTGCAGCCTACAGCTTCCTCATGAGGGGCAGGCACTGATCTTTCTGGTGACCAGTGACAGGAGCAGCATGAAGGTGTGTCAGAGGAGGGTTAGGTTAGGAAAATGTTCCTCACCCAGAGGCTGGTTGGCACTGAACAGGCTCCCCAGCGCAGTGGGCACGGCCCCAAGACTGCCAGAGCTCAGGGAGTGTTTGGGCAACACCCTCAGACACGTGGTGGGATTATTGGTGTGTCCTGTGCAGGGCCAGGAGCTGGACTGCATGGTCCTCGTGAGTCCCTCTCAGCTCAGGATATTCTGTAGTTCTGTGAATTCTGCTTTATGCCTTTGCCACACGGTCTCAGAACCTCCACATCCCCACCTGGGATCACCCAAAATACCTCACGTTTTCTACGATGTGCAGAGGCAGAACAGCCCTTACCCTAGAGCACTTGGGACGTTTGGTGACCGCGGAGCTGGAGCTGCTGCTGGCTCAGAGATTTGGACACTCACACGTGGCAGCTGGTGACCTACCTGCGTGGATCACTGAACATCTAATGTTCCAGCACAGGGCACGACAGCCTCGCTGTAGAGACTCCCAACATGCTCAAGTCGGTGTTAGCAAAGACCCTGCTCTTCCAGCCTTATGGAACACGGATTTTCCCTTCCCCTAGAGGCACCACACCAGCTGGATAGGATGCTCAGCTTCCCCTACGCCCCTCTCCCCTACAGCCTGCAATCCTGACTGCTCTAGTACCTTCACAGCCCTAATGTCCTGGACACCTAAGATCCCTTTTTAGGATTACCACAGACCTGCTTCGTAGAATTTTAACCTCCACAGAGAAGGTTAAAAATCTAGGGAAACTGCTAACTTTGTGGCTGTAAGTGACATCTAGTGGAAACGGCAGGGAAAATGAGTCCACAGGTAAAATACTGATCCCGTTGGATTCAGTGGTGAAAGTGAGTCCTGCGAGTTGGAACTTCGGCCCAGCAGCCTCTTTTCAGGACTTATAAAAAAGGAAATACAATAGAATAGCTCTCTCTGCATGGTTGTGACTTGCAGAGAGCTTGTCTCTCACACCAGTGAGCAATGTGGAAAGCGAGGTGGCTGTGACATGACAGCTGTCCCCTGGCCTTACAGCTGCTGTCCCCAAGCCAGGAGCACCACAAGCTGCCCAGACCACGCACTGGCCTGCTGTCACTGTGCTACACTTTGGTTTGAAACAAGGTGCTGGGGTAACTTTGCACTGATGAGTTTTGTGGTGATATAGGTCTTACCTGGCCTCTGGCAGTGAAGAACTGCTGCCAAGGGAGCAGCTACAGTCATGAAATCATGGAATGGTTTGAGTTGGAAGGGACCTTAAAGCTCATCCAGTTCCAACCACCCGCCGTGGGCAGGAACACCTTTCACTGTCCCAGGTTGCTCCAAACCCCATCCAACCTGGCCTTGGACACTTTACAGGGATGGGGCAGCCGCAGCTTCTCTGGGCAACTTCTCTGCCAGCCCTGTGGCTGCAGCTTTTCCTGACAGGTTCTGGGCACAGCTCTGGGGCAAGGGACGGTGTCCCACAGCCCCTGTCTGGCAGCGCCTGCAGAGAGGCAGAGCTGGGGAGTTTGTTGCAGAACCTGTCCCCCAGGGATGGTGCATCCAGGATCATGGATACTGAGCCCATCCATGTGCCCCTGAGGCAGCTGCCTGCCCTGTTTACCCTGTTTCCTGGCGCTGGCACTGCCACCCCTGCCCCTGGGGCTGCCACCCCTGCCCTGGCTGGAAGGGTCCCGCCAGCACAGCGTGGACGTAGCCCGGAGCTATTCTTGTGTAGAGCAAAGCCAAAGCTTGCAGAGAAATCTGAAACCCAGTGAGACTTGGATTAGCAACCCGAAACTCTGGCCAGGATACGAGCTTTTGGAAGAGCTTGGCAGAGTTTCAGGCGAGTGCGGGCTGAGTTTCAAGTCAGCAGAGGCTGACCTTTGCGTGAGCCTGCTGCTGGCGGCTCGGGAAGCATGGGCTTGAATTTTAAGAGAGCCTGGGGAGTGAGTTTCAGGCAAAAAAAAAAAAAAAAGAAAAAGAAAAAAAACCCCACCAAAATAGTTAAAGGGTTTAGGCAAAAACAATGCGGAGAGTCTTATGGTTTGGGGGTGATAATTCCTGCTCACCTGCCCCCAAACCAGCAAAACCAGCCTGGTGGTTACAGCTTCCTTGCACTTCGAGTTTCAATGCAGAGTTAACCCCTTCCTCATTGTGGAGGAGCTGCTCCTCCCAGGCTTTCCCTGGGGTAGATCTGAATTCCATATCTGCTCCCTCCCTGTCTCGAGGGAGGTCTCACGGTAGTGAGCGTGCAAGGTCAGAGCTGTACCTGAGCAGCTCAGCATTCACTAATCCAAGGACTGAGCGATCCATGTGGCAGTTTGTACCTCATAGGAATTTATGGAAGGGAAGAAATGCATCAGATCAGGGGGAGATCACAAGATGGAACAGCTGGTGCTGTAAGAGCAGAGGACCAGAGTCCAGAGCCCAGCCAGAGACGGGCAGACAAGGCCAGGCACTATCAGTGACCAAGGCTGAAGGATGATCCAAACAAAACGGAAGAAGGCATGAGAAAATAACCACAGAGTCTGTCCTGGGCAGTGAGAAGCAGCAAGGGCCAACGTGGTCTTGCTGCTGAAGCTGTGGACGCGTTTCTTTTTCCATTATGCTTTTATTTTTTTTCCGTTGCTTTTCCTACAAACTCATCTCTCTTCCTCCCCTCACACACAGCATGTGATGGGTGTAGATCAGGGCAGGGACAACATCTTCGTAATCAAAGCCACATTTCTCCACGCTGTCTGTGTTGTCTCACAGTGAATTCAGCCAAACCCCCATACCCGTGATGTTTTAGTGCTAGTTTTAAGAGCTGCATGGAGGTGGAATTTTCCCAAATGGAGTTTCCTGGATAGGAAATTGGTTATCTCAGAGTATTATTCTATAAAGCTCTGAAAGCTCCTTTCCCAGAAGTCAAAACCCCTTTACACTTGGAGTAACAAATGTGGAGCTTGAAGCCACAGAACAGGTCTTTATCCCAAGGGAAGTGCCCGCCGTGGCACTCCTGGTTTTCCTCCCTAAGCCCCTTTTCCATGCCCTTGATCCTGGCTCTTTCTCCCATGCTGTGTCCTATGCCATGAGGCAGAGAGAGGGGCCTCATCTGCTGCTTTATTTCAGGCCCATCTCTAATTACACATTGACATTAGTTATTTATATAATGTCCTTAATGCCGCAGCGTCCACCCTGGAGGTGCTGGGAGGTGCGGGGAGGTACTGCGAGGCTGTGCCCTCCTGGCTCTGCCAACAGCAGGTGCCATCCATGGGATGGTGCTGGAGCAGCCCTGTAGCATCCCAGCATCTGGCATCACCTCCTCGGGAGAGCTGGAGCCAGGTATCCCAGAGAGGCACCACGTGCCAGAAGGAAATCGGAGCCGGGATGTCCAGGCTGCCACTGCTGGATGTCCTTGGCAGGCAGCACCATGCCCCTCTGCCTCCCCTGAGGCTCAGGGCAAGGTGCCATGCCCTTGAAGGCCACGCTGGGCTTTTATCCCCCAAGAGGAAGGCAGGGAAGTGGCGGCAGATGTGTCATTTCCCCAAGGACAGCGTGCGGGCTTCACCCTGGGACAGCTAAATAAATAGCGGGATGTCTCCTGCGCTGAGACTTGTTTGTGTCTGGGGGGCCGGGGTGGGACGTGTGGCGGGGTGTGTGCAGTTCCTGTAGGGTTTGGTGTGTGGCTGCTCCGGCGCTGGGTTTGCAATGTGACGCTGATAACACGGGCCGCCAGCCCGCTGCTGGCTCCCAGTTCCGTCTCGCTGCCTCTGCCCCTTTCATGTTCTCTGCTGCGGTTTGCAAGGCTGAGTTTAAAGGTTTCTCTGACTAACCCTGGCTGCTGGGCTCAAAGGGAAGGAAGTCGACTGCAGCCAAGAAAAGGAAGCCAGTTGGTTTCCCTTCTGCGTCTGCGAG
>VZRE01004486.1:0-58709 GCA_013396775.1 Cephalopterus ornatus | reverse complement strand
TGAGGGGGAGAAGGGTGTAGCCAGATCAGACATGAGATAGGATGGGAAGACAGCAGACCTCTTTCCTTCCATGTTTTCCCGGCTGGACAAGTTCCCTGCGTGCGTCAGCCTGGAGCAGGGAGAAGGGAAGCGTGTCCTGGGCAATATTTACCCCTCGATTCCAGCTGCTGGTGGGCTGGACCCTCCTGGCTCGCTGCCGGGCTGTGCAGTGTGAGGCGGCAGCCACGACGGGGAGCTTCCATCCCGCGGGATGGCCGGGGCTGGCAGGGCTGGCAGGACAGGGCAGGAGGTTCCCTCCTCCCAGCTGGAGCCAGCGGCTGGCCCCCAGCTCCCTGGAACGTGCACTGTGGCATGGCTGGCACCCCAGCCTGAATGAGGACCCCGAGGTGGATGCAAAGCATGTGGGACCCTCTTGACTCCCATAAGCATCTGCAAGACTCCTGAGGTGGTTGCAGAGCATGTGGGTCCCTCTTGGCTCCTGTAGCATCTGCAGGACCCCCAAAGTGGATGCAGAGCACCTGGGTCCCTCTCAGCTCCCACAGCATCTACACCGCTGGCCATCTCCAGTTGTGGGGGCTGCAGCATCCTGGTGACAGGAGGAGTGACCGGAGCCTCGGGGCAGTGCTGGCCCCCCTTGGGACACCAGACCATGGAGCTGGGCTGGGGCTCACACTCACAGCCACTGTCCTGCAGCAGCTACTTCAGGGCAGCTATTTCTGGCCCCTGGGACAGGGAGGGCATGTGGTGGGAGGCAGCTCCGGGGCTCGTGGGAGCCGAGGGCTATTTCTGGCTCTGGTTGCTGACCTGCCAGCCACCCTCGGCCAGTAACTCCCTCGTGCCAGGCTCACCCAGAGCCTCCAGCCCCAGGCGCTCTCCAGCACGTGGATCAGATGTCCCTGGGCGGTGTGGGATGGCTGCCACATGTACCCTGCAAGGTTTGTCACAAGACCATGATCTTTTGATGTCACTCTGCAGTAGGCTGGCGCTAAGTGCCCTGGGAGCGCTCTCAGTAGGTGAACCATGCCCTGAGGCGTGCTTTTGTCGCCCTGGAAATGATGACTGAGGCAAACGGTGGGTGTGTGTGGGAAAAAGGACAGTCATTGCCATCCAGGTGTCCCGCTCCGTCATGTGATGAAAGGTGTGAGCTCCGTGGCCTTTGCCCCCTCTCCGTTGGCCATCCCATGGAGCGATCCCAGGCTGAGGGCAGAAGGGAGCAGTGGGCATCAGGAGTGGTCCCAGGAACCCCAAACGTGGCTGTGGGACAGACACACATTGGCTGATGCCCTGACATCTCCCCCACCAGCTTCTATATATGGGCCTGCCCTCTCTGAACCCACCGGACTCGGCTCTCAAGTGACACACTGGGGAGGGAGGGGGGGTCTATTTTTAGGCCCTGAATGGATCTGTGCTGGAGCCCAGCTCTCTGCCCCCGTCAAGGGTACGGCATCATGTTGTGCTGGGAGGATTTTCCTGCGTGGCTCTTTGAATGGCTCCATCCCCGCCTTAGGTTGGGGTACAGGTAGGATTCAGCTTTGTGATCTCTCTGCTTCTTCTGCTGCTGGATCCCCACGGTTTTGGGCTCTGTTGCAATTCCCTCCCCGGGGCCACGGCTGTGGAAGGAGCTGCCATGGCTTGCTGGAATGTCCTGTTTGGAGTGTGCTTCGTGCTCCCCTCATGCATGATGCTGTGACAGCAGGAATGCTCAAGAACAGAAATCCCACAGTTTTTGAAGTGGATTTTAGGCAAGAGGAGTAGGAAAGGGGTGTGATGCTGCTGTGGAGAGAATCCCAAACCTTCTGTGCAGCTGTGGAGAGAATCCCAACCCCTCTGTACTGCCGTGCTTGGGGAGCAGAGGCAGAAGGGACCAGAGGGGGGTAGCAGTGGTTTCTCTCACTGCTGGCTGGATTATGGTCCAGCACAGCCATCCCCATCCTGCTGAGCCTGCCAGGAGCTGGAATTTCAGCTGGAAAGAAGGGAGGATGAGTGAGGATGAGTGAATGCAGCTGGCAGGGAAGGAAGCTGTGGGGACAGGATTAGGGGCACACACCTTGCCTATGTCGGCTGACACTGGTGCCACCTCCTCATGCCTCGGTCTCTCCCCCCACCTCCCCTTTGCTTTCCCGCTGCAGGCATGGATAACTTCGAGTACAGCATCCAGCTGAACGACAGGGAATGGGCTGAGTTCTTCTTGGCCTCAGAGGAGTGCAACCTCGTCCCAGCCTCGCTGGCCACGGCCGAGGAGCAGTGCCTCAGTGACATTGAGCAAGGGGACGGCCACGCCAGCCCCGACAGGCTGATCCCAGCCAAGGAGGGCAGCGAGCCAGCGCCTGGCACAGGGAGCTCTGCCCCACGTGGGGTGCCCGGAGACACCCCCCTGCGCTGGCAGGCCGGTGGGCACCTCTCCCCGCCGGAGCTGCTGTCGGGCAGCGAGGACGAAGCGGAGCTGGGCTCAGTCGGCAGGTTCCTGTGCGAGAGCGACAAGCCCGGCTGCCCGGCCCCCCCTGCCATGCCCAGCGCACAGAGGAGGCAGCCCCCCCGCCCCCCTGCAGCCCCCCTCGCCGGGCAGGCTGGTGGCACAGCCCAGGGCAGCCCAGGGCAGGACGCAGCGGGTGAAACGGCAGCATCGGAGAAAGGAGCAGCCGGAGGCAGCCAGCCCATGGAGCCCCCCGGCACTCCGAGCGCCCCTGAGCAAGGAGGGGATGCGAGAGGGGGACAACCCCATGGCAGAGCGGGGGTGGCACAGCCGGGAACTCCGGCGCAGGGCAGTTCACCAGCACCAGCTGCCAGGAAAAGGCATCCCAGCGCTTCCCACTCGGAGCCCAGGCCGCGGGGACCCCCGTGTGACCCCCCCAGCCCATCCCCGGGGGCTGCGCAGGAGGAGGCGAGCGGGGAGAGAGCGGGGCCCAAGCAGAGCTCCCCGGCCGGGTCCCCCAGTGTGGTGAGGCCCAAGGTGCCGGGGCAGCAGAAGAAGAGCCGCAAGCAGCGCGGGGCCGGCGCTGCCGAGGGGGACAGGGAGCCGGGGGCGGCTGTGGCTCAGGGGGCCGCACAGGGACCCGGGAAGGCACCTCCGAGCTCGCCAATGTCCTCTCGGAAGAGCAAAGGGAAGGAGAAGGCGGCCAAGGCAGCTTTGGTGAGGCTGGGCAGCGAGGAGGCGGCGGAGGGCAAGCAGCAGGTGCCCAGCCCTGGCGTGGATGAGGGTGATCCGGCTGGGAGTGCTCCCCTGAGACAGAAGGGGAAGGAGCCAGGGGCACAGTCCCCGGGGAAGACAAAGACCACCAAGCCCTCAAAGATGGGGCAGGCTGGTGGCTTGGGCGTACGTGACAGTGCACCAGCCATCCCTGACAACGGAGCCGTGGCTCCTTTGGCAGAGGCATGTCAGGAGATGCCAGGGAAGCCTCTCCAGCCCAGGAGTGTGGCCACTTTTGGAGGGGATGCCACTGAGGGAGCTTGTGGGGATCCTGCAGCTGGGATCCTCAGGGAGCCTGCAGCTGAGATCCCTGGGGCTCCTGCAGCTGAGATCCCTGGAGTTCCTGCAGCTGAGATCCCTGGAGTTCCTGCAGCTGAGATCCCTGGAGTTCCTGCAGCTGAGATCCCTGGGGTTCCTGCAGTTGAGATCCCTGGAGTTCCTGCAGCTGAGATCCCTGGAGTTCCTGCAGCTGAGATCCCCAGCAAGCCTGCAGCTGAGATCCCCAGGAAGCCCTCAGAGATCCCCATGGTTCCTTCAATTGAAATCCCCTGGGAGCCTGCCCCTGAGATTCCCAGGAAGCCTTCAGCTGGAATCCCCAGGTCTCCTGCTATTGAGATCCCTAGGAAGACTGCAGCTGGGATCCCCAGGGTTGCTACCCCTGAGATCCCTTGGGAACCTGCCCCTGAGACCCCCAGGAAGCTGAGCCCCCCGTGCTTTGCAGATGGGGCTTCTGCAAGGTCAAACACCCTGGATGTGACCTGGCCTGAGATGTATGACTATTTGTTCTGTGATTCCCAAGAGGAAGAAGAAGAGCTGGGGAGCTCAGTGGAAGGGCGGAGATCACCCTTGCAAAGGGAAATATCCTGGCCTGAACTGTATGAGTATTTTTTCAACGAGCCAGAAGGAAACAGGAAAAAAGGGAAAGGTAAAGACAGGAAAAGAAAGAAGTTCAGCAGCTTGGACCACACTGGGCTGCAGAATGAGGATCCCAGCTCAGCTCCAGTCAAGGATACTGTGATTATCTCAGTCCCTGAGATGTGTGAACACTTCTTCCCAGAGAGACCTAGGAACAGGATGGGCTGGAGAGGGATTTTCTCAATCGCTCCAGCCTCCGAGGTGAAGAGAGCTGTGGGGGCTCTGAAGTCCCTCCTGCAAAGGCAAATACACCCTATCAGAGGCCAACCCCCAGCCTCCCAGGCTCTGGTGCCGAGAGGATCCGGAGAGAAGTTCGCCCTCGTCCCGCTGGCTCCCCTGGGAAGAGGCCAGGTGTGGCCAGAGGGTGAGGACATGGCCCTTGCACTGAGAGGTAAAGCATGTTATCCCCTGTAGGGATGTGTCCCACGCTGTGTCATGCTGGCTCTCCCTTGGGATGCTCCCACTGTCCCCGTGCCAGGCGAGTGCTGCTGGCCAGGTCCTGCAGGCTGGCTCCCAGCACTGCAGCAGGCGTGGACAGGGAATCTGGGACTTTAAAAACACGCTCTTAATTTGAAAAACACCCTCCAGAGACCACAGAGGTCACCTGAACGTTGACTGTTCCTGGAGGCAGGTAAGAGAAACAGGAATAAAGGGAGAGAAGTTTGACCCACGAGGACAGCCAGCGTATTTGTCTTAAAGCTTATATGATGCTTAGAGCCACAGGGCCTCGTAGTTAATATTAAACCCAAACAATGAGTGAGTCATCCCAAAGGGTGCCTCAAAATAGAGCTTCCAGTCGGTTTGCACAGAGAAAAGCCCCTTTGCCATGGTCACAGATAATTAGTTAGTCAGTTTTAATTAAAAGCCTGATCAAATAAACATGGGAGCAAGAATAACCTACTCTTACAGCATGAAGTTGTTCCAGGCTGGAAATCCTGCAGGGGAGGAAATTTAGAGCAATCAGGGATGTCCCCATCCCTGGACTTAGCAGGATGTGGGAGTGGGGTGGGATCAGTGAGATGCTGAGCACCGGTGCTTCTCAGGGGAACAGATGTTGTCCTAGAGCAGTGTGTGCCTTTGGGGCACTGTCTGGCAGGAAGGGGGCCTTGCCCAGAGGTCCCCAGGCAGCACTTTCTCCTAAATTTGCTCCCCAGGCCCACTTCCAACTGCCACACTGCACTGGGAAGACACACAGGGAGGTGTGAGGCAGCCAGGGGTCCTGGGGTGGCATTAACAAACACTTGCCTCAGGGTCTCAGCAAAGTATAAAACTGAGAGGGGTGAAAAACGCACCCCTCACCTTAGGAAACATAACTGAGTCCTAAATAGGCACGTTTGACTTGACAAATGGTGACAAAAATGTCACCTGGGAGGGAAAATGTGTGACAACGATGTGACTCCCTGGGAGCGCGAGGGACTCATGTCCCAGAGGGAAGGGGGGTGCTGTGGCAGAGGAGGTGGCATAAACCCCCAAACCCTCATGCTCCTCTCCTGGCAGGGACAGCAGAGGATCCACGAGTGCTGACCCACAAAGACATGTGCCTGGTCTTCTGTGCCTTTGCATCCTGGGCAGTGAAGACATCTGACCTGCAGGCTCCGGATGCCTGGAAGACCAGTACGTGCAGTGCCCGGCCCGGAGGGAGAGGGGTGGGAATGACTTCGTGGAAGACTTGGCAGGGACAAAGGCAGGGATACAAATAACACCTCCTGCTGCCTGTGGGAAAGTGCAGTCACTTCCCTGCTTTTCCAAAGTGTCCTTTTAATGCCTTGTCTCTCTTATGGAGTGGCAGTCCTGATTCCTGCTCGTTTACATGGTCCTCTCCCCTCACCGAGTGGCTGCTGACAGGAGCTGAGCTGTAGGACAAGTCTATCCCCAGCCTTGGCCCTGCTGCTGACAGGGACCAGGAGCAGTTTGCCAGGAGAAGAGAGGCTTTTTTAGGATCCATGCTGTCTAGCAGCAGAACCAGGATGTGGAGTGTGCAGGTTTAGGCTCCCTCATCTCAGCTGGGACAAATGCATGTGTTTTTCTAATGTGCTATGAAGATATAATCTTCTTTCTAAATACAGCTTAGCTGAATTATTATCCTGGTGCACTGAGTCCTGCAGGTAAATGGAGCTCTGTTGGATCCTCTCCTCTCCAACCACAGCATTGGGATAGTTGGTGGGAAGAGAGGAAGCCGGGGAATCACAGATTTGCTGAGCCCCCCAGGAGTGTGTGTCGCTGGATGAGCAGGGGATGGGGCAGTGAGAGCAGCATTCCTCATTCCTACCCTGGATGGAGCAGCTGAGTGCAGGGTCCAGCCCTGGAGAGCCCCTTCCATGGGGTGAGATGCTAGGAACAAGGCTTCCTGCTGCTTGTCCGGGGGAGGAATGTTCCCCACTAAGGTCACACAGGAAGCTGACACCCAGGGCTGAGAATAGCTCATTAGCTAAGGCTGCTCAGTGCCATCATCACAAGGAGCTTTTGGCCTGCTCCTCCTTGTCTTCTGGGTATTGGGATGGTGGACGTGGCCTCGGGGAGGTGAGAAAAGCGGGATATGGGTCCTCATGCCCTCGGGATCAAGTAACCCTGGTGAGGAGGGAAAATGGGAGGCAGTTCCATCTAGTCCTGAACTAGCCATTCTCTTTAGACATCCTAGGTTCCAGTTGAATTTCCCTGTTTCTGTCCCTCTAGCACATAAATCAAAAACAAGTCTGAATTTAAACTGGGAACTAACTCCAAAGGCATGGCTTGGATTCCCAGTTTTGCTCAGGAATTTAACCTCTCTTGTAAACCAAGCTAAAAACATTGGCTGACAGTACAGAGAAAAGCTTGATTCTGTGTATAATCCCCATTTTTTATTTGTTGTATCTCTACATTTTTTGCTTTTGGCTGGGATCAGAAAATCCACAGATAATCCACAAAATGGTATTTTTCTGGCATCTTCCTGGTCCAAACAGAAGTAGAAAATGAAGGGACTGTCCTGAAGCCCTGGTGAGATTTTCTACTGTGTCTTCCTCATCCAAGATGAAACCTGTGTATCCAACCAATCCATTAAATCTCCACCTGAACCTGTGTATCCAACCAGTGCACATCTCTACTTCTATTTAGTGTTTCCCTTAAAAAAAAGCCGTTTGCTGTGGAATGGTGATGTCATTCCACGTGCCCAAAGTGTAGCACTAGCTGTGGGCAGCCAGGCTGTGGGTGGCTGGGAATGCACTGGGAATAAATTCAGCGTGGACAGGGTGAAAAGCAAAGGCAGGAGGGGACTGGGGAAGGGAGGGGAGTGAGCCCTCTGTGTCCCACGGAGCAGGGTGGGCCGAGCAGCTTGTGATCTACAGGTCTGGAGAAAACATCTTTATGTTTGGAAGAAGCACCCAGAGTAACTGTGGAAATGTGTTGGGCTCTTTTCCAGTGTTCCTGGCAAGTTTTGGCACGCTCTCTGCCATCCGCTACTTCCGGAGGCAGGTCAGAGAAGGACACCCCCGGACTTAGGCTCAGCTCACACTGGAGGTGCTTCCTGGGGACAGGTGGGCACGGTGGAGGCAGAGACTGGGGACTTTGTTCTTGGACAGTGTGAGAAGCCTGGATCCCAGCACCAAGACTTCTCTGGACCCATCCCTACGCAGGACAGGACGTCACAGGAAGCAGGATCCTTCCGGTGACAGGAGTTTATGACACGGTAGGCAGTCGGTACCTGTGCTGGAGAAACGGGGAGCCCAGCCTGGGCTGGCTCTGCTCTTTCCTTGAACTCTCCTGGGACACTCCCTAGGAGCAGCCAGTGTCTGTTCCAGGGCAGTGCTTATCCCTCCTCCCTGCTGAAGTCACCTGGTGGCAAAGGAAGGCACTGATGTGGTGGAGGGAGGCGAGGGCAAAAGAAAGCAGGAAAGTGCCTCATTCCTATGAAAAAGCTGGGATATCTGTGCAGGAAAAGTGGAGAGAGCTTTGGGAAGAGCTGTCTGTCCAAACATGGGGCTTGGCTAAGCATGTGCTGGCTGGGCAGCAGCTAAAGGGGGATGGAGGGGCCGCTCTCTTGGCAGAGCCCAGGGCTCCCATGACTGCTTTGGCTCACTGCAGGAAGACTCATCCTCTTGGGTTTCACTCCAAGAAGTCACAGTTCAGTGTAACAGTTCAGGAGGCTGAGATAAGGTTTCTGTTGCATGTAGCCACCTCAGCCCTGCTGAGCCAGAGCCACGTCTGCTCCTGTGGGTGAGGAGCACCCACTGCAAGGGCACATCCCAAACCCAGGCAGAGGATGGACAGGGGCACACATCCAGAGCCAGGGGAAGGCGCAGCCAGGAAGGGCCCTGCAGGAGATGCACAGAGTGGAAAGGGGCAGCAGAGAAAGGGGCTGAGCTCAGGGAAGTCTCAGGAAAGAGCCCTGACGAGGACAGGAGCATGTTGGAGAGGAGGAAGAAGTACGTGTACGTGTCCGGCTCTGCCCAAAACCACATAAAGGGTCTGGATAAATGACTTGTTCCCTCTTCTGCCTCCCACCCTAGAGGGATAAAGTTGGCTGGGGGAGGTGTGGGGTGAGGGGGTGCCATGGCTCAGCCTGTAACCTGGAGGGCTGGGGCGGGCTCAGGGGGCCCAGGATGGAAGGTGGGGTGAAAAATGAAAAGGAAACAGTTCAGTTCCTCGCCTGTCTCCGGTGCCTTCCTCATCACTCAAGGGCATTATTCATGAGGGTTTTTCTTCACTCCCAAGTCTGGTAAGAGCATGAATGTGAGATTAAGCACTCAGGGACCAGATCCACAACGGTACTAAGGGAAATCAGCCCAGAATACCAGTGTGCATCTGCCTGTGAGCTTTATAGGAACGGTGGGGTGATGTTTGTCTCATGAAACCAGAGAGGGGAGGTTTAGCTCTTTCCTTGTAATGCAGAGTGCCATGCAATTTTAATGTGTGTAGGGATGGACTGAAGACCATGTATTATTGCTGATAAGAGAGCACACTGTGCAATTGTGCAGTGAGATATGTAACTGTAAGTAGTGAGAGAGATGTACAGGCTCTATGTGGACTATAGCAGCTGTATATCCAGTAAGAGGAGTTTTGTGGAGGAGAGGAACAGATAAAATATGCTGGAAGCTTCTAATAAAGTTCTATTTCATTTACTACTTTCGTGTTCATTCCTCTGTTGATGTGGGAAACCGCTGAATGAGTACTGAGTTTTAAAGAATGAGAAATCAATCCGTTGTGTGTCTCCTGATACAAAACTGTAGAAGCTGATGGGCTGGTTTTTGGAGCCCTGGAGGACAGAGCATGCAGGGAGATGGGCTGTGTCTCCTCTTCCTTGGTTCAGTCTCCATGCCTGCCCCTCTGAGACACATCTTGGCTGTCACATGTCGCTAACAGCCTGTTCCAGAGAGCCATCCGCCTCAGAAGCTCTCAGCTTCTCTTCAGACAGCTCCTCAGGGCCCTCTGAACAGATCAGTGAGCACAAGGCAGTGCCCAGCAGCAACTCCTGCATTCGGTCCATCGACCCTCATCACCTCTGTGCTCCCTGATCCCCCTCTGCAGCCCGGGCTGCATCCGGGAACACCTGGCACTGCCTCCTCAGAAACGCCCAGCAGACCTGCTCCCTGCACCAAGCAGGAGCACAGGGGAGGCTGAAGCATTCCATATGCTCTGGTTTACTGTTTATCCAGCCATAATCCATGAAGCTCTCCCCGCGTTCTCCGTGGCAGGTGGGAACAGCAGCCTGGGCACGGCGGGTGGGAGACAGGGAACAGCTGGAGGAATCAGGCAATTCCATTGTGCTGGGCTTTCCTGGGAGGCTGTCACAGGCAGCTGAGCACAGCAGGAGAGGGCAGAGGAGGGCAGCAGGCAGGTTTGCTGAAGGGAAGGGCTCTCTGGCGCTGCCAGTTCAGGACCCTGACAGGCCTCAGAGGCTCTGGCTCTTCCTGGCAGTTCTCATGCAGGGCGAGGTCCCCAGGGTGAGGACAGGGCTCAATTCTGCTTGCTTGGTTTGAGTTTTTTGTGTTTTCTAGCCTCATCACAGAGGTCTGGAGGAAAGAATGTTTTCCCTTCCCTGTGCAGGTGCAGGAACAGCTCATTTCCCTCCTGGCCATGTACAGTACTGCCAGGTGCAGCGCTGGCAGAAAAGAAAGGATTGTGTTGGAAGTCACTGAATTTAATACTAGGCTAAGTGGTTTGTGTCTGTCTCAGTGATTGCAAAGTTGGCTCAGAGGTCTCACTGGAACTGGGAGGGTTTCTGGCCAGAAACCATAATGTTGAAGATATTTTTGATGCCATTAGCTGCTCCAGGAGGGGCATGAACGGAACAGGGCTCTGTGCTGGCATGTGGTGAGTCTGCCTGTTCCCATGTCAACTGGATCTTTCCTAAGGGATGCCCTGGGTTTGGGGACCTCCTGTTCCCAGTGCCCCAACCCAGAGATGAGCCATAAACAGCCAAACATGGCACTTGGGGCGGGAGAAGTAACTCCTGGATGTCCCTGACCTGCACAAGCAGGGAAAGGCTTGGTGGCACTGTGTGTTTTCCCACTCCAAAGGATATGGGGTATATCCCACACTCTTAATGCCTCTGTCCCAGTGCTGTTTCTTCCCAGGAGAGCTGAGTACTCCTGCTGTGCTGCAGGTAACATGAGGTGCCTGTCACCCTTTGCCTGTCTGTGATAATTGGTGTCTGATCCTTTACAGCTCGAACTGGGAGATGTCAGTAGGATTTGGCACCTCCACCTGCTAAAAGTTACCAGAGGTGCCAGGTGATCCAGCAGGTTACAGGTGCATTTCACACTCCTTTTGATCTGCACTGGAAGAAGTGGATGAGATAAATATTTCAGGAGATGGATGTTTTCGGCTGACTGCAGAAGTGAAAGGAATTATTGAAAGATCTTGCTGGTATCAGGAGATCAGCTCTGGGAGTGTGTGCTGTGCTCACTCAAGCAGCAGTGTCCCTCAAGGAAACCAGCCCGGGCTTGCCTGCAATTTTAATGCTTGGTTTATTCTCCGACCTTTTAAGCCCTCTCCTCTCCCTCCACGGCGAGATCGACGTGCCTTCTATCTCACCCCGCAGGGAGCAGCCAGGACCTCACCATCTTTTTTGCGACAGCCACCACAACAGCCACGACCTTCCCGTGCATCCTCACTGCCCCTGCAGCCCTGCCGCGGAGAGGGCGGCGGTGCCGGAGCTGGGACCTGTGCCACCGCAGCCCGCCGCTCTGCCTTGCACGTAGCTCCCTCATCTGACACCTCGTCTTGCCAAGCGCATGAAAAAGTCAGGCAGGTGCACCCCGAGGGACCGACTCCGTGTTTCATCCGGACACACCATGTGCCGGAGTCCCGCTGGAAGCAGGAGAAACCTCTCCCCCTCTTCCCAGCGATCATTTTTTTGTCAGAGCAGCTCCTTCACTCTTAATATTTTTTTTTTTTTTTTTTTTTTGCTTCATCTCTCTGTAATAAAACCTGAGCGAAGCTTCCCACGGACGTTCCTGTGGCCGTTTGCGAGCCGTGATTGGCTTCTCCCCGCAGTACAGAGAGATTTTGGGGGGCTTGGTGCCGTGCCGGAGCCGGGGGGAGCAGTGACCCCCCTCTTATCTAGGACTGGCAGAAGCGCCAGTTGCTCGGGTCGGTTGTCCGGCCCTGAGAGCCTGACATATTTTGGTGGATTCTCCCACCCACAGGGCAGTGAGGGAGTTGCTCGTCGCAGAGCAGAGCAAATCCTGCACATCCTCCCGCTGTTCTGGGAGCGGGTTTGCCCAGCGGGTCCTTCCCAAACCTCAGCCGTGCTTTCAAGCAGCCCGGCAGGAAGAGACACACGTCCACACAAACTGCTCCCCAAGGAATTCCCAAACCCCGAGTGTCTTTCTGAAGACAACAAAAAGATGGGCAACGGGGCTCACTTGCTACACCTTGTGTTCATTACTGAGGCTTTTCTCCCAATTCGCAAAGCCAGAGGAGCAAGTTACAAGCTCCACTTTATTTTCATTTTTTAAAAACTTCTCTTTGCTCTCTATTCTTTGAGTTAAAAAGGGTTGAAACTGCAGCTTGGAATTAAGAAAGCAGAGAGAAATCCAAGAACCCACAGTGTGTCAATAACTGCTCTGGCTTTCCAGCTATGGAAAAAAGGTGGGAGAGGGACCCCGATTCAGGACTTTTAACACTTGGAGGGAGTGAGGGGGACGGAGAGATCATTTGTCAGAGAGCGAATTGTTGGCAGCCAGTGTCATCTCATGCCTTTCATCTGCCTCTGTGAATAAAGACACAGCTACCCTGTGACCAGCAGGATGTGCACAGCCTTGCTGGCAGCTCCGGAGCACTGGACCTGCCTTTTGTGGGTGACCTGCTCCCCATCACATTCCTGCTGCAGCCAGGATGAAGGATGAATACATTTTTTTCAGGAAATAAGAGGTGTTTTGTGTGCTTACAGGTACTAATTTCCAATTTGATGCAACCTGCACAGAGACATCTAGTGCTGCTCTAAGGAAACCCTCTGTTTTTAAAATCCTGATGTTTATGGGGACTGGTTTGGAAATATTTTAGGGCTGGTCCACACATGTTAATTGATCTGCATTATTATAGCAGCCTAGAAAAGCTGTACAACCCTCTAAAGTCAGGACAGACAGATAGAGGGGAGAAAGGCAGGAGCTCAGGCACAGACACATGAACACAGAAGCACAGCTCAGGACCCGAAATAAGAACCAGACCAACCACGGCAGCTGCTCACAAAAACGTTCTGGAAGTGTGAGGGATGAGCAGCATGGAGTGATCAGACAAGGGGAATGGCTTCAAACTGACAGAGGGCAGGGTTAGGCTAGACAGTAGGAAGAAATTCTTCCCTGTGAGGGTGGGGAGGCCCTGGCACAGGCTGCCCAGAGAAGCTGTGGATCCCTGGAAGCGTCCAAGGCCACGTTGGATGGGGCTTGGAGCAACCTGGGCTAGAGGAAGGTGTCTCTGCCCATGGCAGGGGGTTGGAACCAGGTGTTTTCAAGGTCCCTTCCAAGCCAAACCATTCAGTGATCCTATGAGTCCATGACTGATTTTACAGAGCACCTTTCCAGGGCATGGTGCTGAAGCGAAGTTCGATGAGCTTTGGCTGTAAGCCTCCAGCCAGGTCTCGCTGCCTGACAAACACTGGGGAGACTTTGCCCAAGGATTAGGTGTTTGCAGGCACCTGACCCAAACTAGAGACAGCAGTCTGGAGCCCTCTTGGATATAGGGCCCCAGGGAAGGAAGAGTTTGGAAGGGACAGCAGCGAGGGGGGAAAAATCACGTCCATTAAACCAGGTGATGGCAAATGAAGAGAGAAGGAAATGTTTTTGGGGGAATGTGTATTGCAATTGTCCAATCTCACAGAAACGCCGAGGGAACTTTAATATCAGCAGGAAGTGGATCTTCCCTTTTGATACATTTCAGATATTGCTGTTGAAACTCAATTTAAAAGACTTTGATGACCATGTTCAAAGTCAACATGTTCGCAGGAGCTCAAGAGCGTGGAGACCTCCCAGCATATTTGGGCTTTTGATGTTCCCTAGTGCAGTTTTGTTCTGAATAAATAGATAAATTTGGGTTTATTGGATAAAAATCTTCCCAAAATAGAGCAAACCCGAAACAAAACAACGACAGCTACGAGACCCAAACCAACACACACATGAATGTGCAGACATCTGCCCATTCTACAGTACTGAACCTCATCCACAGCTAGAAAATTAAATAGGTCTTTAACTCAGCCACATTTACACATTACATACATAGAATCCACTCAAACTTTACATGTAAACTTCATTGGATACCCGAAAAAAAAATTAAAATACAATGTAGTATGCAGATATTCAAGTATAAAGAGTTCCTGGATTGTTCTGTTTGCACCGTGAGAGAACAAAAATAGAGGGTTTGTTCCTGTGTTTGGTTTGCAGCCTCTTTAGGGAACAAAGGTTAAGAGTTTGGAGCCTCAGGTAAAAACATTTGGATTTGCTGGTGACGTTCTATGTGCCAAAGGATCTGGCCTAAGAGGCTGGAAAATAATGGCACTGAGACTCTGTCCCCTGTTGTTTGTGTCCTGGTCCTGCTGTGGGTCTGGAGGGGGGATCACAGCCCACACTGGCATTGCTTTATCAACTGGAGTTTGACTTGTGGTGAATTTTCTTCCCTCCCTGCCCAGATAGTCCCAGGCAGCATTCAGAGTGAGCCCAGTCATGTGCAGAGGAGTGGGAGGAAGGAAGGTGTTCCCAAGAGGAATCCCTAGAGCATCCTTTCGAGGGAAGACCTTGGTGAACACTTGGCATGTTTGCTGGTAGCACATTTCTAGACTCCACCTGCCAAGGTGTCAGGCTCCTCATGTTGCAGGACACCCACTCTGGGTTTTGGAGCCAGCACTGGCAGGAAAGAATTTTTTGCACAGTTTGGGAAGAAAGTCCCATTCTGCTCGGATCTGGTGGGTTTGTCCTCCATCTCTTGTCCAGTAACTCTGATCTTGCAGGAAGACAATCCCATGAGCACAGCTATTGCTACCAACCTTGTGTACCAGGATGGGACCTGTTTCATGTGTCCTTGCAGACTTCAGAGCTCGGTGGAGGAAGGTTTGGCTTAACAGCTGTTCTCAGGGATCAGGGGATCATCAGAGGGACCAGCCTGAAGGCTCTGGGGAGAAGGAATCGAACTAACCCAACCACCAACCAGCCCTTCTCTTTGGCCTTTAAGTGACTGCTTCCTCTGAACACCCAGTCCCTTTTACCTGAGGGAGCCCGACCCTTTTTGTTCTTCCTTTCATTTTTGGGGGCAGAGCTGTTCCCCAGCCAGGGCTCCCTGAGCGTTCTCCTTGGCACGGCACGCACGCTGCTCCTCCGCGTCCACAGGGGCTGTTGCTGCTGTGCTTTGCCCCCATCCCCAGATTTAGAGGAGAAATTTGAACCCCAGGCCTGCCAGGACATGGGAATCAACCTTTTGCAGGGCAAGGCTCTTCCCTCTGCTTTGTATGCCCTGGGCTCCTCATCCTGGAGGGAAGTCCAGGGAGAAAAGAGCCCGGGGGGGCCTTTCTGTGCCCAGCTGTGGAGACCATCCCTTAGACCTGGTAAATCTGCTGGATGGGAGATGGGGAGGTGTGTGGGGTGCCTGGCTCCTTCTCCTCAGCTTCCCACAGGTTGTCATAGCTGAAGTCACTGTGGAAGCTCTGGAGCTCGGCGTAGTCGTGGAAGGCTGTGGAGTCGCGGTGCCGGCAGCTGGGATCTGGCAGGTCGTAGGTGCCGACGTTCCCATCTGCAGGAAAACAGACCCAAGGGATCAGAGAGCTCAGCAGCAGCAGCCTGATGGCCACCTTCTCCTTTGCCAGCAAAAAGTAGGAATGAGGATGAGTTAAATCACAGCCCAGATGCAACTAGGTGTGGGCAAAGTGTCTGTGCCACGGAACAAGCCACAAGCCCCCACGTGTGACAGGTGAGCTGTGAGTCAGTGGAAGCCATACAGGTGGCTCCAGCAGGCAGACACAGGCCCAGGGCACGGTGACAGGCAGGGGGCAGGGTGACAGGCTCGGTCCCACCCGGGGAAGCAGGAGGGATAAAGGGCACCAGCCCTGCTTTGAATGACACTGATGGAGACGGACACAGGTGAGGCAGGGAGGGTTCAGCCCCCCAGCACCCCCCCAGGGGTCTCACCTGGTGGGTGCAACGAAGGGCCCAGATGTCCCTCTGGCAGAGAAGAGATCTGGAAGGAAAAGAGACACAGTGATGAGGATGACACGGCACTGCAGTCCTGGGATACTGCACACCAGGGACTCAGCCCTCCGTGGTTCCCCACTCCTTGCTCCCCAGGGTGATCCCTGTCACAGAGCAAAGACCCCTGCAGTGAGACTCCAGTCAAGCCAGGTCCCCTGCACCCCGTGTGTTCCCCTGCAGCCAGTGTGGGGCTCCAGGGCTGCATTTACAATCTCACCTCCTCAAGGTAAGCAGCTTCAGCCTGTGCCCGCAGCTGGAGCCGGCGGGAGCTGCCAGGGGTGCTGTAAGTGGGAGCTGTGGGCACCTCTCTGCAGTGGCCACTGGGCAGGGGCTGGCAGTTCCATTTCTCCAGAGAGAGGTGCTGCTGGGGCACGGGGATTGCTGGGCACCCGTTTGCCTGGGCTGGACCCGTCTGTCTGTGGCACTGCAGGAACTAGAGCAAAGCAAAATCCAGGTTGGATACCTGCTGTGGAGAGCTGGGAAACACTGACCCGCTGCTTCCCACCTGCTAAACCAGCCCTGCTGTGAACACACTTAGCAAACCAAGGCTTTCTGCCTTCCTCACAAATTCTACCACACTCCTGTCCTGAAGGTCTTGGATGGGGAAGGGAGAATGGCCACAGACATATTGGAAGTTGGCTGGGCGTGGAGGCAGTAGGATGATGCCCTATGGCAAGCCAGGGGCCGCAGAAGGACAGGGAACAGTCAGGAAAGACCCTCTGAGGGAAAGGAGGTCATGGCCTTTTCCCAAGAGCTGTGCAAAACTAGAAATGTAGCCTTTAATTCGCACTGAGTTACCACATTTGGGATTTTTTGGGGTGGATAAAGCGGTCTCTGTGTCTGACTCATCCCTAGTTTCTGTAGACTGGAGCACATCTCAGTCTCTGCCTTTGTTTTGTGGTTTCTGGCTCTTCCTGGGATTATTGTTGTGACACTGGCATCCAGTGATAAGACAGGGGAAACCTGTTCCCCTCTGACTCTGTCCTGGCTTGAAAAAAACTGGGAACTATGCTGTGCTCTGCCCCACCCCGAAATGCAGGCCTGGAGTTTCCACATCCTGCTCAGGCTCAGGCAGATGGCAGGAAAAGAAACGGCCCAAGGCACAATTTCTGGAGCCAAAAGCCTGTGAGCTGAGTCAGGGCCAGCTGTAACCAGCAGCAAGCACAGGTACCTCTTCCAGGAAGCTGGAACCTGCCCCACTGGGAGCACTGGGGGAGCTGGGTGTGTAGGGATCAGTGTACAAGTGGGAGAGGGGCATGGCCAGCTTCTCCAAGGAGGTGGAAGCTCTCGAGGGCTGGCTTCCCACTGAGCTCCATCTGTTCTGCTACAAGGCAGAGTGGAAACAGGAACGTGGCACACTGGTCTCTACTTGCAGTTCATCCCCAGGAGGGATTGGAGTGGGAAATCTCCCCGTAACTAAAGTCCCAAACGCTGCTCATCCATGCGGGATGATGGGACTGACTCCTGACTGCGCTGTCTGTGCTAACGAGGGGAATTCCTTGATGAACACTCACGGAGGGGAGGGAAACGCAGCATCACACACTAAAGCATTGATGGACACATGCTGGAAAACCCTTGGAAGAAGAGGCTGTGTCCTGTGAGGCAATAACACTCCTACTCACCGAGCACTGGCAGCCGTGTTGTCTCAGGAATTATTGCCCAGCATCCCAGGGCTCTGAGAGACATTGCTCCACCTGCCACGTTTAACCTCACCTCCCACGGGCCATTTTCCAATGGAAATGGATTTCACACCTGCCCAAGAGCACCTGCCAGCACTCCTACCCCTGCCAGCGGCACCGCAAGAGAAAGCTGAACTACTCTTCCCATTCCCAGGCAGGAGGATCCATTCCCCCCAGAACCCGCTCCCCTTACACTGCTGAGGTGTGACGGGGGAGCTGGGGGGTGATGCTGGTGCTGTGAGCTGTGTGCCGAGTATGGCTCGTTGTACTCCGGGGACGGGAGTTCACCATTGGGATTTTCGGGAATGAGGCTGCAGATGCTCCTCTCCGAGTCCTGGCTGGGCAGCTGCTGGATGCACGACCCACATTTGCCCTTGGATTTCCTGGAGCTGCCCCCTCTCCGCAGGTCCTGTGTGGCCGGCCCTGTGCTTGGCCAGCTGGCTTGTGCCAGGCACTGAAATGAGAAGGCAGACCCTGGAGCTGACTTTCCTCAGGCCAGGAACTCAGCATTGCCCTGCACTCAGGAATTGGGATGGTCCTGCACTGGTCCCTGCCCCGGGGAACTGCTACAACCCTGGAGAGGCAAATGCTGCCCCGGGTCAGACCACAGTTCTGCCTAGCCCATCACCTCCACCCACCTCCAGCTTTTTACCCTTTTGCAGCCTGTCCAAGAGTCAGAGTGGAGGACTGGGATGGGACTCCTCGGCAGCCTTCTCCCTTATCAGCAAAGGCTGAGCCAGGACAAACCCCGGCTCCAGGCGTGGATTTGCTGCACCACACAGCAAGCACTGCCCACACCAGAGCGCTCTGCTCAAAGGCAGATCCATCCCCACGTGCATCCCGGGCTTTGGTGGGGGCTCACTTACATGGAGAGGCTGGGAATAGCCAGGGGAGAGGGGGTCTTCGAGCAGCCTGCCCTCAGGCATCAGCAGGAAGGAGTGTCCATCGGGCAGGGAGCCGCTGGTCTGGGACAGGTGGGTCACAGTGGTCACTCTGCCCCCCGACGCCCAGGAGTTCGTGAGGCCATCGGAGGTGAGGGACCCCCTCCCGCTGCTGGTGAACTGGATGAGGAGAAGAACACGGTGTAGGAAGGACCCTCTGCATGGCCACAGGCACATCCCTCCCCAGCCCCAGCAGTGCCAGCCCAGCACAGCCCTCGGTGCCCCTGGGGTCGGGGCTGTGTCCCCACAGCCAGCAGTTGCCCGGTGGCCGTGCTCCGTGTGTGGGGTGTGCTGGTGGGTCCAGCTGGTGTGACCAGGGTGAATGAGGGGGGTGCACTGTTGGAAAAGGGTGTTCAGGCACCCTGACCCATCCCAGCTGCAGAGCTGGTAGGGTTGGTCTCCCCTTTCTTCCTTGCAGGAATCACAGAATATCCAGAGTTGGAAGGGACCCATGAGAATCATCAAGTCCAAGACTCTTTATGCCCTTGTGCCAATGCCTCACTGCACAACACTGTCACAGTCTTTGTCCAGGCCTCTGCTTTTGAAGGAATTCACTATAATATTTGCCTATAAAATGTCAGAAAGGGCTTTAAACAATGGGCAGGGCTCAGCAGCTTGCTGACAGCCTTCAAGCAGGACGCCTGAAGACAAAGTCTGCTGCGTCACAGGAGCGCTCCACACGCGGCCAGAGATAGGACAGCCACCGATTCCCGTGCGACTGTTACCTGGCTGGGGTGTGGCGGCTTTGATCCTGAGAAACTCTCGGATCCGGAGAGGGAGGAGTCGGCGTTTCGAAACTGGGCTGTGTTGAGGCAGTAGAGCCACTCCTGGTAATCCTCGTAGCTGCGGCAGGTCACCCGGATCGAATTGATGAGCCGGCCTGGGAAAACGGCACTCGCTGCCCTTACTGGGCTTGACTGGCTCCCTCTTGCTTCCTGGAGAAGCCCGTGGGAACCCTCTCGCTCCATCCCCTCCCCACACCCTCCTGGGATTTGGAGGCGCTGGCACAACGGGAATGCTCTGCCTTTGGTGCTGTCCGTTTGCACCAGGCTGGGTGTAGGACAGGGGCAGTCCCAGCCCGGGTCTAAATGAGGATGAGGGACACTGTGCACCCCTGGTGCTGCGGCTCCCAGACCCTTCCACCAGCAGAGCCAGGCCCTGCTGCACAGCCAGGGCACTGAGGATCCCAGATTTCCAGGCAGTGCAGTTCACAGAGCCTGTGAACTCCCACACGGCCGAGAAGGTGCCACAGCAGCTCAGCAAAACCAGCAAACCAGACCCCCAGGACCCTCCGTGGCTGCTGCCAGCACACCCACCTTCGATTAAGAAGGAGGTTTTCTCATTCTCTTCAAAAAGCACCTGGATGGCGTTGAGTGGCAGCTCACCCTGTTGGAGAGAGAGGCAGGATTGGGACCACAAGGCTGAGCAGATCTCCCAGTCCGTGCCATAGGGCACACGGGCACTGTGGGAAGGACAACACGGCTGCCCCTGCCCGCCTTGGGGCTGGAGCCTCTGCAGGCACCTGGGCAGCAAAACTCCACTTCCACAGGGGCTTTTCCATCAGGGAAGCCAAGAGGAGCCTTGTGCAGAGTTTTGCTGGGAGCGCGAGGAGGGAAGCCCACGGTGAGGATGGAGTGAGGCTGGCAGGAGCCTGGCTGCTGTTCCTGTGGCCTGGGGAGAAGGGGCAGCTTGGCCCTGCTGGGATGCTTTGGGATCCCCAGTGGGGATGGGGAGTTTTAGAGCCTAAATCCCCTAGGCCAGGTCTGCAGGTGACAAGAGGCACACCCAAGCTGCTGCTAAGCTGGGTGAGGATTTGGGGACTTCTGTACCCTCACAAGTGTGGGGCACAGGCTTGTTGGAGAGCTCTGTCTCCAGCAGATTGTCCCAGCTTGGTGTTTCCTGCTTCCAGTTCTCCCACCACCAGCCTTACTGCAGGAATGAAGCCTCTGGAGCCAGCATGACTGTGGGAGAGAGATTTGTTCTCCAAGTCCCTCCTGAGATCTGAGCTTGGAAAAACATCCCTTCCCTCCTAGTTCTGTTTTCAGCAGTTTAGTGGCTGAAATTTCTGACTTCTCCAGAAAACTTCACAAACATGGACCTGAACAAGGTCTCAGTTGCTAACTTGGGACTTCCAGCCTTGCCGAGAGGAATGCCCACAATCCATTCCCTGCAAAGCCTTACAAAGACAGGGCTGAGCCCCGCAAATGCCAGCTGGTGAAACCCGAGCTCTTGTGTTACAGAGGCGCAGTTGTGAACTGCCACTCCTGAGACCGCAGCGGGGTTTGCCCCGGGCAGGCACCACACGTCTGCTCCTGTCAGCTGGGAGCTAAAGCAGCCTGTCCCTGGAAAATCTGGAGTTGGAAGCCCCGGTGTGCTATTGGCCCTAAGGTGCAATTATACCTTTCCATGCACATCCACCACTGTCCCCCCTGCCATCACCCGGTGTCCCGTGGCCATCCCATATCTGTGCCAGACCAGCTCTGTGGTGACCTGTGGGGTGGGCAAGGGACAGGGCTGCCTGTCCCAGCCCCTCTGTTGCTCTGCTGCCACATGTCCTTTAAGTGTCACCGCTGACAGCTTAATTCTCTGTGATAGGCAACGTGGCAGAAGGGCCAAGGGGGTTTGTCAGTGCTGAATTCAGATCCAGAGCTCCTCTTTCTTTGGGGTGAATTTTCCTTACAGAAATGAGGCAGGAACAGCCCTGGGAGAGCCACTGCAGCAGATTCTGCGCTGGAAACATCACACGGATGAGCTCATCCCTTTACTTCTCGTCTCTCTCATGCTCTGAGCAGAGGGAAAACAAGGAACACGTGCTATTTTTGCTCCCGTTCCTATTGCCCTCTCCTGGATGTCACCCTGACTTTGTCTGTGGGCACGGAGCACTGGGCAGGGGCAGCTGGTGGCAACAGCCCTGGGTGCAGCTCCTGGACAGGATGGTGAACACAGGGGCTGGGTATTGCTCAGGGAAAACAGGTTCTCACCTCACTCCACTCTGCTCCATGCCCGGGAGTGGAGGAAATGCACAAAACCCAGGAACGAAGCCCTGTCTGTCATTTTGCCCAAGGCCCTTTCCAAAAGGTGCAATCCATCAGGATTCATTTGCCTAAGCTCAGGGGCTGCAAAACAAGGTGTCTAGCAGAAACTCCTCATCCCGCCCTCACTTCCAAGCCGTGCCAGCTGGAAAGGCTCTGGGAATGTGGCCGATGTGACAACTTCGCCACAGGGGAATTGTGGAGCACACGGGTGTCCGTGGTTTGTGTGGCAGCTGCCTCTGCAACAGCCTGTGGGCACAGGCAGGCTCCTGTGGCATTCCTGGTGCCCCAGCAGTGATTTATGGGCTGAGCAGCTCGGGAAGGCTGACCTTGGGAGGGGAAGCTCGTGCACTGCTCCCTGACTCCTCTCCCCCCGGGTTGCTGGAGTTTGACATTTCAGCTGATGCAGGCACTGCACAGCTGCTGCTCCTCAGCTCTCCAGCACATCCCAGCAAGCCTCTTGCCACCAAGGCAGACTGCACAGGGCTTCCCCTGGTGCCTGGTGCTCCATCCTCCCTCAAACAACAGCTCTCTGTCCATGGGGATGCTGAAACACCCTCTGGGTAGAGTCCCACCTCAGGAAGCACAGCAGCATCCCGCAAAGAACACACATGTGGGCTGCAGAGAGCCCCTCCAGCCTTCCCTGGGCATGGTGTGAACCTGCCCCTCCAGCAGCTTCCCCCCTTGCTGGTTTTCACCTCGCCCAGGGCCTTTTCCCACCAGGGGTGAGCCAGAGCCTGTGGATTTGGGTGAGCCCCATCCCGGCAGGCTCAGCCCCTGCCTTCCCTTGCTCTGTCCCACACACATATACTTGGCAGCAGCAGCTCCTGTGGTTTGTATGAAGCTCAAGAACAAAAGGGCCGGGCTATTCCCTCGCACACAAATTGTAGGGCTCAGCATCTGCTCGTGGGGAAGGGAAGTTAATTTGCAGAAGCCCTGGGAGAAGGCTCCTGTGCCCTGACATGCCTGTGGAAAATCAGGTTCCCGGTGCAGTGTCACAGGCTGGTGAATCACCTCCTGCCTGCACTCTGCTGTGCAGAGCTCCTGCACCGTGGGAAGAGGGAACATTGCATGGACAGGGGCAGACAAAGCTGGTTTAAGGTTTCAAAAGGGATGAGCTAATCAGAGAGCCCAGCCCAGGGCCCCCTTACGTGGTGCCCCGTTCCCAGGAGCTGCAAACAGCGTGTTCCCGAAAACAAGCTCTGTCTGAGGTGTGTCACACAAGCCACCAGCTGCTGAAAAACAGCCTCCACTGCTGCAGTGGGGATGAGGAGAGCTGTGACTGGCCGTGTCCCTCCTATTGAGGCACAGGCATCTCCTCTCCAGAGATACCTACACAGGTCTTCCCGCGGGTAACCCTTGAATTAAAAGCATCCTGCAGGATGTGGAACCACAGCAAGGACCCCAGTGAGTTCACGCTGGATTTCACAAGCCCTCAGTCTCTGCAGGGTTCCCCTGTCACTGGCTGCTCTCTCAGTGACTAGGAGGGATGCTGTTCCCTGGAGGAGCAGCCCAGCTCTGCCCCGCCGTGTGCCGGTGCTGCCGCACGCGGGTTCACGCACAGTTCACTGCTCTTTTTGGCACATTCATTCCAGAACTGGGAAAACGGGACCAGAAAGCACAGGGCTGTTAATAAGCCATCACAATGATGCCCAAGAGCACAGAATCACAGGATTGTTAAGGTTAGGGAAGCCCTCCAGGATCGTCAAGTCCAGCACTGCCGTGTTCACCACTAAACTGTGTCACCAAATGCCACGGTGGGTGTTGGCAGTCGATTTTAAGGGCCACTCAGACTGCACAGTGCCACTGCCTGCCTGTGCTGAGGCTCCCAGCACTGCTCCCACAAGGCACACTGGATTAGAGAAGCTAGTCTTGCATCCCCTGGGACACTCAGACCTCCATATCCTTGTTGTCCTTCCACTGCCATGCCCAGACGTTGCTCCACAGAGGGAAAGAGCAGCAAACACTGCTCCCGCAGCAGCCTTTCCTCCCTGCCTGTGCCCTTCTCCACCAGCATCAGATGTGCTGCCTGGATGCTCCCTGCTTCCAAGTGGTCCCATGGCACAGAGCCTGGGAAGCAAAGCCCCCTCAGGGGCTCTCTGGGGCTGTTCCAGCTCCCGTCTCCAGCAGGAGAGGCAGGCTCCCTGCCAGCACCACCACACTGAAACATGCCAGCCTCCCTCCTCCCAGAGATTCCTTGGCAGCCAGCTCCTTTCCCCCTGGGCTTCTGTAGGAGGGCAAGGTGTTTCTCATGGGAAGATAACTTGCAATATCCCTCTGCCTGCTCACCTGCCAGCTGGCACGGGAGCAGCGTGGAGGGAAAGCCCTTGCCAACATGAGGGAGCACAAGGGAACACAGGTGGAGGGGAGCAACAAGCCAAAGAAGAGCTGAAATAGCTGCTGTGGATGAGTGAGAGAGAGCAGGGAGATGCTGCAGCATGAGCTTACCTTAAAACAGAAGCCATTATGCTCTTCAGAAACTATCACCAGTGTGGAGGCATAAAGCACCAACACCCGGTCGTGCTGCTCCTTGGAAAGCAAAGAGGGAGAGGGATGTGAACAGCCTGTGAACAGCCAGGCAGGGATTGGATGTGGAGAGCCCTTTGCTCTGTCTCTCTGGCAGCAGCCTGGGGCAAGGGCTCTGGAAAGGGCCAAGCTGCTTCCCTGCACTGGGAGATTTCTCTGGGAAGAGACAAGCTGCTCCCCTGCATCAGGAGATTGCTTTGGAAAGGGCCAAGCTGCTCCCCTGCGCCGGGAGATTCCTGCCAGATTCCTGGGGCTTGAGACTCTGTAATTCAGGAATGACTAAGCCCAAAGAAGCCTCTATCCAAGCTGCAGATGGGTTGTCACCCCAGGAAATCTTTTATAATGTAAGACCACTCAGAGGAAAGTTTAAAAAGCCTGTGGAGGCTGGTGAGGGAAGAGCTGGTGAAGTGGCATTGGGTCAGCTGCCAGCCCTGTCCTGCAGGTCCTTGTGCATGTGCCTGTGTGCCTGTGCTGTCCACAAGAACCCTTGCGGGGCCACAGGAGCAGGAAGAAACCATTTTCCCTTTACATGGGTGTAAAATGACCCTTGGGACCTGCTGGATTAGTGGCATCAGGTGGGCAGGAGCCTGCACTAGTCACTCCGCCCGCCCCCTTTCCCTGAGCGGCGCTGGCAGGAGGTTGCTCCCCGGGGATGTGTCCTACCTGGAATGGCAGATGCTGAAGCTTCACTTCGGAGGCACAGAGGACACGGCCCAGGGATTCCCTCTGAGTCCCGCTCCACCCCTGGATAGGGATGTGCTGCATGCACCACCGCAGCTCCTCCTTCCCCATGGAGCTCTGCTTCCAGCCGTTCTAGGGACAGGAGCAAACTGAGCAGCAGGCAGACATGTCCTCCCCCGAGTTTATCCAGTGCATGGCCCTTCTCAGGGCACTTTTTAAGTGTGGCAGAGGCAGGAAAGAATAAATAAACCAGTGCAGGAGCCAGTTTTCCAGCTGGGACCGAATAATCACTCCCCGTATCAAGCATCACCTGTAAATTGCCTTTCAAAGGGAGATATCTCTGCTTGACAGGTGGGGAGATGGAGACAGGGAGGGAATTAAAACACCCTGTAGAGATGGGAAGAGAAAGCCTCTTGAATCTAGTCCTGATTTCTAGGTTCCAATCTCCTCCTCCAGATGTTTTGTCATCTCTGGGTAGTTGCACAAGCACCCAAATGTGTGAGAGTTTGCCTGACCCCAACCTCTGACCCTTCAGAGGTTGTGGTGGTGGTGGCACCCATGGGTGGCAGGTCTTCCTTTCAGCAACCCCCTCTGCCAATGGCTATCAAACACCTCTTGCAAACCTTTCTTTTTTTGCACCCTTCTGTCACAGGAAAGCTCACCAAAGGCAGGCTTCAACATGAAACCATCCCAGCTGCCCTGGTTGCTCAGCTCTGGGCCTCCAGCACAGGACATGGCTGTGAGACACTCACCTGAGGGAGGAAGGGCAAGGGAAGGCTTCCTCCATTCAGCTGGATCTGCTTCTCCAGGTGATAAAGCCACTGCTTCAGCTCTGACTCAGTCGGGCAGAACACAATCACGGGATTCAGCCGAGGACCTGTGAGACACAGGATGAGCAGAGCAGATAAGGGCAGGGATGGCAGCATCCATAAACCATCAGCAGTGGTGCACTCTGCACATCACACCATCACACCACTGCTCTGTGGACGTCATGTTCCAGTCCTTCCCACCGCTCTTTTAGCACATTTTGTCCCATCAAGCTGCTGGGAGTGCTCCAGCACCTTCTCACACACATCAGGCTCTGACCACCAGACACTTTTCAACCCAAAAATGGGCCAAGAACAAAAATCAAAGACACCACAAAAGTCAAGCTTGAACTCAACACACATTTCAGCTTTGAAAACCCCCAGCAGTTTGTGAGAAGCATCTATGTGGGCAGGGACTATCACAACTCATTAGAAAGTTCCATGCTATCTCCTGCACTCACTGTGTAGACCACCGGTAGCTTTCTTAATTTATTGCTCCACCAAACATAATCTGTTCCAGACAAGCTGCAGCTGACCTCAGACATCCTCTTCAAGGGAGGAACAACCCTACATCTTGTTGATTTTGGTGTTTCCAGCCTCCTTCATTCAGCAGCACGAGCAAAACAGTCTCACACACCCTCTGCTACTCACTGCAGACATGACCTAGTGACGGTAATAACCGTTTCTGGCAGGATGTAGAATGTATGTTATGATTAATAATTTACCAGCAATCTCATATAAAACCTTGCTTGGTGCAAGCTCAGTAGGATCTGGCTCTGTGGGACTTGGAAGTATTGAGATAAGCCCCGTGCACGGGATAAAACATGGTACTTTGCCCTTCTTTAGTACCCTAATTCCTACACTATTTATAAACAACGGCTAATTAAAGACTTTGAACACTTCTGCCTTTCAGGAAATGATCTGAAACAAATGTGCATAAACAAAGCAGAGGTGGGGAAGCTGGGGCAGAGACTCCCTGAGTGACTCCAAATCCATTACAGTAATCTGGTGTCAAGCATTTCCTGGGCATCCAACCGTCTACGGACTGCCGTGGCTCCCGAGTTCTCCTGCCTCCTCTTCCCTTTGTTTCCCTGTCTTTGCAATGAAGATAGAGTGATCCCCTGCTTTATGGAGCAGCCAGGAGGGCACGATGGTGTTAGTGCTCTCTAGGTGTTCTGGCAGCTCTGGAGACTTCCCTGGGCATCCAGGCCCTTACACAAACAGCAGGAATTGTGCTGGCAGGGCATGACCCTTGGTATGGCACTGCCAGCTCTGCCACCCTCCCCTAAAGCCAGCCTTCCAGATGTGCCCTGAGGGCTGCTCCCACAGCCACACGCATCTAAACAGGGCCCCAAAGGAAGAGAAAATGAGGAAAGGCACTCCTGGCCAAGCCTGAAGCCTGGGACATGCCTGAAGCTGGAGCAGGAGCTGTGGGAGGCTTTGAGCAGAGTCTGAGGGGCTGCTGCTCATTCAGCTCCTGCCACTGCCCTCGGCCCCAGGGGCACATTCGTGGCAGGGCCATGACCCAGCCACGCTGAGGAACCTGTGCCAGCACGTCTCTTTTCTTCTGCCTTCTTCTTACTCCTTCCTTGTGAACGCTTCCAGGGGAGCACTGGAAGCAAAGAAACCCCCTTCCCAGAGCAGTTTATTCCCAGGCAAATCTCCCTGACTGGAGACACTAAAAGGCTGCACATCCCGCAGGGGAGGCAGAGCTAACTCAAGGTGCTCAGTAACTCCACCAGCACCACAAGCTGGGCAAGGGTTGGACCATAAAGCCCAGGTGACAGCCAGACACGGTCCACCTCTCCGTGCCCGTGCACCAAGGACACCCTGGATGCTGCCAGGCTTCCCTCTCCACTCCACCTCCACACTTCCAGTGATCCTGCAACAACTTCCAGTGAACTGAACTACGCCTGGCAGCGCAGTTATGGGGAACTACGGATGCCACAGGATTTCACAAGAGAATGGATGCGTGTCTGTTGTGTCTCAGAGTCATGAGACGAAGAGATTTCCACCCTGACCCTGTATGGGGACACGGGAAGGCTCCTACCCCCTCCATGCTTTGATTCCTCCCCCTCCAGCAGGATAATAAAACTCTTCCACTGACCTCCCAGCAATTCTAAACATCACTGCCTCCCTGGTTTCTTCATGTCACTGCTTCCCAATATACACAGCACTCTGTCTGAAAGGCTTTGGCTTGTTCTTCCCCCAAGCAGGACAGGAACCCAACAAAGCTGGAGGCAATTTTCCACCCAGCCACACTCCTGCATGTTTTCATACAAGCAGAACAAGTCCCCCCACCCCAGAGCAGATGCCCCGGACAGGTTGCACCTGGGAGAAGTTTTCCTTCATTTTACAGGCTCCCAAAAAGGGTTGGAGAGCCCTGTCTGGAACAGTGCAACACAACACCAGCCCTTAAAACTAGAGGGTCATTTGTACCACCTCCTTTTTGTCATTTATGTCTGTAATTCAGCACTGACTGAGCCCAAAGAAGCCTCTATCCAAACTGCAGACAGGTTGTCATCCCAGGAAAACTTTTATAAAGAAAGAGCGCTCAGAGAAAAGTTTAAGGAGCTTGTGGAGGCTGGTGAAGGAAGAGCTGGTGAAGTGACACTGGGTCCTGGCAGCACCAGACTGGTGTTACTGTAGAGGCAACTCACCTCTGGGCACTGAACTGTGCCCTGCAGTGCCCTGCCTGCTTGGAGTCACTCCCTGCCTTTAGGATTTATATGGAGAGCTGGAAGAAGGAGGTTTATTCCAATTTTTTCATTCAAATGACTGGACAGAGGTGGGAACTGTCACCATGAGTCCTCAGTATTAACCAGCTGGAACACAGGAGCATCCATCCTCTGCCCTCCCTGTGCCAGCCCTGGGCATCGCTGCCCAAGGTGTTTAAGAGCAGGGAAGCCCTGGAGAGAAAGATGTAAATTCTGGGAGGAAGGAGGTGCTTCAGCTCCCTGCAGCCTCTTTCCAAACCGTGATTGTTCCCTGGGACTAGGTCAGGGTGGGACAGAGAGCAGAGACAGCCTGATTCACACACCCTCTGCCCTCTGTGCAAAGCAAACAAGGAGGCACCCACCTGCAACGAGGAAAGTGTGGTGATCCTGCTGCCCAGGGCCCTTCTCAGCCTCAATCTCACACACATTCAGCTCCTTCAGAGGCACCAGCTCCTGCAGAGGGAGAGCACACTGTTATTTTGGGGGCAGCTCTGCAATTGGTGCCCCTTTGCCGTGGGAGGTTGGAAGCCCAGATTCCCAGGTTGCTGTGGCTCAATGTTAGACTGAAAAACGTGGCTCTGAGGGGAGACTTTTGGGGCCTCGATCCAGCGCAGTGCCCAAAGGAAGCAGGTTCAGCAGCTCCCTGGGGCCAGTGCTGCAGCAATCTTCTGCCACACTGGCAGGATATTCTTTCTTTATATTCTTTATATTCCAAATCTTTCAGTTTCAAGAGAAACCTCAGCAAAACAACGGTGGTTTAACACAAGAAACACAGAAGATGGAGTTGACCATAAAGCAAAATTGAGCTGTCTGGTTCCTACCCTCTGGATCTTCAGACTCCCACTATTACAAATCACAGGAACGGGTGGCAAGTTTGTACTCCCTGTTTTGGGCTTTCTAAACAAGCTCCATGAAAGATGCTAATGGCTGAAATGTCTTGGGGCCAGTACTGGAACATTAATTCCCTTTTAATTCCCCTCGAATTAATAAACTAAGGAGCTGTTTATAAAGCAGTCAGGAGATTTTGTAATATTGTTTGTCTCCTGACGTGAATTTCCAGTTGAAGGCTGTTTGGTGGGTGACTCGAGAGGTTGTATTGATGTATTGCATCAACGTAAAGTCACCTGCAAGACAATGAATCATTCCTAAAAGGAAGTAATTTTTATAATCATCTCCAAAACAGCCATGCTCAGTTTTAATTACTCACTCCTGTGGAGGGAAAGCACGTTTAGGGCTTCTTGTTTTACAGTTATGACTTTCTTATCATTTGTAATTCACCAGCATCATCAGGTCAAAAGATTGATGAGCAGTTTGCCAGGAGAGCTCCCCAGCGCTGCCCTCAGCTTTTTATTTCCACCTTCTCCCACAGATGAATTGATGTTGGAGAAGTCCTCTAAGATTATCAGCTCCAGCCTGCAGATGAAAAACTCCTCCTTGGTCCAGAAGGCAGGGCCAAGACCACCACGGGCACCAAGGCCAGTGGGATTTGGAGCTGTAGGAGCCCATGTAGGTCCCTGCCAAGGCTCAGCTCCCTGCGCTCGGTGCTCACAAAGGCAACTCCAGGTGGCCTGAACACCTCCCACCCCTGGCCCTGCCTGCCAGCCCTGCACAAGCCTCTCTCCCACCTCTGTGGGGTGCTTTATCTCTGCCCACAGACAAGGCCAAGGACTCAGGTGAAGCTGAGGTTGCCTGGGTGCAGGCCTTGGGGAAAAAAATGCCCTCTTTTGCCAGGATCTTGGCATCCACGGGAAGGGACTTGGTGACATCTCTTAGAGGAAGCCAGTGGAGCCCCAGGAGCAGAGCCCCCTGTCCCAGCCCACCTGCCCAGAGCCACCCAAGTGCCCAGTGCTTGCCCTGGCACATCCAGGTGATGCCCTACCTGGTGGGTGAGTCCATTGGAGCCCACCGACTGGAAGAACAGGTAGGACTGGAACAGCTCCAAGAAGCAGTCGTTGACCTCCTGCAGAAGAGACACGTTCTGGGAGTTATCTCAGGACACTTTCTGTCTCCCGACTTCCCTCTCATCTCAGGCTGATCCCTGCACAGGAGAGCTCATCCGAGGGCCACCATCACGTTCCTGCCGGTGGATCTGCTGCCAGCCCAGCAGTGGAGCATGGAAGCACATCCCAGTTGCCCAGAGGGATGGGAGCAGGTGCATGAGCTGCTACCTGTGCACCACATGACAACACATCTCGGGGCCACGCAGTAGCCCAAGGGAGCCTCCATGAGTCACATTTCCCAGAACTGCACTTTACTTCCCAGTTCTGCAGGGTCATGCCATAGCTGGGGAGAGAAACACCCACAAACAGCTGCCTCAGTTTTACCTGGCAGTGCTGGAACCTTGACTTGACCTTGGAGTAATAGATCATTTTTCCCAGATTCCTGACAGTTGTTTTCCTTCGTCCCTTCTTGAACAGGCTGGGGAACCTCTGGTCCAAGTTTTCTTTCTGGTTTTCCTGGTTCTGAAGAATCTGTACCCAGGGTACAGGGAAAACAAATCAGAGGAATCGGGAGGTGATGGCTGGAAGAGACGTTCCCAGAACATCTTCCCAAAAGGGATTCCTCGGAAAGGCGCCCTGGGCAGGTGCCCAGGATGGGCTGTTTGTTGTTGAGTCTCCATGCCAGCGTGGAGCTGGGGTTCAGTTACTGCTGGGAGGAGACACTGACCTAGAGGTGAGGTTTCTGGGTTGGGAAAGGGAGGGGGGGCAGAGGCACATCCTCCTTTTAGGGTATCCCAACTCCACAGACAAACCTCTTCCCATCCTAATCCAATCCACAGGAACCAGGACTGATTGAGGCTAAGCAAATACAGCATGTGCCTTCCACTGGGGGTAGTGGAAAGGTTTTCTTTGCTCTAGTTCCACCTGGATTCCTTGGCTCTCCCATCTGCTCAGATCCCTGGATTTCTCTAGGTGGAGTCTGTTGTTTCGGGTGCCAGACAATTGTGGGGCAGAGCCCCACAGCCATAAAAACAGCTGCAAGGCACTGAGTAGTGAAGCTGTTCAGTGCCAGTGCAAAAAGCTTGGAAAAGCTACAGGAAGCTAGAAAGCACTGCAGGAGAGCCAGGACTGAGGAGAGGAGACAGCACTCACGGCTGGAGGGCTTCCCTGATTTCCTGGTTATAGGGGAATTCTTCCTTCTGTGCAGTAGCACAACCCCACACCCCTGAGGCACAGCACTGTCTGGATACTGCATGAATCCCAGGGGTGAAAAGCTCTTCCTGCAGCTTTTCTGGGAATAACACTTTTATTTCTGGGGGCTGGTTGATTTCCTTGGGGAGAAGGGAAGGGCTGTATCCCAGCCACGGATTCCCACACTAGCCTAGGAGTCTTAAATATCAGCTGGGTCAGACACTCCACAGGCTCCAGGTATGCATTCCCAAGCAAAAGGGAAAGGTAGGTGGGAGAGGGGAGGTTTGGAGTGGTTTCACGTGGCTGCCCGGGGCTCGAACGGAGCATTTCCAGGGATGAGCAGGGCGAGGGCTCAGCAGGATGAGCCCATCACCCCGCGGCTCCCGGCAGCCGGCGCGTCCCCGCGTCCGGCGTGTGCCCGCTCCCGGCTCCCTGTGCCAAGGAGACAGCTGCGTGTGCCCGTGATGGATGAGGAACCAGCACAGCTCACCAGATCTGTCTCGCTGGGGCCTCTGTGACTCACCCCTCCGGCACGAGGTTAACCCCTCTCCCAGCCGTTCCCAGGGACAGCTCTCCCAGTGGTGAACCAGCAATGGGAGCCTGAAGCTGTTGGGGCCCTTTCACCTGCAAAGTTTGGGCCTCACTGAGTTTGGGTCACTCTTTTTAGGACACAAGTTAACCCTTTCTCTGCTCAAAGGCTCCCTACAGCTTTCCCAGCTATGAAACAGAACCCAGGGAACCTGCTGGCTGCCCATTAAAAGTCTCACTGAGGCAGCTCAGCGTAGGAAAAGGTTACTTTGTGCCACAAGCCACTGTCAGAGCAAAGAGCAGCTGGGGCAGCAATAACAAAAACACTGCTGGGATAAGGGCAGCCACCAGAAACAGGGAGTGGGGAGAGGATGAAGTAATGAAATTATGGAAACAGAGATAAGGAACGACACCAGCTACCAGCTGCCTGGGTGATACTGCTGCCTGGAGCGTGCCAGCCAAACTTCCTGGGAATAAATAAGGCACCAAGGAGCAAAAGCAACCTGGGAGCTGGGAATCCAGCAGCAGTGTTGGCAAAGAGCTCAGCCAACCTGCCAACTTCCACAGGGATCCTCCTGCAGTCGGGAGGGAGAGTGTCCATGACCACTGTTCATGTGGCAAGGAACAAGATCAGTGGAATATTCCCTCTCCCAAACAAGGATCCAGCGACCTCAGGTTGCAAGGGTTTGCAGTGAGACTGAGAAGACAGGTGGATTTAGTGGTTAAACATGGGAGCGACTCCAAGGCCGTGGACATCCCTGAATCTGCTGCTGCCCTTCCAGCTGCAGGCTCCCACGACACACGCACCTCCCAAAACCACGGGGATGCCTCAGTGTGCAGCCAAAACTAAAGGGATTTGTCCTTCCCCTGGAATGCTCTCCAGCCAGCTGCTCACTGTGCTGTGCTGGGGACCAGCCCCCTCCTCCCCCAGCCCCATCCTGACCAGCCCCATTCCCGTTAGCTCAGCGGTCCCACTGGCTTCCAGGCAGTGCAGATCCTCGGAAGCTTGGTTTCTCCCAGGGCTTGGTCTCTGGCAGTGCAATTGCCCTGACATGTTCTCTCCCCCCCTGTCTCAGATGCCTCATCCTACAGGTAGAGCAAGTTACTAATTAACCTGCAGACCCCAGTGACTCCCAGCTGAATCACCAGCCCAGGCAGCAGGAAGAGCTCAGCCTTGCAAGGCTGGTGCCCCGGGGCCCTGAAAGCTGCTGTTTAATGATAAAAGAAGCAAATGAGGAGCACAGCTCTTCTGGCACATCCTCCCCCCTCGCCTTTGCTGAGGCTCCACAGGAGCCGTGACTGGGAAGTGTGGGAAACGGGGCAGAGGGTGGTGGGAGCAAAAGGCACTGGCTGTGTGTGCCAGGTCCAGAGGGGGCTGGTTTTCAGGGATGTCACCTGCCCCAGTCCCAAGATGCCTGCCATGGCCAGAGGTTTGGTGAGTCCATCTCCTCCGAGATTGCATCAGAGTCCTGTGCTGATGGCTCCTCTCTGACCTGGCCCCACAGCACCTGGTTCTCCTCAAAATACAGGAGTGGGAAAGGGTCTAAGCCAAGGCTTTCTCTCTAGGCCACACAAGAAGCTTGTGGCTGAGCAGGGAGTTTGCCTCCCAGCTGCCCCAGGCAAGGGTACCATCTAAACAACTGCTCCACCCTCCTTCCTTGCCTGGAGAGATCTCACGCTCACTTGTGTTCCCAAATGAATAAGTTCTCGGTGACCTTTGTTGTGTCCTTTTGCAGGATTCCTTTTCCAGGACCTGCTAACATGACAGCTCATCCTGCTTCCTCAGGAGAGGCACCAGGATCCATCTGGGCCCTGGGCTCTGCTGCCTGACCCTTCTGGATGCTAACTGATTCCCACAGGGAGCCGTGCCTTCTCTGAAATTCCCTCTGCCTGGCACTGAGTCTCTGCCTCGGTTTCCCCTTCCCCACATCCACAGAGCCCATTTGCCATGCAGTGGGAGAGATGCCTGCCCAGCACAGCCCAAAGGGTCCCAAAACTCCGTCCACATCCCTGTCCCAACCCAAAGGGACCGAGAAAACACACCAGGGTTCATCACCTCACCTCTGCTTTCCCTGAGCAGTGCTGGGAAATGGGCCATATGGCCACAAGGCTGGTACGTGCCTGGGACAGACCTGCCCTTCCTGATTGCCTTCCCAGGGCTCCTTGCTAACGCACTGCCTGCTCCATCTCATTCCGGCGTGGGAATGAATCATCCCGCCTCTGAACGCTGCCTCGGATTTTCCCTTCCCTCACAGGCAACACAGAAGGAGCAGAACCAAGAGCGAAGTGGGGTGTGAGGTACCCCTGCTCGGCTCCCAGCACGACCCTCCCACCCCATCACACCTTTTGGCTGGGGGCAGGTGCCCCCCACACCTTCCTGGGGACCCTGGGGCAGGTAATTCTGCCGCTCTGTGAGCACAGGGCTCATCCTTTCCTGGGCTCCATCTCTTTGAGACAGACTTGCTGCTGCCCCCAGACCCAAACCCATCGTCCCTCTTAAGTGCTGTCCTTGGACTGGGTGGGAATAAACTCTTGGAGCAGTGGGGAGGGGGCTTGGGTGTGTTTGCACTTGCCTTTGCTGGAATATACTGCAGGATTTTGTCCGTGGTCGTGTCTCTCTCCTGCCCTCCTTCTAGACCAAAAAAGCTGGGAAGTTTTTTCTTGCTGTTTTGTCTATAAAAGGAAGGGAAAAAAACCCCAAAAACAAATCAAAACACACGTGGAAACACAGATCCAGGCTGATGCACAGAGAATTCTACCCAGAAATAAGGAAGCCAGGAAACTAAGCAAGCCATTTGTCATGGGCTTTCTAATCATCCCAGCCCAGCAAAGGGCTGACAAACAGCCTGGGAGAACTGAAATGGGGACTGTGCTGCACTTATTGCTGTTTCTTTGCTTTTTCACAGGTCTTTGAGTTGGCAAATGATCAGTTTGGCTCATCTGTGTCTCCGAATCAGCAGAGGGACCAGATGTTCCATTGCAAAACACGAAGACCAAATCCAGCCCTGACAGCTATTCCAGAACCCCTGGAGTGGAGATGCACATGCAACAGATACAGCAACAGATATTCACAAGGAGGTTTTATTTCTGGCTCTGTGGTTTTCGTCTCTCTTTCCTTCCACTCCCAGCCAGGGCCCCGGTTCTCCTTTGCGTGCACACACCATTAACACGCCGTTACCGGTGCTGTTGAGCAGCACTGGGGCTCCTTTGCTGGGACTTCCCAGCACTTGCTGGGAATCTCAGATTGCAGCATTTATTTTGGCAGAAACCGGGCTTATCTCCACGGAGAGCCCTGAGCGTGGGAAGCCAGGAGTCAGCAGGGACAGGGGGTGCTCTGGGGCTTGGCTGCTCCACCACAGGTGGGATGTCAGCCCCCCAGGGTCCAAAATCCCCAAGTGATCCCCTCTCTTTCACCCCACAGGAGCTCCACAAACTTCTACAGGTTTGCTTCTAATTTATGGCAGCACAGGAGAACAAGGGGACAGTTTAGTGTCTCCTCTTGATTCAGCCTGCAGAGTTTAGGGGGTCTGTCTCACAGCCCAGCCCAGACACAGTGTAGACAGGGCTGGCAGGTTCACAGGGAATCACCCTGGTTCCCAACATAGCTCTTTTCCAGCCCAGAGTGCCCAGGATGGGGAAGGATCTGCTCTGTGCATGTGTAGGTACTGGCAGACTGTGCTGATGGGAGCACAGGCAGTGGAAAAGCAGGGAAGCCTGCTGCGCATTCCCTGGAAAGCTCTATTTTGGGACAGCCGCCCATCGCTGTGGTACCTGAGCGCTGCCCTGGCCAGCCCAGCACCCAAATCCCCAAAGGACAGATGTTTTCTGTTATCCCTCCTTCAGGTTTACAAACACAGCTCAAATCACATGTCAGAGTGCTGGGATTTGGGGTTTTCTCTCTAAGGGACAGGAGTGTGAAAGTTATTTTTCCCCAACAAGCACCGCGACTCCGGGCGCTGTGAAGAAAGAAAAGCACCAGTGAAAACAAGGAGTATCAGGTGTTCTGCACCTTGCCCTGCCTGTCCCGCAGAGAGCAGTTCAATTCTCAAAACAAAATTAAATAAATGTTGTTTCGCCTGGGGGCTGGTGTTTCCCCTGGGGAGCTGGGATTCCCTGCCGGCAGAGGATTCCATCCCAAGCGCTTGGGGCGAGCTGATCCCGTCTGGCGCTGCCCAGCACCCCACAGAACCATGAAACAGCGAGCATGAAATACGAAATATGAAATAACTGCCGGGTTCCCCCAGCGGGGCTCAGCTGCCAGCCCGGATCCGCACGGTGCATCCCACGGGACAAAGCCAGCCCCGCTGGAAAACCATCCCGAAATAAAAACCAGAGTACTCACGCTTTCTTCAGCGAGGGCTTCCTTCGGAAGGAGCTCCTGAAGCCCCCAGGTGCCTGCGGGACGCACGCGATGTTCCCCATGCTGGGAAGCGCCTGGAGCCGTGCGGAGCCGGAGAGTTGTGCGTGGGATCGTGTCACGCCGGCGTCCCCTCCCTTCCCTTCCGCCTGCTGTGACTCGAGTGGGTGTGGGCTGAGCCAGGCTCAGCTCCCGGCTGGGGCTCCCACTCCTGCTCCCGCCCCGCTGGCTGGGAGGGGCGAGCCAGGTACATGTTCCCTGTGACGGGGAATTAACCACGGAATTATAAACCCAGCGGTGCAGCGCATGAACATTCCTTACTGTCCGACAGCACGGAGCTGGAGCCACTAATAAACCCATCTGGAGCGTTTTCCCATGTGGAATCCGATCACCGCTCAGCCCGGACGGAGGAAAATAAGATAATATTGGTGGTTATTGTTTAAGCATTAACAAAAATCTTTAAGGTTGTTGCTCCAGAGTTCAAAAGGCTGCGCTCGGAATGGGCGTTCATTAAAAAGGAACGGCCGGATTAAAGGTAAAAAAATAAATAAGCTGTGTGAAAATAGAGGAAATAAACAGGGGGGAATCTAACTGAAATCTAGGAATTACGGAGAATTGACAGAGGAAGCGAAGAGCAAAAGGAGATGCACGAACAGCAAAGCTAAAATTTGTAGAAATGCTTTAAAAGGAGGAAAACAAAAGATTTATGATTCTCTTACTGCGTGGAAATATAAATAATAATAATGAGTAGTTAATGACAAAATAAAAGGTAAATATTTCTGTGCAATGGATTGAAAAAAACAGGGCAGTTACAGCCATAGGGAATGACAAACCCCTTTTCATTCCGTGGTCAGGTGGCTGTGAAAAAGTAAACACAAAACTTAGATGCTCTGGATGAGAAAATCCAGAGAATTCACGGCAAAGAGTTTTAAAGACCTGAACGAAAAGGTTCTGGGTTGCAGGAAGCCTTTTGTAGGACCACAGAATTTGCAAAGAAATTGCACAAGTTTACAGGGATATCAGTATTTCCGTGGGTAAAACAACCACCCCAGATAATTATGGGTTTGTCAGTTGATGCTGATTCCTGGGAAAATGATGCAACAGCTGTGAGGGAGTTGGATTAACTTTAAGGATTACAGGAGGAGAATATAATTAATACAAATCAACACGGGCTTGTGGAAATTAGATCTTGTCAAACCAATTTAATTGATAGCACACTCGAAAAATAAATCAGATTTAGTTAATATAAATAACAGTGACCCAAGCCATCGCTATAAAGCACGTGATGTGACGTATCTACACGTTATTTTAAGAAGGCTCTGAAGCACTACAAAGGCTGTAAATCCATAAATCTATTATAGCCTGGCCAGCCAGGGAGAGACAACAGTGACTGTGAGCAGGGACTGTCCTCTGGGAAGAGGGCAGGGAGCAGGTTTTGCCTCCTCCCTGTTCCCAGGGACAGTCCAGCAGCTCCATCTTGCAGCAGAGAGGCTGCAGGGATGTGGTGATGCTGCGAGCACCTGGGTGGGGAACACACCTGGGACAACCAGCTGGGGCAGAGAACCAGAAGGGATGCAGAGAAAGTGAAGGTGGATGAGCTGAAGCTGGAAACAAGGCGTGCATTTTAACAGGAGAGGTTATTTCTTACCGCAAAAACTCCCAGAGCGTGTGGTGAGTCCCAGGTGATTTCTTCAAGAGGGGATTTTTAAAACCAGGAGAGGATGTTTTCCTAGAGAATCTGTTTGAATCAAACTGGGATTGGCTATGTGAGGTCTTATGGACATACTGGATGTGTTAGACTCTCTCTGTTTGCATCTTACCTTGCAGAAACAAAACCAACATATTCCCCAAAGAGGTGACTGCACGGAGGGAGCAGCTGATAACGGATATGCCATAAAATTTCTCCAAGGCTTCCCCATCTTTGACCTTTAGAAACAGCCTGTTTGTCCCCCTCCCCTTTCTGTCATGAAATCCATTAACCCTTCACGGCCAAGCAATGCAACAGGACACTCCTCCAGAGGGCCCCGATCAGAAATTCCCTAATTTTTATGGCAGGGTGCTTCTGTGAGCTCTGTTCTCTCTGCACAGCTGGGAAACGACTATCTGACAGCACAGCACCTCCTGGCAGAGATCAGAAATTACAGCAAACAGCACCAACTGTGTTTTATTCAGGAAAAGTGTGATTCCTCTTAAGATCCATGGCTAACACGGTCAGACTGTGACCAGAAACGTGCTGTTCCTCCAGCATGTTTGTTCTAAATAAAAACCTTACAGCTCAGAAGAGTGACAGAACCACTGCAGGTCCTGCAAATACACATCACTTTGCTCGCTGGGACACCAGTGACACCACCACAGATGGCAGGGCCAGGTGTGACCAGTGGCTGAGGACAGTCCCCTCTCTGCGTGCTGGGCACAACAGCTCGAGACACACTGGCTCTGCTTCCAGGAGAACCTGAACTGGAGGGAAGCGGCCTCCAGACTTCAGGAAGACTTTTGGAGCACGGCAGTTATTTATAGAAGCCGCAAACCAGAAGCAGGAGCCTAGAGAGCAGCAGGAAAGAGGACACGGGCAGGGCTGCAGCCGAGCCAGGCATTCCGACCGCGCGGCATCGCGGCTGAACCGCGGCACACACATATGGGAAAGTTCCCTCCTGGGCCTCATGGGATGCTGCCAGGCAGTTCCCATTGCTCTTTTCACCCCCTGCACTCCCCACACCGTGAAATGGGCCCGGCATTGCCCCCGGGAAGCAGGGGCTGGCAGCAGTTGGGAAGCAGAAAGGGGCCGTCCAGCCCCTGGGTGAGCTGTGTGTGGCAGCTGAGGGGGTGCAGGAGGATGTCTCTCATCTGGTTTTCATTTCCGCTGCAGGAAAAGCTGTCAACAGCACTGGGAGTCCTAGGGAGACCAAACTGGAATTTAATGGGCAGGGAGAGGTGTAAATCAGCCTGCCTCTGAAGCCTCTATGCCTCGAGTTGGGCTTTTCCCAGCGGTCTCCACCACCAGCAGCATCTTTGCCCTGCTCTTTCTCTGGGCTAGAGGGAAGGTGTGCGGAGTGGTGGATGTTTCCCAGCACAACATCCTCTCCGGGAATATGAAGCCCCTTGTCCAATGGGAGCCTGTCCCTGCTCTGTGCAAATGCCCCAAAGCTGGACTGGTGACATCCAGGCAGATGAGATCTCATAGGATCCTAGAATATCCCGAGCTGGAAGGGACCCACAAGGATCATTGAGTCAACTCCTGGCCCTGCATAGGACGCCCCAACAATCCCACCCTGTCCCTCAGAGCGTTGTCCAAACCCTCCTGGAGCTCTGGCAGCCTTGGGGCTGAGCCAACTGCCCTGGGGAGCCTGGTCAGTGCCCAACCACCCCCTGGGGGAAGAACCTTTCCCTGAGATCCAACCTGAACCTCCCTGACACATCTCATCAGTGGCTGCTCAGGCACAGATGCATATCAGCCTGCCACAAGCATCCTCTGCCTGGGGATCCTTCCCCTCCTCTGCCTAGGGCAATGCAGAGAGTGAGCCAGAGAAGTGAGAAGGAAGGAAGGATGCAAGAGGCAGGATCCAGTATTCAAGAAAATGTCTTTATTGTACATGTTGGCTTCTATTGCTTGTATCCCCTCCCCAATCCCATGTAGTGCAAAAAATTCCGAGAAACAGAGTTCCACATAAATAAGTCGGATAACTTACAGAGAAACCAAAGTGACGACGGTTTGACGTGGATTGGACCAGGTCTGCCCAGCAGCAGGACCAAGGGAACCTCTGCACCCTCGTCAGGGCAGGGGCTCCTGCCTGGCCTTGCTGTCTCACTGCAGACCAACACCGGGGTCCCTGGGCAGAACACATCAACACACACAGCCTGGAGCCCCCCTCCTCGGGGGTGCCCCTCCGCTGGGAAAAGCTCACATGGGAAATCACACAAATAAACGTTTTGGGCGAGACACCACGGACTAAGACTGGCAGAGAAGCCACACACAAGAGTTGACGGTTCTCCTCCTCTCAGACAGGGTACTACGCACAGACGGACAGACACAGACATACGCCCCCTCCGAGGTCTCCCCCTCCTCCTCCTCCTCAGCAAGGGACGTGCAGCACCAGAAGCGATTCCACCCTGGCGTCTCCCAGGGCAGATGCTGACACCTCGTGTCCACACAGTGTGGGTCGGGGTGCTCTGGACCCCCACAAGCTGCTGGGGAACTATTTTGCCCTTTCCTCCCTTCTCTCCCTTGCACAGGAAAGCAGCGAGCACCTGCATAGTTAGTACATCAGAGACACAGAAGGCTCCCTCCTCCCCGGGGTTCCGCTGAACAGGCTCAGTGGGATATTGCTCAGGACCCAAGCAAGGGCGGACAGGAGTCACACTGCCCCTTTCCCTGATCCTCGGGAGGCAGGACAGCATCACACACCATTTTCAGGGTATGGAGGCCAAGGGCACATGGGAAAAAAATTCTCCTCAGCTGCTACATTTCTCGCTTCCTCTCTGGGTTTGCTCCCAAGGCAGCAGCCCCCCTTCACACTACAGCAGCCACAGCTGGACCAGATGCTGAACCCCTGCTATAACAAGTCATTCCTTGTTTGAAATCAGCCCTGTTTCCCCTCCAGCAGTTCCTCCCTGGCCCTGCAGTGCCCCTCTTTGCCGTGCCATGCTCCCTCCAGCAGCCTGGCTGGGCTTCGCTCTCCTTTTGCCATTCCTGACTCCTGCTGAGTTCTCAGCAGGATCTTGGAATGTCAGGCTAAGCCCAGCACCAGCACCTTCCAGCTCTGACACGGCCATGGGGCCATTGGGCTGATCCTCCTTCCAAGAGGACCCTGGAGCCAGGAGCACCTTGAGTCGATACGAGCCCAGCAGAAGAGTAAAATCCTGATGTTGGCTCTAGGAATGGGATGGAAAGGGTTGAACCTCACTCAGGTGTAGGCACACGCACTGAACGGAGCAGATTTCACTGATTTCATTGGTTTTTTGTACAAAGCAGCTTCATCTGACCTTCTTAGGGCAGCCCACACGGACCAAGAGACAACCTGCACAGAGCCTGGACGTTCACAGACCCCTCTGCAGTACAGAGGAACAGGAGAGCTGCTGAGCTGTGACAGGCTGGGCAAGTGACAAGGGGACAAAAAACAAATTTAGAGTCTGTTCTAAAAGCCAAAAAGGCCTCCTCAGCCTGAGAAGACCAGGCTGTCCCTGGGGACAGGATGGGGAGGGAAGCAGCTCAGGTTTTCAGAAGCTGCTGCTAATTTCAGGTGTCCAACGTGAGGCACTGTGAGTGGGCTTGTAAAGCATGTCAGGGGGCTTGTAAAACATGCGGGCACCAGTCCAGCAGAAATCAGACCGCCAAAAAAATTGTCTTAAGCTGGGGAGTCCCTGTTTCATCTCAAACTCTCCTTTCAACACCCCTCCCCCGCCAAAAAAAAAAAAGAAATCTCTCGCCACCTGAAAATTCAGGCCAACAAATCCCCACCACGAGCGGAATCTGAGCTCTGTGAATGAGAAACGAGAAGGAGCAGGGGGGAAAAGGGATAAAGGAATTAGTTCCAAACAGTTGGACCGTATTTCCAATGCTACATTTGAACATTATTGAGGTACCAGTGGTTGAGTCATTCCTCTGTAATGTGGAGAACACCTGATCTGTGCCTCAGTTCACGGCTCACACGCACAGCACACGCACTGAAAACACCACCCCAGAGGCTCCATGGCACAGGTGGGTCTAGGATAGGCCTGTGACTTGCAGTACTAATTTATTCAACCTTCAGTTAATTAAAGTGGTTGCTTAATTGCCAGGGAGTCACTATTTGCAAATGGTCCCTTCCGTGCTGCTTTCGCTGCACATTTGGTCTCTCACACATGCACACACCCCACACATCCATAGAGAACGTCTTCCAGGACACAGGCATCGTCTCCTCAACAAATGAGAAAAGTAATTGCCTCCCTTCTGCTGCCTTAGAAGCAGATGGGATGGGGAATACCAGGGTAAAGTAGAAAACAAAGGGATATGAAGTCATTAAAAACTAAAATATTAGCATTCAAATAAAAAAGGGCAAAAAATTAATACCCAAAAGAAGTAATGCCAGGCAATCCTCCTCATTTAGAAGGCTGGACTGTTCTTTTTCAAGAACTGATACTTCTCCATAAACCCAGAATCTGCTTTGCAGAGAGGGGAACAGCAAACAGGCCGATCCGTTCCCAGTCTGAGCCAGGACCACGTGCAGAGAGCAGGCAGCCACCCAGTCCTGTGAGCCTGGGACAGCCATGGCGTTGATGCCAACAAGGTCACCCAACCCATCTGCCTGGCTTGGGACTCCCCAGAGCAACGTCCAGCTGGGATCTCGGGGGATGAGGTGGGGGCCAGCAGGGCATGGAAACACCGGAGGGTTCAGGATGCTACGTCCAGTTTTGCTTCCAAACCTCACCTCCTCCAGGCCCTATCCCTTAGCTGGGCTTCTTCTGTTTGTGTATTTTAAGGCATCAATGAGACACCATTGAGGACCATACAGTGGCCTCAGAGTCTTTAACAGTGCACGATAGGCTTGGTAAAGAGTTTGGCTACAGTGACATTCAGAGGAGCGGTGGTCGCACATTCGCCGTGTCCTTGGCAGGAGCGCTGCCCACCTCGGCCACCCCCCAGGGCTCCTGGAAGCCTCCAAGGCTGGCTGTGCTCGTGTGTGGCACCGGCTGGATCCCGTGAATCCAAGAAGCAGCAATGGTTTACAGTTTTCCCTCCCCAAGGGAGATATGAGCCCTTGGGGCGAGCGGTGGGATGAGTCCGAGCGGAGCGGAGAGCACCCGCCTCCTCGCCCTCAGACCGAGGGTGCTCGTCCAGGAAGCACATTTCTAACTGCTGGGGTCGTGCTGATCCGATGTGTGCACCAAGAGCGGGGACAGCTCCGGGCTTCACAGGAGTGCTGGGGCTGCAGGCACCAACCAGGACCTTCTCTCCCCTCCTACAGCGACCGGCTGCCCCTCGGGGCCGGCCTAGAGCCCTGCCAGGCACCCCTGTCCCCTTGAGGTAAGGTACGTCCTGACTCTTTGTCAAAGGCTCGTCGAAGACACCGAGAGGGTGGGCGAGGAAGGGGGAGGGAAGTTGAGGAGTTCCAGCACAGCCACCCCCACGCTGCTGCGGCGGGTGAACATGCAGGACGCTGCCACCCACTTGTTGGTGCGGGGGTTGTACTTCTCGATGGAGTTGAGGCTGGAGCTGCCGTCGTTGCCACCCACGGCGTACAGCCACCCATCCATGGCCACCAGGTCGTGGGTGCTCCTGCAAGGACCAGGCAGACACCACAGCGGGGTGAGGCTCTGGGGTGTATGGGGAGCTCAGTGCCTCAGATAAAGTGGACCCACAAAAGGAGTGCCCGGCCCCACAGTCTCCCAGAGAAAATGAACTATTGGAGTTCAAGCAGAGTGCAGCAGAGATTCTCAGATCTTTCCCTTCACTCTGACACTCTCATGCCACTGGAGAAGCGCCACCTCTAAATAAAAAACTCCAGGAACCCAAAATCCTCGGACTTCCAAGCCTTAAATCCTCCCACAGCCCAGCAACATCTCCATGGCCTCAGCCAGCGGAACCACCTGGTCCTTTACAGCCACGCAAACTGCTGAGAATAAATCCCTCTGCAGAACACCCCTGCTCTGCCCTCCTGGCACACACTCCAGCCCCTCTCAGCGCAGCAGGAGCATGGCTGCCCGTGTGCAGCCTCACAAGCATCAGCCAAACCCTGGCAGGGGGGCCACGGGCTGTGTTTTATGGTTTGCAGTGCCAAGTGAGGCATGGTGAGATGGAATCCCCACTCCTGCTGCCACCAGAGCGGGGCACAGCTCCTTACCTGCGGATGTTCATGGGTGCCACGCTCTCCCACGTGTTGGTTTTGGGGTTGTAGCGCTCCACAGAGTTAAGGCAGCTGGTCCCATCATTGCCCCCAGCCACGTAGAGCATCCCCTCGAGCACGGCCACCCCCGCGCTGCTCCGGCGGCTCAGCATGTTGGCGATGGGTGTCCAGGTGTTGATCTGGGAATGGGTAATGTTTGTTCAACCAGCCAGGTGTACAAGGCATTTTCTACCCATCCCTGGCCAAATCAGTCCTGCGGTGTTAGTCCTGCTCTAACCACACAGTTCCTCGCATAACGGTCCTCCCCCACAAAAGGACTTCTAGGGAGAACCCACTTCTTTCCCTTCCACTCTCCCACAGTAAGAGCAGCACAGAAATCTCAGCTGGCAGGAGCCCTGCCATGCCAGGGGCACAGAGATCCCTGTGCCAGGCCACCAGTCGTGTCACAGCTGAATCCAGCCCAGCCACGGGGGTTGAGTTGTATCTATTTCAAATCTCTGCAAGTACAACCATACAGCTCATGAAAAACCTCCAGGACCTTCTCTCTGATCTTTCTGCAGCAATCTCCCCTGCTTGAGCAGAGCTGTGAGTCCCCAGGACCAACACACGTCCCCAGCCTGTCACATTCCCCGTTCACCACGCTGGGTGTGCACAGTGCAGGACCTCAGCTGGAAGCTGGAAACAGCTCAGGGCATGTACCAGGATTGTTCTTCCTGCAGAACTCGAGCTGGCCTACAGGCAGCAGGGTAGAGAGTGTTCTGGTGGCTGAAATCTTGCAGTGGTATCTCAGAGCCTGCATGGATCAACTTTGGCTCATTTTGCTCAGGATTGCACCCTGGATTCTCTGTCCCTGTGGAAGACCTGGGGAAGGGGCTGATACCCACTCCTTGATACAGTCATGCACAGTGGCTGAAGTCCTTTCAGGCACTCCAGAGGAGAGGAGAAGGAAAAAGTTTATCAAAATCTCTCTTGTATTTACCTGGGGCTCATATTTCTCTACCGTGGCTAAGTGGGATGAGCTGTCGTATCCCCCAACAGCATAGAGGTTGCCTTCTGCAAAGACAGTCACACAGACACTGGAATTAGCTAAAGACATGGTCCCTGTCCCAACACTACAGGTACCACCCTTTAGGTGCCCACACAGGTACGAGCTGAGCCTCCCGTGCCCCAGGCAGCCAAGCTCCTCTCAGCAGGGCTCCCCTCCCCTTCCAGCATGGAGTGTTGTGAAATATTCATCAGGCAGTTTCTCTGCCACGCTCCAAGCTTCCCAGAGAACTCCTTTGCCTGCTGCTTCTTGACCTCCTCATTACAGGAGCTGCAAAGGAGCTCCATGCTGGAGCGACGACGGGTTATTTTTAGCGGTGGAGGCTGGAGCAGGGGAATGCCAGTATCGCTGTGGCAGGCACAGTGTGAGCTGCTGATGGAGGGGAGGGAAGCTCTGAGTCAGCACCGAGAGCTGAAACCAGAGAACAGGGCAGGGGAGAGGCACAGGGACACTGGGACACCATGTGGCAGTTCTTGGGAAGGTGGGAAGCATCCCCAGGGAGGCCCAGCACCTGCTTGGGTGAGAGTGGGACTTGGATCATCAGCAAAAGGACTTTCTGCTTTCATACTGAAGGACTAGCGAGGTTGTCCCTTCCTTTTCGAGGGACAGGGGATCATTCACAGCCAGCCCCTTGCTCCAGAGTAGAAGGGGCACAAAGGAACAAGTTGTGGGTCCCCTCAGGAGCAACCCACTTGCTCAGGAGACTGAGGAGGAGGGCAGAGGAAGGGAGCCTGTCAGGACATGGCAGAGGAATGGCTGGGCCATCCGGACTCACAGCTAAGGGAATCTAGGGAGAGGGGGCAGGAACTAGGACAGAACATCGAAAGGAACCACCAGGAATGCAAGAGAGCCTGCACAGAAGCCCATGAGGTCCTCGTGCCATCACCCACCTAGAGTTGCCACCCGGACGTAGCGTCTCCTGGTGCTCATGGCAGCGATGGATGTCCAGGTGCCTGTCAGAGGGTCGTACCTCTCTGCGCTGCAGCAGGCAGGGACACAGGAACATAAGGTGTGACACTGGAAAAGCCCAGGTCAAAGCTCTTTGACACAGGCCCTCAGGGGCAGCTCCCAAGGAAGCTTGGGAATAGACAGGGAAAACAGGAGGGAAGAACTGACAAAGGCTGCGTTCTGTTGTGGCAGAGGGCTACAGAATGGTTTTTCCCCGTTGGATTGGCACACATCTACCCTGGGGTCAGTCCATGGGTCAGGAGCAGGGCTCCCAGGCTCCCAGCACCAAGGACATCGCATGCACGAGCAGTGGAGGAGCCTGCAGCAAGGCAATCCCCTACCTGTTCAGGCACGAGGCCCCATCGTAACCCCCAGCAGCATAGAGAAGCCCATGAAGTGCTGCTACACCCAGGCAGCTCCTCCTGGTGCCCATGGACACCTCAGGTTGCCAGGAATTGGTGACAGGATCATAGGACTCCACTGTAGCCAAGTCAGAGGTCCCGTCGTAGCTGTTGGGAGGAAAAGGGAGAAGAACAAGCTGCCCAGAGAAGCTGTGGCTGCCCCATCCCTGGAAGCGTCCAAGGACAGGTTGGACAGGGCTTGGAGCAACCTGGGCTAGTGGAAGGTGTCCCTGCCCGTGGCAGGGGGTTGGAATGAGATGATCTTAAAAGTTTCTTCCAACCCAAACCATTCTGTGATTCTGAGAGAACTGGGGGAAAAACTGCTAGTCCAGGACACAGCCACCACCAAAACAAGAGCTGGTGAACTCACGGCTCTGCCCTGCAGGGCAGGGAAAGGGGATTTCAGTTGCTACCCCAGAGATCCTGGATGGTGCATCCAGAGGCGGGCTCCGGGAGGCTCTGCTGGCCATCCCTGCTCCCAGGGGAGCTCTGTGCTGCTCTCCCCACAGCCTCTGCTCACTCCCCTGCCACCTCCCGTGCCCTCCTTACCCGCCCACAGCGTAGAGCTTGTTCCCAATGGCCGCGACGCCCACCCTGGCCCTGCGCGTCGACATGGAGGCCACCATGTGCCACCGGTCCGTCCGCGTGTCGTAGGCCTCACAGTCCCCGTGGATGGCAAACAGGCTCCCTCCACCTGGGAGGGAGGGCAAACAGAGCAAACCCAGCCCGTGGGGCCCTGGGATGGGGTCGGGATGCGGGTGAGGGGGCTCCCTTTGCAGGGCCTTACCCACAGCGAAGAGCACCGTGCTGGCCCCCTCACAGCGCCGCGGCCTCGTCCGGCTGTTGCTCAGGACTCCTCTCTGCTCCGGCATGAGGTGGTACTTGAGGGCTTCGATCAGCAGGTCCTTGCACTCCGAGTGGTGCCGCACCAGCAGCTCCGTGTCCACGTTGCTCATGAGGAAGTCCCGGCTCAGCAGCGGCAGCCGGACGCACTTCATGAGCTGTGAGGGGAGAGGAGGCCTTTGGATGGGGGTAGGGCAAGGGGGAATAGGTTTAAACCAGAAGACGAGAGATTTAGGTGGGATATTAGGGAGAAATTCTTCCCTGTGAGGGTGGGGAGGCCCTGGCACAGGTTGCCCAGAGAAGCTGTGGCTGCCCCATCCCTGGCAGTGTTCAAGGCCAGGTTGGAGCAACCTGGTGTAGTGGAAGGTGTCCCTGTCCACGGCAGGGGGGTGGAATGAGAGGAGCTTTAAGGTCCCTTCCAATCTGGACTGGAAATGGCTGGTGGGTAGATCCAGGCCACCTTCCCAGCACACTCACCCTGGGGACGTGCTGTCTCCTGCTATCCACATCATGTTTGACCCAGCTGAGCACAGCCCGGTACACCTCCTCCTCCGATGGCACATTGAGGCTGTCACTAGAAATGAGGTCCAGCACCTGCAGAGCGGGGTGGAAGGGGCAGTGTTGGTTGGTACGGATTGGGAGGAGAGGAGACATTCACACCTCCAAGGAAGCAGCCCAGTGGAACAGCACTGCCAGAGGCAGAGCCCTGCCTCCTGTAGACGCTGGTGGTTGAAGGGTGCACAGCCCTGGGTCCTCCAAACCAGCAGGTGCAGCTGGTGTGGTGACAGCTCTGCCCTCAGTCATCCCCCCCAGCTCAACCCCCCCATTCTGTGGCAGAAGCTGCTGCAATTCCTGACACTTCCAATCAGTGTCAGTGAGATCAGGCAGATGACTCTGCTTGCACAGGCCCCTTCAATATTTCATGGGACAGACCCGGGTGCCCTGGCTGGTCCCAGAGCGCTCATTGCACTTGCCAAGGACTATGGAGCCAGCACAGGTGGAGATATGCACCTTCCCTCACTGCCACACACTCCCTGCCCCAAGAAGGGGTGAAAGGAGGTGTCTGGATCCTGCTGAGGGGCCACACAGGGTCGGGTAATGCAGAGCAAGGACCGGGAGTGCCTCCTGGCCAGGGCACAGCAGAGGAGCCAGGGGCCATCCTGGCACACGATGAACAGCAGGAAACATTAGCTGAGCTCTGAATTAAACATCACAGCTAAGTGACCAGGGCAGGCAGGACTTATTCCTTGGACTGTGCGCTCAGAGCTCATGTGGCAAGCACCAGTGACCAAAATTATCCTCCGTCCTACCCTCCCATCCTTAATTCCCATGGGATTAAGTTCTCTGACAGAAATCTTCCCACATATTGAACAGAGAGGACCAAAGCACATATTCTCCACTGAACAGGGAGAACCAAAGCACAGAATCTGGGTATGTTTCCTTGCCAAACCCTGTCCCCTCAGTGCAGGTTCCTTGGGCTTTTGACACACAGACTGTGCCTTCCAGGACGGAGCACAAGAAGCTTTGCTGCACCCACACCTTCACGCTCCCATCAGGGGCCTCACCTGTTTAAGAGGCAGCAGCATGAACTCCTCTGTCTTGGACACCTCCACGAAGTGTTGGAGGACGTACTTGTGAGCAGACTTGAGGAGGTCACTGCAGGAGTGGGTGTCAGCAAAGCCCCGGATCCCCAGGCAGTTGGATGGGTCGAGCTGGCTGAGCAGGAACTTGCAGCAAGCATCCCGCACACCATTGAGCTGAAGCAGGCTGGCAGCAGGAAGAAGAGTCTGGCAGTGGGAAAGAAGGGGGGAAAAGAGAGTTTCCAGGGCAAGGAAACCATTTCCACCCTCGTCTCACTGCAAGCCACGAGCAGAACAAGGTTTACTGAGCACCTTCAGGCACACAAGCGCAGGGAAGGACAGAGCATTCCTTGTTTCCAAGAGAACTAAGGTAAAGAACAGCTGAGAAGGACACCAGTAACACCACACAGGGCCAGGAGAACAGCAGGTGCTCAGGAACAGACCTGGGCATTGCACAGTGCTTTGAGGAGCCATTCCCAGCACCTCTGGGCACGGGGAAGCAGGTGAACTCCCTGACCACTGCTAGATCCAGCTGCCTTCACGGAAAAAACAGCTGGCAGTGCTAAGCAGAAGGAGAGAAGAGTCCCCAGGAGGCAAGTCTCGTACAGAACAGCCTTGTGGAAGGGAGGGATTTGGGGGGAAGCTCCTACCTGGACGTTCCCCTCTCCCACCACGATCTCAGCCGTGTAGGCGTATTGCACCAGCTGCTCCAGGGCCTGGGGGTCAATGTCGTGCAGCGTCACGTGGGTCTGGCGGCTCTCACTCATCTCATCTGGGGCAACACAGACACAAAAATGAGCAAAAATCCCTCAGCAGGACTTGTTTCCCCACAGGAGGGTCTAACCAAGCCTCATCCACCTCCACACCACAGCCCAGGAAGGTCTTCTGCCCCTCTCTCAGCAAGGAGGAGCAGCAGTGCTCCCTAGGGAAGGGGGTCCAGGTCTGCAGGGAGGGGCATCAAGACACCTGTGCAGGGCTTGTGGGCACAGGGATTCAGAGTAGGGAGGCAAAGGAGGAATATTACTGCACTTCCTCACTGAAACGACATACGTGCACCACAATTCCACAGGGCAGGGCAGCGAGAACAGGCAGCAGGGCAGAAAGCGAAGGGGTTGGCGGAGAGCAGAGGGTTTGGAGGGCAGGGAGAGCCCCTCCACGGGGAATAGAGGACTCTACTTGCTTGTGAACATGGCGTGGAAGTATGGGCTGCACGACGCCAGCACCACCTTGTGGGCCTTGATCTCCTTGGTGCCCACGTGGAGCACGATGTCGCAGAGCAGCCCCCGCTGCCTCATGCGGTTCATGCACACGAAGGCATCGTGATAGTGGCGCTTGGAGTTGTGGGAGATGCTGTGCCCGTCGCGGTTGAGGAGCTGCACACCCCCTTCCATGGCTGCAGGAGGGAGCTGGGGGGGTTTTCCCCTTCTCACCGGCTCTGGCATGGGGGAAAAGCAAAGTATTAGCCAGGCAGGAACAGCTCTAGCCCCAGGCAACCCCCAGCACTGCTCAAAGACCCTGTGCAAGAACAGCTCCAATCAGCCCCTGCCACAGAAACGTCGTCCTGCTCATTTGGGTTCAAACTGAAAGAAGGAAATTCAGGGTTGAGATTAGGAAAAAATTCTTCCCTGTGAGGGGGTTGGAGCTCCAGGGATCTCCTTGTCACTGCCTGTGTTAGAATTTCAGCAGGAAGGGGAGAAAAGAGAAGGCTTCAGAGTGACTGAATTGTGGCCATCCAGTACCTGAAGGGAACCTACAAGAAACATGGAGAGACTGTTTACAAGAGCATGGAGTGACAGGACAAGGGGGAATGGCTTCAAACTGACAGAGGGCAGGGCTAGATGGGATATTGGAGAAAAATCCGTCCCTGTGAGGGTGGTGAGGCCCTGGCACAGGTTGCCCAGAGAAGTTGTGGCTGCCCCATCCCTGTGGAAGTGTCCAAGGCCAGGAGGGACGGGGCTTGGAGCAACCTGGGCTAGTGGAAGGTGTCCCTGGCCCACGGCAGGGGGATAGAACCGGTTCACCTTTAAGGTCCCTTCCAACCCAGGCCATTCTGTGATTCAATGATTCTATAAAAACAAAATCTGCCTAATCAGGGAACAAGGGCATTTATTTGTGCTGAGACGTTTTCTCCCCACACTGTTTCCATCCAGGCTGCTCACGCTGTTTCCAAAGGCGTTTGACTGTCTCCGTGCCAGCATCACCCAAAAGGTGGGGGAGTGAGGATGAAATGACTGAGCAGCAGGAGGAAGGAGGGGGAGGGAGCAAGAGAAAAAGGCAGCTTGAATAAAAAAAACAAGGCCGTGTGCTGCACGCGTGCGCCTGCCCCCGCACCCCTGCGGCGAGAGAATCCCCTCAGCCTCCCCTCACACCTCCACCCGCCGTGATGGGCCTAAAAATAGAAACCCACCGCTCTGTGCCTGCTCAGCCACGGATGCAGCCATCTATTCCTTTTTTAAGTAGCAGTTGTATCACGTACTAGAGTCTGGGGGAGGAAAAAAGATGAATAAACATGTTTCCTGAGCGGAGAGGAGCCTGCGATGCCCTCTTCTATTTGCATCATCCGGTGTGATACGAGATTCCTCATTTCACTGTCAGCGGGGAAGGCTCAGGGGCACACAACAAAGGCAATGCCTGTTGATGCTTTCCAGTAGTGAGAGCAGGATACCACGGTGCCCTTGATAAGAAAGAAGCACCCTTGAAGTAACTGGCCTTCTCCAACACCCCTGGGAAAGATGCAGCATCCCCAGGGCACCCCCTCTCTCCTAATTCATGTGTGTGGACACTGCTGGATAAGAGATGCCCTCGCAAAGGAGGTTTATAGTTGTTAACATCTCTGCCTGGGCTCCAGAGGTCCTTTCCTGGAGCTGGTTTAGGGCAGAGAGCACACGGTGCTTTCCCACCTTTATTCCCATCCCTAGCTGCAAGTCCAAGGGTTTTCCTCATCTGCTTGAGCTGGTTTCCCTGTTTAACACACTGCTTGAGCATACTCGTCTCCATCAGTATTTAAGTCATGTTCCAGCTCTAAAGCACTCGCCTCGTCCCTCCTGGGTGCTGGGAGTGAGGGACGGGAGCTCCCAGCTCCGCAGCAGCGGGGGGACAGCGCAGGACAGGGCAGAGGAGCTGGGAAAAGATGGGATTTCTTCTCCTTGTGCTCTGGGAGACTTGTGAGGACAGGTTTGCCACCCTGGAGGAGCATAAAACTGGACTCCAGCGGTCAGGGGAGGGACAGAGAGGGCACAGCAGGCGGAAGGTGGCTGCGGCCGACGCACTGGCACGGCAGGAATCAAACGCGTTTCCAAAGAGTAGGAAGCGCTGGGCTCCCTTCCCAGCCCTGCCACTGAGTCACTGCGTGACTCTGGGCAAGTACAAATGCAGGATGACAAGGGGTGACATTATCTTCCCTTGCAATGATTCTCATGGCCAGGAGACCAGCCATTGCTCAGTCCCCTCTCCAGGCACACCTCCCTGCTGTCACCAGCGAGGGCTGGCATGGCCCTCACGGGGCTCTGAGGTGCCACCCTGACCTATACCCCCCCTCTGTGTCACCTGGTCTCTGATGTGACCAAGCAGGGAGCAGGGCCAGAGGGAGATGCCATCCCACTTGCCGCTGGGCTCCACGAGCATCCCCACAACCAGGGGACAGTCCCACAGGCAGCCTGAACCAGCTGCAGCCACACTACAGCCTCAGCAATTCAGGTCTGAAGAACCACTCACCCACGCATCAGCCCCTCCGGGACACGGTCACCCTCCTGAAGCCCTGGCATGGGGCTGGTCGAAGGTTTGAAGTGGGTACAACCCCCTCAGTCCCACTTCCCACTGTCCCCTCCGCTCCACAACAACCTGTTCCCATCAGAGCTCTTTTGCTTTAATGGATCAGAATATATAACCAGTGGGGAGAAAGGAAAGGAACAGAAAGGAACACCTCACTGCTGCTCATGCTGCTCCCAGTGCTGAACTCCCCACCTCGCTGGCAGCACTAAATATTCCTTATTTCCTTGTTAAAACTTCATTCTCAGGAAATGAAGGCCTACGAGTGCCACTAAGATGTAATTAACGGGGAACAGTGCCTGGACCACAGGAGACAGTGAAGCAGTGTCCAGAGCTCCAGAGGGGGAAAGGAAACACAAGCCCATTTTTGTGGAGCACACAGCAGCAAGGAATGCACGTGTCACGCGTCGGCCGGAGCGGATGCGGTGCCTGACTTGTAATAACTCCGAGGTTATGGCAAAAAAAAAGGGGGGAAAAAAGAAGGCGTTTGTTTGGCTTCCATGCGACAGAGCGTGGCCATGCATAACAGCTCTGTTAATTAATGCAAATGATCCCTGCCCCCAAAGGGAGGCCTGTTCTCTCTGCACAAAAAAAACATATTTTGCTGGGAGTGAAAAGAAGCGTGCTGAACAATAAACAGGGAACAGAGTATCCTCCAGGGAGGAGTTCCCAGCCTGCCCTTTCCCCAGGAAGGCCCTGGAGAATGGCTTTTTGTTGACAGCCTGGATGGGGATTTTGTGTCTGGCAGGCGAGCTGGGAGACCACAAGGACACATCCTGTGCAGCTGGTCAGATGTTGGGGATGAGGCTTTGCTGTGGATGAGGGGACATGCCCTACTCCAAGGCATGACATGCCCTAAGGGCTGACACACAATCGTGCTTAAATCCATCACCTCCACGCCTGCCCTATCCCTGCGTTGATATCCCAGTAAGCCAGTTACAAAGCCCTGTTTTGTGTGCACATCATCGCATCTCCCACAGAAGTGCTGCCAATGGACCTGTGGAAAAGCCATGGAGCCCTTGATGGCACTCACCTCGACCCCAGTGTGTCACAGGACAGCTCAAACCAGGTCTGTAAGGCGGCACCACGCTGCCAGTTTCCCTTTCAGGGGAGTGGTCCCCCTTGTTCCTCGGCACTGGGGGTCCACTCCCCAGGCACAGAGTCCTTGTTTTTGCCTGCAGACCTCCTCTGGCTCAGCCCTAGGCAGGCAGGGGCTGCTGGCAGTGCTACTCTGTTGTGCCCAGCAGCTTCAGATCTCCAGTTCCTAGTGCTGGAGCCAAAGCAGTGCTCCCACAACAGCACAGAACTCACCCAGGGATGGATCAACAGCATGGATCCTTGGGGAAGGAGGGGATCACAGTGGAGTCACAAGCGGGAATCACTGCTTGCAAGTGCATCTCCACCTCCCCCACACCAGAAATCAGAATTCTCCTTTTTAATCCCCTCTGAGAGGATTCACAGCCCATTTTCCAGTCCAGCATTCCCCAAGGAACTGAAACGTGCAACAGCACCGAAGGCAGGAGCAGGCTGGGGCAGCCCAAGGGGGCACAGGCAAAGCCCTGCCCAGCTGTGGGGGCGGGCACAACTTCCCTCCTGGGAGCAGGGCTGGGAAGACGATGTGCTCCCGTGTTCCTGCAGACTCTTCCTTCCCTTCCACAGCCAAGGGACACAAACAGCTGAGCTGGCAGTAACAACAGAGGCTGTTGTGCTGTAAGACCATTAACAGAGCTCGTGCTAGCATCCAGAGATGCAGCTGAGCTCACCGCACATTTCACCTTCCTTATGGCTTTGTGGAGACCCCAAATTTGGCTGGGCCAACCCTTTTGTGAAACCCTTCCATGGCTCTGAAGCCCACTAAGCAGAAGCTTTAAACTACCAGACAATAAGCAGCATTTTTGCATCAATAATCAGATGCCAGGGCTGTTTTCACAGGCTACAGCAGATATACAACTGCTCTTACACCTCAAACCTGGATATCCCAAATTCTTCCTTCTTTCAGAGGACCTGGCACTGCCTATTACAAAATATATTGCGTTTTTACCTTTCCTGCTCCCTTCCCCATGACAAGCACAAGCAAAGAGGATTGGGAATCATCCAGCTGTATACGCCCAGGACATCTTCAGATGCAAAGAAGCCACTAAATCCAAGGCAGTTGTCCCCACCAGGACACGTGACATTAGTGTCACTGATACAGGTAGAAAAATCTGCTCGCTACAATGCTTTGGGGTTCAGTCCCTCCTCAGCCCCTGTAAGGCTTTGCCCGGATCCAGGGAATTCAGGCAGACACTGACAGCGTGCAGCAGCTCACATTCAGCCTTTTTAATACAAGGTTCGTTGCCTGTTCAGTCAAGAAGAGTCGGCCACTGGAAGGAAGCAGAGGGAGGAAGCCAGTTCAGGACCAGGGAATGAGATGCTCTGAACTGTAGGTCCTGCAAGGGCTGATTTACAGCTGCACCTTGGACAGGGGGCAGGGCTGAAAACGTTGATGGGAGGTTGACATAACGTGGTAAAGGGAGCTGTCATTCCTGGCACCAGCTCTGCCTTCAGGAGGGACACTAGAATTGGGAAGCTGGTAGTTTCAGCCCAGACCGAGGGCCTGGACACCTTGGAGCCCTTTGCCAGCTCCTGACGGAGCTGAGAACACACAAGCGGGGTGAGGAGCAAGGAGGAGCACGCAGCCAGCCCCAAACACCTCTCCGCACCTCCTCTCCTCTCTGCTGTTCCCTCTGCCAGCCCTGCCAGCCCTTCCCCAAGCCCCCCTGCTGCGGGTGGGAGCCGAGGCACTCGCTGCTCCGGCGGATCCATGGAATTAATCTGCTCTGAGCCAGCCTGAAGGCAGCACCGGGGCACCGCAGACAGCGCTGAGTCTGCAGGACTGAGAATCCCCAGCTCTCAGTAGGGTTTGGTGTGGAGGTTTTTTTTTTTATTATTTTTTTTTTTAATGAATTAGGCATAACTGACACGCACTGAATCCTCCTGTCTAGACATCTGCAGAGAAGTGACAAGCTGCCAGAGAGGATGTGGAGCCTCGGCAAAGGGGGTGGGGAGGACGGGGAAAAGCTGCACACAGTTGCCAGCTCTACAGCACAGAGACAGTGCTGGCTCCAGGCAAGAAGGGCATTCAGCACATTGACCTCGGCGGTGTCTTTCAGCAGCTCAGTGGGTTGTGATCAATCGGCCCCTGGTGCACTCAGAAGGCTGGAGGTCTTTTCTAATTAAAGCCTCGCTCCCCAATACTCCTGGGGAGCTTTGTTTGGAAGCTCAGCTCGAAGTTGCTCTCAAGTCACCCCAGCTCGTGCTCAGAAGTGCTTCAGCTGTGAGAGGAGTGAGCCTCAATGCACTGGGACATTCTCATACCTGAGAGAGATGAAGGACATCCAGCCTGCTTGGTGCCCACCTGGGTACACAACCTTCTCCCTCACTTCCCATAGACAGCAGCTCTTCCTGCAGACATCTTCAAATGCAGCTTTCTCCTTCCTTTTTTTTGCTGCTCCAAGCAGGACTCCATGGTTGAGGGATTTAGAGGCATCTGTGCTAAGGTTTGGGTCATCTTCAAGTAATTGGCTGCGAGGGTCAAGACTCCAATAGGTTTGGGACTGCTGAATTCCCAGTTTAGGGAGGAACAAGAAATGGAAACAGATTCCTGCCTCGAGATGCTCAGCAAAATGTGCAGTTCTCCAGCTGCACTGGGGTTACACAGGAGTTCCTCCAGTCCAGCACAAAGCACACCAAGGCCTAAGTGAAATGAGCCCTTTGACTCTCTCAAGGACTGGAAATGTGGGTCATGTCCTAATTTCCCCTTCCCAGTGTCCCCCAGCAGGCACGGGAGAGGAGCTGCTGTCGCATCCAGAGCTATTTTTTGGCACCAGCAGTGCCAAACCTCCACGCACAGGCATAAAGCAAGTCCCCTCTCCAGGCAGCAGTGATAATCACCAGCTTCAGCTGCACTGCCCATCACTGTGGTGTTCCTGGCATCCGTCTGTCCTTCCCTGTGACAGACACCTCTGTCCCCAGCTCATTTTTCAGACAGGTAAACACAAGATGAGGGCTCTCAGGTCACTGGAGCCAGCCTGTATCCGAGCACCTCCACATTCCTGGCCCCTAGACTCGTCCAGGAGATGCCTCTCTGCAACATCCTTGGCCAGCAGATGTTCAAAGAGGGACTGTGCCCTTTACCTGTCTGCTGTGCAAGGTGGCGGTGGCTCGAGAAGGTGGGGCAGTTCAGAGCAGGTCACTCATGCTCAGCAGTGCCCTGATGTCAGACAACAGTGATGGATTTGGGGAGACCCAGCAGGAGACATCACCTGGCTTCTAAAGGGAAGGCTGACTCCGTGACACGGGGCAGCATGGCCTGGTGGCTCCAGAAGCAGGGAAAGGACGAAAAAGCACTTGGATCTGCTGGCTGCAAACAAGCAGGCAGATCTTTTACAGATGGACAAGACATGGAATAATTCTGCTGGCAAGTGCTGCCCATGAGTGACTCTCCAGACCAGAAGGTCACCAGAGGAGGTCACCACCTGCACCCTGGCTCACCCCTTCCACAGGACCCACACCACATTCCTGGAGGGTTTACAAAGCCTCCTGCCAGCCTCTGTTGTAGTGTGGGCTGGCAGCATAGACATACCAGACCAGATCCACACCTCCTCTGAACCAGCTCTGAGCTTCACACTGTGGAGCAGTGGGAGCCTGTTTTCAAGCCAGAAAACAAGAGAATTCCCTCACATCTTCTGGTGGGCAACAGCACAGGCCACATACACGAAAACTGAGCTATGAGGAGCATGTGACATAATGGCCTTGGGCTTGCTGGTTACAACTGGGGGCCTGCCAAGGCCTTGGGAATTTCAGCTGAAGGAGTTCGAATTCCTGCCCCTGAGGAGTCACATCCTTTAGAGAAGCTTTGCAGCCAGTTCCAGCAGGCCAGACAGAAAGGATGAAGCCTCTCAAGCTTTCCAAGCCCAGCTTGCCTAAGGGTTTGGAGGCAGGGCTCCAGCACCTGAGGAAATCCAGAAGCACTGGGACTTCAGTATTTTTTAAGCTGCTGAGGCTGAAACGCAGCAAAACAAGACCAGAATCCAGAACAGTCTCCCCAGCAGATCTCCAGCCTTCAGAGCACTCCTGCCTTGATTTCCATGTGCCACTCCACTTCCAGAGACCCGGACTGATGCTGAGGGAGCAAGGGCAGATGGCCACTGTCTTTGCTGGCAGAACAAAGACGTTCCACTGCCGCCCCCACCAAGCTGACCTCAGCTGACAGGAAGCATCAGGGACCATCCCTGCTACCCAAGATGCTATGGAGCAACTCCATTTGGATCCTGGGCTATCAAGCCAAGAGAGCAGGTGCCTGTTACGCCTGCCAGCTCCTGGTGTGCTCTGAATTAGATGCTATTTGCTGTGATTCATTAATCAGTCAGTGCTCAGGAAGGAAACTCAGATCTCTACACTCAACATCCCTGAGTCTTACTCACTGCTATGCTGAATAAAGGATTTCGAGCAGATGTTCATGGGTCAGGAGACAAACTTAGGGTGCAGAGGGAGGAGGCTCCACAGAGATGTTTGTTTAGCTGTAGGGATCATAACCAAAAGGCCATTGCACTCTGAAGTGTTAGTGAGCCCCGAAACAGCAAACCTGTAACAGAGCAGCATCTCCTGGTGCAAAAGGCCAGACTGCTGGGATTAAAAGCACCCAAATATCCACATGTTGCTGAATCACTCCAGAACTAACCTCCCTCCTGGTGGTCTCCAGCAATGGAGAGCCCCCCCAAAAAAGTGCTACAGGACAGCAAGCACTGAAGCCAAAGGACAGCTGTCTTCCTGTGCAGAGACCCTATCAAAGCAAGGCCACTGCTTCTGCAGTCTGAGCCTGGCACAAAGCCTGGTGGCCAGAGCAGAGACACACAGAGCAGGGACAGACACACAGAGCAGGGACAGATACCCTTCCCTGCTGCGGGGAAGCCGAGGTCCCAGGGCTGTCATTTCCTGGAGAGGGAGGCATTTATTTGCTCAGCCAGCAGTACCAAACCAGCTGCCTACCTGGCCTGCTGCTCCCAGGACCAGCTCCAGCAGCAGCAGCAGCAGCAGCGATGCTGTAGCTCAAGGAGAGCCCTCTGCCCTGACAGTCACTGCGGAGGCCACAAAAAAGCTGCGTCCCATTTCCCA
>VZRE01004482.1:0-222487 GCA_013396775.1 Cephalopterus ornatus | reverse complement strand
GGTGAGGGCAGCGGAGCCGCCCGGCGGTGCCCGCATAAAGAGCCCCCGGGCACGGCCTTTGCCTAGGCAGAGTCACGGTTCGTGTCCGCAGCCGGGGCTTGGGGCCCCTCGGTCGCCCTTTGTGCAGCAGCGGGGCGGGTTCGCGGGGTGCTGGTGGTGGGGCGCGTTCGGGAGCAGCTCCGGTCCCGGGATCCGGCTGCGCACCGGGGCGCGTTCCGTGGTGCCAAGCCAAAAGTTGGGCTTTGGGGTTTTTCTCCTGCGTAAAATAAAGCTGCTTTTCTAGAAGAAGTATCGTAAGTATTAATTCAGTAGACTTCCCAGAGCCACAATCAATAGTTGCGCCTGGTCTGACATAAATGTCACGTCCTCTTCCCCACCTCTTCCCACAAGTTGTCTGAACTTCCTTACCTACCTGTGTCTGAGGGCTGAGTAGTTTCACTTAAGGGCCCACACCTTTACATTTTGCTGTTTTCCTGGTTGTTTGGAGAAAGCCACCTGTGAACCTCGAGGTTTATGAATTCATTTCCCTGTGGTGTTCCCTAGGCGGTGATGCCTTTTGAAACAGGAGGGAGCGGTGGGTGGTTCTCACTTGAAGTGAGAAAAAGTTTGAATTGAAGTTAAGATACTTGAGTGCCCCTGAAATGTCGTTGCCAACATGCCTAATTAAAACAACAGAGTGACTGTGTCTCATCCAAGAAGTGCTGGTGCGGGTTTTCTGCATTGCTGTTAGTGTTCGCTGTGCTTTGTTTTCAGCGTGTGATCTGTCAAACTTTAAACCGTGTCTTGGGCTTTTTCACTGGTGTTTGGTAGAGGTGATGTTGGCTTTTATTTTGGTGGGAGAGAACTGGTCTGACCCTCTGCTTCAGAAAGTATGTGCAGCGTGCCCCAATGGCACTGGGGTTTACTGTGTGATTTAACTTTGCAAATCAAATCTTTTAAGGCCTTCATTTGAAGTAAGTTCTGCAGGATTGCCGAAGTTAAATGTAGACTTCAGTACTTTCTTTTTTTTCTTTTTTGCTTTTAAATCCCCAGCAGTAAGTACACTGCAGCTGACTGCACAATAACTTCCCTTGTGTTTCCCTGCCAGTGATCCTCAGCTCTGCCCTGGAGGAAACACCTTTCAGAAGAAACATGGAATTCCTTTAGCTTGCCCTTTAAGGCTCAGGAAAAAAAAGATGCAAGTTGCAACAGTAATTTTTATGACTTGGGCACTTGCTTGTTAGAGGTTTTGAGCAATTTTTTTCCCCTTAAGTTACCAAACCTGTTTACATCACTATGTAAACAAGTGATAAGCAAGGCTGTGTCTCAAAGAGCTGATAGATGAGGCAAAAGAAGGAAATAAGAGATGGGAATCTCATAAGGAAAAGATTAAAGGCTTTTTGTGGTAGAGGTTGTCATCAGCTGTGTTTTCTGCCATTTAGTTGAGTTCCCATCCCGTGCCTCGGTTTCAAAACCACTTCACGTGTATGTGTGTCCGAAAACAGGTGGGAAGCTTAAGGAAGACGTCACTTCACTTGAATTTGCAACCTTCTCATTTTTCGGGCCTGGCTCATCTGTTTTCTGATCCTGCTGCCATCTCTGAGTTTGATAACTTGGCAAGCTGCAGTGGGAGAAAACCAAGCGAGTCCAATGTCTGGAAAGTGTTGGCATTTTTGAAACACGGGGAACTGGTTGGCGACCTCTGAATGTCTGCTGCCTGTCTGCAGGTGCAGAATCACAAAAAAAACAGATTTGGAAGGTGTCTGGAGACATCACCTCATCCAGCCTTGTTGCCTGTAGCCTGAGATTACCTGATATCCCCAATGAATATTTCACCAGAGGATCATGTACCACTTCAACACAGGGCTGAAGGACTTGTTGATAACATCCTTCTGTGAGAGGGTATTTTGGTACCAGGTTACACTCTGTATCCACCCTAGCTACAGTTTCTCCACATCCAAAGCAGTTTAAGGGGGTAATTTTCTTTACAAAACTGCATTCTCTGTAATTAGAGCTTTGCTTGGTTGCAAGGGTTTTCTAAGAGTATGAAAAGAAAGCAACTCTTGAGGCAGGTGGCATGTTTGCTTGTCTGATAGGTGTGAGGTGTTTTATGTAGGCTTGCAATAGTTGGTGCAACAAAATCCCTTTAAAATCTAATCCACAAATATGCCACGTGCTCCTTAATGGGGTGTCACCTTGGCCACTTAGCGGGGGAGGAAAGTGCAGGCCACTCTTTAGCGCTGGGGAGGAGCTGAAGCTGCCTGTGTGTTATTTACAAACAGAAAAGAGCGCAGTGGCTTAGACTCTCCCTTTGTTGCAGCGTTATCCCTTCTTTTGGAGTCCTCACAGCACACAGCTCAAGTTGGAGATGAAAGAAATCCCTGCCCTGTCAGACAGCTTGCTCAGCTTCTGTCGAGGAATGTAGCTCGAAGGAATTACTATGTGATGTTAGAGTAAGGTAATGCACTTAAAAGTGTGCCAGGGTGCGCTGGATTCCTTAGGGCTCCTTGCCTTTTGCCTTGAGTGATACCCTCCCATCAGGCCAAGGTGATACTACAAGAAAAAGTGAAGGTTTTCACACTATATAAAATTTTATAATACATAAACCAAATGTGTATCTATGTTTATCTGGCGTAGTTCCTTAATTTTGCTGTTCTGATTCCTTGCTCCTTCCTTGGCTGTTTTCTCTTTCTCTGTTGAAGTTCTGACATCTCTGAAACAGAATTATTGTGAAAAAAAACCTGGCATTTAAGATATCCTAACGTTGCTAGGCAAATACATCCTAATGCTTAAAAATATAGTCTGAAACCAGAACGTGATGAGTATATTTATGTTTGTCTTAAAAATTCATGATGGCAAATGAGCTGCCATTCACTTGTAAAGAGAAGGAGAAAGTGATGGAAATGCTAAAGCATAACTGATTGGTAACAAAGGGAAGCGTGACTGAAATGTTTGCAGCAGAGGAAAGTAAATCTGATTTTCTAAAACAGTCGATAAGATAAAAATTTGGCAACATCTTTATCCCCCTGCGGATTCAAACAGAGGCTGTGTGTGCTGTGAGAGTCTGGAAATAAAGTAACAAGATCCACAGCTTTTAATGTATGGCAGAGGGAGAATAATTCAGTACAGTGCAGTTTAATGGATGTCTTGTTTGCTTCCATTCCTCGAACTCTTTGGATGCAGCTCAGTTTAGCAGCAATCAGTCTCTCATATCTAAAAGTTGGGGTTATTAAACAACTGTAAAAGCACTGCAAGATTTGTTACTCATTGGTTTTGTCACTTTTGAGAAGCGAGAGCCACTGCCTTTGAGAAGGCATTTCGTATCCAGTGCTTGGTTTGCCAATGGACTGACCTGTTCCTCTTTCACTAACTGGCATAATTTTCCTCTTTTGTCATTTAAAATGCAGTAGGGACATGAAGCTGTACCAGAATTTTCCCATTTAACACAGTGAATGGTTCAAGTATAATGTTCTGCTGTACACACGCAAGTTGCCGATCTGCTTTGTGTTTTTAAGCCACATGTTCCCTAAAATTCACTAGATGTAAAACTAGCAATTGGCATGATGTAGCTTTCCCGTGACAGACATGTACATTACAACACCTAACTAAGCTTTCCAAAAGTCCCCTCTGTTTTTCTTGCCCTTGTTGAAGGTGCTGGTAGCATGGCAGTCCCAGGAGACCGAACTAAGGCCACAGAGCAGCTGTGTGTGTCGTAGCAATGTCCTCTCCCCCTCTTTTGTCCCACTGGGTCCTTCAACACTAGTTTGATGTGGTGAATGTAGGTTATCTGCTCCTGAAAAATGTAGTTCTTGAATTATACACCAACATAATCAACTGGAATACAGTTCCCCTGTGGATACTCATGGGTAGTTACTCTTCCAGTGCCATCAGTTCTCACAAGTGAGGACTCTGAGAAAAAGGGTCTGTGTTGCCTTTGCATTTTGCAGGCTTACTGGGGACAAAAACATCTGGGAACTGCTGATGTAAAGGAGCAGGACTAGCCACCTTGGAACCTGCCCTTCATAGAGCCTGTCTTAATTTAACTATTCAGTTTGAAAATAATAGTTTCTAAGCCAAGTTAAAATTAGTATGAGGATTTTTCTTCATAGGCAAGATTGTCTGCAAGATAGGAAGAACTGTCTGCAGTCATCAGATCCGACCTCTCCCCTGAAACAGGCAGCGTGTGAGTCCTGATTGTAGTGGTGGTTCTCTGAAGTGCACTAAGATCAGCGGCTTCTTTCTCACGGGGCACCGAAGGATCATTAAATGCTAATGACTTTTGATTACTGTTGACCTTGGTCAATTTAGAATTAGTGACCTAGAGAGGAAAACCACTGTATCTCATTACCAATTTCCTGAGCTATCTGATCTTTCCTTTGTAAGTCAGTTTTGGTAAGAGGCAGAGTAGAATTAAAGTTGACCTTTGGCTTAGAAAAAGGGTTGAGTGCTTTCAGGTTTGCAATATCATGTTTAGAAATAAATAAATAAATAAATAAATTGCAGCCACTATAACAGAACTTATTTTTTTGACCCCACAGACTGTCAAGAGCAAAGCTCTACATGGGCAAGCTCAAGTAGTAGTGATGGGGAACAAATGCATAATTTCTCTCTTTTAAACTAGTAGGAAAACAGTTTATCTCCTGTAACCTTGGATTGAATTCTCATTTTGTGGTTGCAGGTTTTCTCATCTCAGAGTTCATTTATAATTCTGGTTTTTTTTTACTTTGAACTATCAAGAAGCAAATTAATGCTCATAGAATGCATTGCAAATTCTGCTCTGGGATATTTTCTACCTGCGGCTCCCTAACTATGATATTGAGGAATATGTCTTAGAGGGCTTGTAAAATCATATATTTCATGTTGTAATGAAGCATTTGACATGATTTCTTTTCATATGCCCAGAAGAAAATGTCTGTGGGATAATTCACTGTAACGGGATCAAATATATTGTTCACTGTAGGTTGTTTAAACACGAGCCTTTCTTTTCACAGTTGTGTTTCATATGGACTGTCAGTCATGCAGCAGGCATGGTATTGAAATCAGAATGAAAATGCAAGAGAATTTTAAACTTATTTTTTCTTTCTCACTCTGATACATCAGCTATATTTATTTTGGTCTATCAGGGAACAAAACCTTTAACTTTTAAAAGAAAAAACCAGTGTAGGGAAGTCTTTTGTGTTACATTGTGTTTGGGGCATAAATATAAAGTTATTGAACCTCTCAGTGGGGTTAAATTGCAGACTTGAGACAGCTAAGCAAGAAAGCAACAGGAAAAAAAAGTGGGAGACATTGCACTTGGGGTAGGAATGGGTTCGTGGAAAGTGATGTGAAATCCAGACAAGGAAAGTGAATGTTTATGCAAGTAAACACAGGGCTAAATGTTGCTCTTAAACATACTTTGTTTTGATTGCTTTGTCTCAAAAAGGATAGTGCTTAAAAAAAACCAAAACAACAAAACCCAAACAGAATGAAAAAGACTGCAGGTACAGAAAGGGCATATTAAAAAAATTAAGGCTGCTTTGGTAGAGAGACTAAAATCAAATGCCATGCATAGCCTGTGTGCTAACAAATACTACAAGAGCGAAAAATACTTCCAAATACTCATTCTTTACATTTCTGTTTTAGTTAAGTTGGTGTTTACCTGTTGACTGCTCTGCTCAGGACATTCTGCTTTCGTTTTCTTTAAAGCCTTAAGAGCATTTAGGGAAAAAAAAATGTGAAAACTATCTTGGTGGGTAATATTATGCCAAGTGTTTAAATCCACACATACACTAAGCACTTAAGAATATTTGGTAACAAGTATGTTGCAGGTGTAGCATGAGTTTTATAGCAAAATACAGCTATTGTGGACTTTGGTTTAAAGCTTCTAGTCTTGGTTCAAGATGCAATTCAATGATACTATTGTACTCTTTCCCAGCTCTTGGCTATTCTGGAAAGTAAATGCTATTTTTTTTTTTTTAGCCTATATTCTGGCTTCTCTGAGAGTCTTTACAGTTTTGCCCATCTTTCTTTCTGCTTTTAGGTTTTTTTGATAGTTTGAGGTTTTCTTTTTTTCCATAGAAGACATTACTGAGTAAGACTTCATTGCCAGCTTTTCCATGCAGCAGAAAGAAGGAGATGGAATTTTGGTTACTTCCAGTTCTGCCAATGAGATATTTAGGAGAGAGGAGATTGGGAGGTTTGGTCAACTGTAACACATTTTTCACTTGAGGAAACCAAGAGTAGAGCTATCAGTCCCTTTTCCAAATGAGTGTTTTTACAAACACAAGGGTTGAAATGGTGATTGAGAAGGATTCTCCCAAGGGACTAAATAATTCATAGATAGATAAACAGAACCAGGCTCCACAGCTGTGTGGGATGGGTCTAATGAGGTTTTTGTTTGCTTATTTGTTTTTTGAACACGTATATTCCATTTTTAAATGAGTGCTTAAAGTCAAATTGAATGAAAACCAGCAGTGGACAGACAGGAAGATTTGTTGAACTGTAACTTGTATTTATTTTGATTAATCAACTTGTATAATCTGAAATTTGTTTCCTTGTAAGGGGAAATTCAGAATTTAAACAAAGCATGTTAATAATGCATAGGCATAATAACTGCCAAGGGAGACACTTGGCAACTTTACAAAAAAGAAATATATGCATTTTCTCATTGCTTACTTGGAATTCTTTCCTTTATTCATGATGTGGTTGTAACAGACAGTTGGGAATTTTGATGAAAGCTTGTTTTTTATAGAATTGTCCAGTTCATGTTACTACACAAGGAACAAGCCTGTAAATAAGAGATACAGAAAAACACTGGAAAGTAAATGCTATAAAAAAAAAAAACCAAAAAAACAAAAAAATAGAAACACTAGTGGAATCCTTGCTGTTGCAGCAGGAGAGACTGATGTAACACGAGGAAGGATAGTCCCATCAGCCCTGGAAGTTAACTTGATTTCTTGATTGGAAGTTACCTTTAGAAAGGCATAATTATAGTAGTACCATGCTATTAAAAGTTGTACCAAGAGCTGGGCTTAAATATGCCTCCTGTGCCAGCCCTCACAATGGTGTCAAGGTGTGTTATGTTCTTAAGGGATGAATGAAACTGGGACTGGAGGTGTATTGCACACACTTGGATTTGAACAGCAAAATTGCTGCTTGAGTTGTTCCCAATATTTCATCAGGAGCTGATTTCCAAGGGCTTGTAACCTGCTCCTGGTAGTTTGAAAAGGGGTGTGTACTTGATGTGTAGTATCTCAGCCTTGGAATACAGTCCTTTGCTTAGTTCTTCACCTCTGGTATTTTGAATTCCCATTAGGCCAGCGTTAAGATTTAAGCATGGAATTTCCTACGCCCTCTAAGTTAAAATATTTCTGGTTTGACTACTACTTATAAAATAAAAATTAATGTGCCTTTGAAGAGCTGTATTTCGCTTTTTCTCAGTTGTATATATCAAGTTTAGATCTGTTAATATATAATTAATGAAGAAAAATGAGACTTGCTGAAGAAGATTACGAGCACATGGTAATAAGCTTTCAGAAATGGATAGATCTTTGGCTCAGAGAAGGTCAATTTTCTTGATCCTCTTGCTGGAGACAGAATGATCTAAACTGGGGATTTGACTAGTCTTTCAACAGGCAGTAGTTCATAGGTTGCTTTTACTGACTGCCAGCATATTGATTTCTAAATTCATTAACAGTATGTGCATAGTAGAACAAGAAAAGTATGTTACCCGCAAATAAAGGGAAGTTACTGCCAAAAAAGAAAGAATAGTGAGTGCGAATAGCACTGATTCTTTGGGGTTGGATTTTCCCGTTTCACATGCATCTAATGGCTGGTTTATGAGACTTGGTTTCTGAGCTGATGAAGTGCAGTGGAAGGTGTGGTGTGAAGCCTGTAAGAGGTCTGCAGATTTTCATAGGAATTTCTAGAGTTTGTTGTGGAATCAGTGCTATTTCCCAGTTTTTGGTGGGTGGCTTAAGAGCAGGCAAAGATGGCAGTTTGGCTTGATGTTTACTGGGGTGGATTTTAATACTTCTTGTCTGCTGGGGTCTGATTTCTGGGTTCAGGCACAACGTGCTTCAGCTGCTGCTTCTCCCTCCCTTCCTTTCCCAGAAAGCACAACAAGCTGAACATGTGTGGTGTGTTACAGAACTCAAGGTGTGCTGGACTCATGGATTCATGTTTATGATCCGTCTTTCCCAGACGGAGTTATCTGGTCAGTCCATCCGTCATTCTCTTCCTTCCTCCTCTGTAGCCTCCCAGTGACCTTATCTGGTGTGTCTGTATAATCTTTGGATTTGTACTGGTCAATTGGTTTGAAGAAATGTGCAGAGACATTGATTTTTATATAGTTTGGGAGCCTATAAAATGGATTTGTGGAATGACAATCAAATCTCCCAACCCCTGCTATCTTTTGCCTTCTGCCAACTGCAATGCTGAGAACCAGATTTGCTGAAGAGTCTGTGTTTTTTCTGTATCTTTAAGGTTTTCTTTTTTTTAAGACTCCTTCCTTTTGAAATGTTTGTCCTGTGCAGTGGCAAAAGAGTTATTTTTGTAACTAGAAGGGCTGGAAATTTACATAAGGAGACGAGAAAAGCTCAACAACCGCAAATTCTGTGCTGAGAATACCTGCTGTGTCCCTGTTATAAACTCAGCTGTGAGCAGTTATAAACATCCCATATGCGGGATGAGTTTCTTCTGCTTTACCCCTTCTTTTCCCTCTCTACAGTTCAATATGGTTTAGGTTGTTATTTTCCTTTTCAGATCAATCTGTTGCAGATAAAAAAGAAGGAGAAATAGGGAAGGAGAAAGAAAAGCTCGCCAGAAATAATTTCTTTGGGAATTACATAACCTGCCTCTCAATGTGTTCAGGAACATATCTCTGCCTCTCAGCTACACCAGGCATAACCCACCATCTTCCTTTAAAGTAGCAGTCAAGGAGATGTTGCAGTAAGATGCTGGACTGTGGAATGTAGCAGCTGAGGCAGGGATGTGTTTCCTTCTGTTCCCCCCTTCCGAGAGCAGTGACTTCAGTCAGAGAGGACAGATGTGTGTCTGGGAATGGCACTGTCTCCAACCACTGCAGCAAAGCCTCCAGATGGCCAAGTGCCAGGGCGTTCTGTTAGTGCTTCCTGTGGAGACCTGGTAATCTCTGGAATACCTGCAGCAGTGTCAGGTTTAAGACATTCTGAGTGTGCCTTACAAAGCCACAGCTGTGGTTCCAGCAGCTGTGATGGCGTTTCAATAAATACCCTCAGTAACGCTTCAGTTTTAAGTCAGTGGCAGATTTCTCTCGGGGATTTCAGCGAGATTTCTCCACCAACCTTTGATCACTTTAATTTCACTGTTGTGCTCTTGTCCAGCAAAACTGATTAAGGCAAAATGTGGCTAAATTTGCTTTGAAAGCAAAGAGGATTTTTTTTTCTTTAAAACTTGAAAATAATTATGAAGTCGTATTTGAATTACCTCCCCCTCAATATTTTAACATGTGATGTGTTGACACCTCAAACCTAGTATTTTTTATTTTCCTGGTTTTGTTAAGTGGCTACGCTTACTTGGGGTGTTTTTATGCACTTGACCCTGCTATTAAAGAAATCTGATCCATAATTAAGTTCTGAGTAAACTAATGACTGAAAATTAGTCTTCTTTCCTATTTAAATGATTCGCTTGGCATAACTTATATCCTGTATATTTCAGAAAGGATTTGTGAATAAAATCAGAGTATGTTTGTATCTCAAGGAGTGATTTCTGCCTGAGACTCTAAATCATTCAGACTTTTTCATTTAATGCCTTGAAATATTGATTAAATATAGTCTCTCTGGTTTGCTTTAATCTGATTGCACATCTACAAGTTTTCTTCTGATGTGGTGCAGCCGGTGTCGGGTGTAAGCTGGTTTAATTAGCACTGCTCAATGATTTGGGACCCCTGTCAAAGGCTGTTACGTTATCTGGAAACACAAGGAGTTAAAGCTGAAGCTGTGACCTCATCTCTATTCATGTTACACTGGAGCAGGAGCTGCGCTGAAAGGGGCTGTTTAACTGCATCGGTGTCTTTGCTGTTGCTGCTTGATCGCTTTAATTTGGTTCCGAGATCTGTAGCGTGCTTTGCTGAACTCTTACAGAAGGGATTAGTGGGAATTCCAGAGGCAAACCGAGCCGTGCTAATATCGAACGTCCGTAGAAAAAATAGCTCCCGCAGAAATATTTAGACCCAAAGACACCTTTCTACCCGATTCCAACTTTTTTATTGCTCCCCTTGTGACAATTCGGGCGGCACCGAGGAGGGCTGGCTCTCTCTCTTTCTCACACACACACAGACACAGACACACACGGTCCTGGCTTACGCAACCGTTCCGTGTGTTATTTAATTGCTTATCTGTGCGTAGGAGATGCCGATTCAACTGCTGCGGCTTTAACGTGGGAGCGGCGCACGCCACAATAGGTGTCACTGTGCGCGAATCCAATCGTTTTCCCTGGCTGCAGCCATTGGCTCCATCCGCACGGCTGCGATACCTACTCCGCTCCCATCCCTTCCACGCACAACTCCAGCTCGCCGAGCACACTGGCAGCGCGACCGTGCGCCTCCTCGTACCCCCTCCGGAGAGCCCGCTCTCCTCCCAGGGTGTAGCGCTTCCCCGCCATCCTGGCCGGGAAATCTGGAGAGAAATAAAGCTGGCGGGAATGATGGGGATGTATTTAACGATTCAAGTACTGGATCAAACTTAAATGTTTGTTGCAGTTTCTTACTCGGTGCACTGGAAAGGTCACCTTGTCTTGCTGGAAAAGAAGCAAACTCTCAGCTCTGCTGCTTTCCGTGTAACAGCTTCCACGTGCATTCCTTAATGTTCCTGGCTAGTTAGGCTGTCGGGCTTTACAGACCGGTATACTCATGGTAGATGAGAAAGGAAAGAACATGAAATGTCTCACCTTCTTCTTGATGCTTCCAGAGACGGTCAAGAACAGGTCCAAGAAGAGCTCTAAGAAAGGAAATAGCAGCAGCAGTAGCAGCAGCAAATTGCCTCCAGTTTGCTATGAGATCATTACCTTGAAGACCAAAAAGAAGAAGAAGATGGCTGCTGATATTTTTCCCCGAAAGAAACCAGCCAACACTAATACAACTGCTGTCCAGCAGTACCATCAGCAAAATCTCAATAACAACAACACTATTCCAGCACCCAATTGGCAAGGACTTTATCCAACCATCAGAGAGAGGTAAGTTCAGGGCAGTTTATTTCTGCTGTTTGGATGGAAGAGTGAAAAGTAGCAAAATGTTCAGAATGCATCTATTTGCTGAAGAAAATGCAGTTTTATTTTGTTTGGTTGGTTGGTTTTTTTCTCCCTCTGTGTGTGTGAAACAAGCATTTTGGTAATGGAAAATATTTTAATATCTCTTTTCCAGACAGTGCAGCTGCTTGTCTTGAGTAAATAAAAATGTTGCTGGAAGCTGCAGCACCCCTGTAAAGATTTGCTTGTAGACCTTGGTGGGGATTGTCAGTGAAACGTTCTCTTGACTTAGATTTCCACTGTTTGAAAAGTTCTCAGAAGTTTGGGGGTTTGTTTCGGTGCACACACACCCCGCACTCACTTTAGTGTTATAATATTTTCTCTGGTATATTGGTGTGATGATGTGTAAAGTAGCTTGAAGCGTGACCTGCTTCTCTTTGCTAACTTTAAGTTGTTAACACATAAAATTTCTTGGGTCTGGGGCAAGCAGAGAGTTACCGGGCACCACAAATTAACCCACTCCCTCTGTCTGTAGAAATGCAGTGATGTTCAACAATGACTTGATGGCAGATGTTCATTTTGTGGTCGGGCCACCAGGTGGGACCCAGCGGCTGCCAGGACACAAAGTAAGCAACAGCTGCGTTATCTGCTCGGGCAGGGAGAGCCAGTGGGAGCTCCCAGGGCCGGGAGAGCCGCAGGGAGCTCCCACAGTTACGCCAGGAGATGGTGTGGGAGGCTCAGCTCTCCTGGGACATATCTTCTGTATTTTAGGAGGCTACACGCAGTGAAATAGTCTGTCCTTTGTACATTTGTTGTGCTAAGGCAGTGAAGTCAGGAGTACTCCTTTGTGCTGTTGGTTAATATTGCTCTTGAGATTTTCTAGAAATAGTTAACTTCTGTTGTGGACACGAGTATTTTCCAGTAGCTAATGCATCTATGCCCAAGAGAGTAAAATGCAGGGAAAATGTGTAATTTGCTCTTAACTTGGGCTTCATTTCTTTCTGAAGTGTGTCTATAGAGCCTGTCAGTGAAGCCCAGTATGCTCAGAGTGGCTCTCCCACACTGTTTTTGTTGGCAGTGCTTTCAGTTTAAAGCATGAAATAAGATTTCCCTTTCTCAACAGTATGTCCTGGCTGTTGGGAGCTCTGTATTCCACGCGATGTTTTACGGAGAGCTTGCTGAGGACAAAGATGAGATCCGTATCCCAGATGTTGAGCCTGCTGCTTTCCTCGCAATGCTGAAGTAAGCACCATTCATCTGCTGGATGTGTTTCCCTTCCTGATGTATACACACACTGCTGATGTTAGAGATGAAGTATTCGACTTGCATGTAGACAGAAAGAAAGCAGTCTCTTAAAATATCCCTCTTTTTTTTTTTTTGTTTGAAACTTTCACCTCGTTTTGCTCTCCCCCTCTACTTCCAGGCACACACATATCAGCCTAATGTAGGCAGTTGTAAATAACGACTTTGACAGGGGATCTTTGGGCACATTGTGTACTGTAATGCCTATCGATCTGATTTGTCACTACATGTTACACAAAGGAATGGAGTTACTAAAAAGATTTGTCAGCTGTAACCAAAAAAAACCCCAAACCAACTGTTCTACTTTGCAGGCATAGTGAAAAGTTAAAAACACACACACAACCCCCCTCCCCCCCAAAAACCCAGTAAATTGCTGGGTTGGTATGTTGACATTGTTCCAGCTCTTTTATAAACCTGCTGTATGCAGGTCTTGGCTTTGGAAAACCACCCTAAGTTATTGAACATAGCCTCTGAAAATTAAATTTCTCCTCATATATCATTGTGATGCATTTGGAAAGTGATAAAAAAGCTGTTTATGTGAATAGGGGTTTTTATCTACCAAGGAAAACCAGTCAGTTTACATGATCATTATTTTTCTTCTTGCAAACTGCGTAAGAAATGCTGTCTTTTCCTAAATGGGCGTAATGAAGCAGCTTCCCTGCTGAATTGTCCTTGAATCTATCTATAAACTCTGATTATCAAAGAGAAATGACCTCTCACAGAAATGCTATGGCTTTGAGGTTTTTTCCCCTTCAGAAAATACATCAGTATCTGATAGTGATCCTTTTAATGTGCTGCAGATTTTCTTGCATGTAATATTATAATCGCTAGCTAGCAATTTATTGTATTTCACAGATTGTTCTGACTAGCTTGTGATTACTGAATGGTTTCTTCTTACTTTTCCATTTCAGTGGCACCACAGATGAACATTCAAAGTTGCATATAGAGTTTTCATAGGTTGTCATGAACATCAGAAATGTTCTCTGCAAATATCAGTAACTGCCAGGAAGAGCTACGCAGATGTTCTGTAGACCTGGAATATCAAGTTAAGATATGACATTATGTAGGGGAATCGATCCTTGCTTTGGGTCTTTCTGCCTTTGTGGCGGAGCTCAGAATTGTGCTTTGCTTTGATGCTGAATTTTACAAATCACAAATACAAGATACTTGGGCTCCCCCAACCCCCTTTCTTTTTGAAAAGCAAATCTATTTCACCGTGGCTAAACATGATTTGCCATATAAAAACTGAATGCTCCCTGAATTTATCATGAAGAAATGTGTTCAGAGAGAGAACCTAGACAGGAGAGTATCAATACTGACATCTAGGTCTTGGTATGTTATTTAGCCCAAGGCAATTTAGGAAACTGTCTATGAGAGCATGACCAGAACCACTGGATTCTCCACCTTCTCAGCTTTTATTTAAAAAGCTAAAAGGTCAGAAAAAGTGGATGTCGAGGTAACCTTGCCAGTGCTGCCTTCCCCTGATGCAGTGTGCCTGAACCTGCAGAGCTCCTGTGCCTGCGGATTCTGGGATATCTGCAGCCCTGATGGTGCAGGGAAGGCAAAGGGATGTTGCTCAGCAGTGCAGCATTCCCCTCATCCCAGGATCCAGTGCGTGTGGAGCTTGTGGGGAGCCACAGTCCCCTTCACTCGTCTGGGAAATCACCCCAGAGTGTTGCTTGCAACTGCTGTGAGCAGTGGATGGCAGAAGGCTCATGATGCTGTTGCTGCAGAAGGAGCAGACTTTTTACCTATCCCATAGCAGCCCTCTCCTTCATACACTTCTTTCGGCATCATAAACTTTGTCAGAAAATACATTGAATTAGGTTTTGTGGGTTTTTGTGTTTTGATGTCTTGCTGGTTTTGTTTGGGTTTTTTCTTTCCCTGGACAATGAATTCTTACAGCATAAATATTGGTTGTGTTTTACTATATATTGTGCATTCTGACAACAAACATCAGATGAGGTTTTGCCAGATGTACCACGGAAAATAATGTCTCGACTGGTAGACGTTAATTATTTTCAGTAAAAATTGCCTTGGCTGTTCTCTAGAGTTTTAAAAATACGGTTAAACTCATAGTCTAAAACACATGGTCTCGCTGACACACTGAATTGGTGTCTGTGTTATATCTTATCCTAATCTTGACTGTTGAAGTTAGAACCATGATCTCATCCCAGGATGAATGTGTTACTAAACCGTCAAATCCTGTGGTCCAGCAGAATCCTCAGTTTAAGAACAGGGTGAACCTGGAATATCAGCAATTGCAGACCAGAGTGGAGGTGTGTTGGCAGAGTGGGAAGTGTGGGATATTGCTGACAGCCAGTCTGTGCTGTGCCTGCTGTAAAGCAGTGATATTAGTTCTTCACTTCCATGAATATTAAACTTGCAACTTTTGTACTATTTGAATTTAAAACGTTATCATTCTCTGCTGTACTAGCAGGCAAAGAGAAGGAGTAGAAGGAAGGAAAGAGCTGGAGAGCATTGAGGAGAATCATAAAAACAAATTAATTGAAACACAGGAGTTTTTTGGCCAGTAAAGGAGCTAAGCCTGTAACCAGTGATATATAGACCTGCTCTTTGTTGTTACAAATAAGCTGAAACCAAGTAGTAAAAATTAAAAACAGGTTTGCCTTTGTGTAAGTATTCTTCTTCTCTGTAACCCCTTAGATTTTATATTGCTGGAGCAGTATCTCCTCTCTGCATTTTTCCTAAGTGTGGCTTGGAGGATACTATCTTACACCTGCAAAAATACAAATAGTTATTTCCAACTATAGTCAGATCAGTGTAGATACTAATTCTACCTCATAGGCACATCTGTTCTGCAAAAATTTCATTTGTGTAGGCAAACCTGCTAACTAGAAAATTTTAATTAGTACAGAGTCACATACAACTTCAGCTTTTCTGGAGGAAGACACTTTTATCAGCCATAACCATCAAGAGTTGCTTATCCCTGTGAAGACTAAAATTGCATTTGGCATGGTTTTAGCACATTGTATTCACCAGCTGCAAATGGGGCCCTGAAGCACGAGATATGGAAAAGAACAAACTGTACAATGCTTCATTTCTCTGAGCAACAAATCCCGGCAGTTTAGTCACATAAATAGCATTTCACCTTCATCTCTTCCACCACACTAGTATAGCAGTAAAGCTTTTTTCCTCCTTATGCAGTGAGACCAAGAGAAAATGCTGTGCTAGTGGAGTTACAATGTTGCAAGCATTAAAAAACTTGAAAATTACAGTTCTGTGCCTTTTCCTATAGGCTTCATCACCCTGTTCATAAAAAAAAAAAGAAAAGAAAAGAAAGCCATCATCTAAAAACATCCAACCCGCTATTTATGGAAATGGATAGCACCTGATATACTTGAATATAGGATTCATGTTCTTAGACTACCTAGGCATGGCCTGCAAACTTGTTTTCATTCCTGTATTTGTATATACAGCTCAGTAAATCATGGTTCACCATCACAGGACATCCAGTCCAAATCTTCTTGGTAACACGTGTTCCAGACATATGTTAGCCCAGTAAGGTAGCACTCAAGGAGCTCCCACCAGGGACAGATGGGCTCTCATTAGCCAAGGCCTGTATGGAAGGGACACAGAGCTGGAGGGGCCGTGGTTTGTAAACATAACCATTGTCTCATAGCACATACCCCACATGGCAGGTTGGATTCACCTTAGATTTAAGCCTGTTCTCTTCCATGGTCTTACACGAGTGCTGAATTTGTTTTGTACTTTCTTTCTATATTTAATCCATATTCCCTGAAAGCACTGCTTAGTTTTAATGCGGAGCCATCTAAATATTCTTTGTTTGTAATTCTTTATAAGTTTGTTGTTTTGCATTAAGCATCAGTGTTACGTCCCTGTGTTTTATTTCAGGTACATTTACTGCGATGAAATCGATCTGGCTGCCGACACCGTCCTGGCCACTCTTTATGCTGCCAAGAAATACATTGTCCCTCATCTCGCCCGCGCCTGTGTCAACTTCCTAGAGACAAGTCTGAGTGCAAAGAATGCCTGTGTGCTGCTTTCCCAGAGCTGCTTATTCGAGGAACCCGACCTGACCCAGCGCTGTTGGGAAGTGATTGATGCCCAAGCCGAGCTAGCTTTGAAGTCTGAGGGGTTCTGTGACATTGATTTTCAGACACTTGAAAGCATCCTCCGAAGGGAGACTCTGAATGCCAAAGAAATTGTCGTTTTCGAGGCGGCCCTGAACTGGGCTGAGGTGGAGTGTCAGCGGCAGGAGCTGACGGTGACCATAGAGAACAAGCGCAAAGTCCTGGGGAAGGCCTTGTACTTGATCCGCATCCCCACCATGGCTCTGGACGACTTTGCCAACGGCGCTGCTCAGTCTGGGATCCTGACCCTCAACGAGACCAACGACATCTTCCTGTGGTACACGGCGGCCAAGAAGCCGGAGCTGCAGTTTGTCAGCAAGCCCCGGAAAGGCCTCGTCCCTCAGCGCTGCCACCGCTTCCAGTCCTGCGCTTACCGCAGCAACCAGTGGCGCTACCGGGGCCGCTGTGACAGCATCCAGTTTGCTGTGGATAAGAGAGTGTTTATCGCCGGCTTTGGGCTCTACGGCTCCAGTTGTGGGTCGGCAGAGTACAGTGCCAAGATTGAACTCAAGCGACAAGGAGTTATCCTGGGCCAGAACTTGAGTAAATACTTCTCGGATGGCTCTAGTAACACTTTCCCCGTGTGGTTTGAATACCCGGTGCAGATTGAGCCTGACACCTTTTACACAGCGAGCGTCATTCTGGATGGTAACGAACTCAGCTATTTTGGACAGGAAGGAATGACAGAAGTGCAGTGTGGGAAGGTGACTGTTCAGTTTCAGTGCTCTTCGGACAGTACAAACGGCACGGGGGTACAGGGAGGGCAAATTCCCGAACTCATCTTTTATGCTTGAATGAGAGTGTGTGGAGACAAAGCATTTTGCCATGAAGAACCTATCAGGTTCAGGCCTCCTGACACTTAGCTTTTTATCTGCAGATATGTGATCAGTACAGGGAATATGTAAACGCTGTGGGCAAGTTCCTGGCTTGCTGTACTTGTAGCATCGTTGGTGATAAAGTTCAAGTGTAATATTTTAAACTGGAAGCTCTTAGAAACAAGTGAGTTTTAAAGGCTTTTTTTAAGAGGGTGCCTGTTTGCTGGTGAAGCTGACCTTTTCTTTGATGCACCTGTGAATCACCAGAGGACATCCCCCTCTTGTATCTCACTAAACACTGTCTTCATTGATCCCTTTTCTCTTTCGCCATTTCCTGCTTTCCGCTTGTAATTCTTTGGGGAGGTAGGGGTAGAAAATGAGGAGCCTTGTTTTTTTGCTCTCTCTACTGTCTGCTCTGCAGACTTTGGAGATTCCCATAAGCCAGGCTGCTTCTGACCATGGGAACTGAAAGAAGTCCCTCAGTCATAAGCAGAAAAAGCACTGGTTTAAAACTTCATCTTGTGAGATTCTCCTGCACCCAACTGTTTGGGATGGCTACAGGGGAAGATGGAGAGAAGGAAGCATCTTTCAGGAAGCTACACAGCATGCTGACCATGTCCACAGCGCATGGACATGTTTACAGTGAGGAAGGGATGTGGGCTTGGCAAATAACCCTCGGAGTTAATTTACTGGGAATCCCACCTCGAAGCCAAGGAAGTACTTGCACATGTTCAAATTGTATATGCAGCTCTTGAAACTCTACTCCCATGACCTAGTTTTTGCTACATTGATTTGCTCCTTAAATGGCTTTTCTTTGCTAAATAAGTGGGAATTAATATCAATCATCTGATGCAGGATAAGTTTTTGTTTGGTTTTGGGTGGGGTTTTTTCTTCTTCCTAAACATGGTAGAGGCAGATTATAGAGGAATAACAGAATGTATCAATCCCAACTTGGACTTTTTTCTGTAATACGAGATTTTTTTTCTTTTTATTACCAGTTGCAATTTAGGCAGACAGAAGATTCCCAACTGTGGTTATATTACACTTAGTGTATATCATCAGATGGCAGTGAGGAGGAAGTCTTCTCTATTATGTTAATGTTGGATCTCTTGCAACTGCTTATGGCTACACATCAATCAGAGGATTATGTGGTACAGAACCTTTTCCTTGTCTGAATTTTTTTTCCCCCCAAACTTCTTGTTGTTATGTCTGTATCATTTCTGGAAAATGTTAGGGATACTCCTTGTATCAGGGAAGGAAGCCAGTATAAATAAGAACTACAGGTACTATTTAAACATGAGCAAATCCTTCAGCACTGCACTGGGACAGTTGCTCCTCAGAGACACACTACCTGTTGTAAAGCATCTCGTTCTTCCTTCACCTCTGAAGTGGGTTCTGTTTGTTCCGTACGTTTTAATGAAATGAGAGGGACCAAATGATTCTTCAGACAGGCCGAAGATAAATGTTATAGTATATCAACACATTAATGTAGCATGACCCTAAATTCACTTGTCAGTTCTGTAATAAAAATGTTTTGCTTATATGATTTCTTACCAGTTTAATGCTATTACTCTGAGTGTTGCTGGACAGTTGGAATCCTGGCCCCCAGCCATCCTAAAGTGCCAATACATCTTTTCAGTGTCCGAAATACCATCTGAAGTAAGGAAAACTGGAGCATAGACATCGAATACTTCATGGCCAAAGCCCAGATCTTCTCTCTAGGTAATAAAAGGAGATCCAGGTAAAAAAACTACCCTGTGAAAGGCAGGATTTATGCTTTCATCCGTCTTAGCGTTTAATGTTTTATATACATGCGTACATGTGTGTGTAAGCAGAGCTCTCTCTGAAATGTAAATACCCTCCAAATACAGAGAAAAATGTTTTGTTTTTTGTAACAGATGTACATAATCCAGACTGTTAGTGAAACCTAAACAGAATGCTCCATGGAAAACTCCCAGAGAGAGATTTAAAAAAACCTCCAGTTATTTATATTTAGATCTGCAGCTGAAAATAGACAAGAGTATAAATGGTATGGAGTGGAGGAAGAGTTGCTGAAGAGATCGCAAAAAGGAATCGAAGACTGTGATGAGGTAATGGTCATCTACTTTTAGACAACATCTGAGCAGCAGTTCAATTTATTTAGATCCCTTTGAAAGCAGTGAAAGATGCTAATCAGCTGATTAAGTTTTCTTACAGCAAGCGGCTGATGCAGATGTAGTTACTCGGAGTGATGATCAGATTGACAGGTTGCTTGTGGTAGCAAACTGCATTCTGAGTCATTTGGGGAAAAAAAAACAGGTGCCTCAGCTGGTGGGACAAGTCAGAGAGTACTGCATTTGGTATAACTAGACTTGGGTCCTCACTTTTAATTTTGTTTTTTTTTTGGTTTTACTTACCTATAAACAAAGGTGAGGTATCTGCTACGTTCACTGGCTAGAACAGAATTTCAGAGCTCAGAATACACTGAGGCTGTATATGTAGAAAAATGAGCTGTTATTTAATTATTCTTATTTGCTTCTTTTATGAAATCCTTTTGACGAAGTAGGATGAAAGCAACCTCAGCTTAATTCCTCTGAGTCCATTCCAGGTTTTAGCAGCTGGTGCATGTGAAGGTTTCCAGCATGAATGATCAAACCAAAAGCACCCCAAAACACCTTTTGATGCTCACAGTGTGACTTGTTTCTGAGCACTGCCTGATGCTAACAAGTAGTGGCTTGTAAGAAGGTGGCCAGCACCAGTCACCTTGGGACATCAGGGCACCTCAGTAGTTGTCTAAATGTGGATTTGGTTGGTTTAGCAGTAGCATCCAAGCTTGAATACGTTGACTGACATCTTGCAAGCATCAGCCACATCAGCCTGGAATGTAAATGTAATGTCAATAGAGATCACCTCGTAGATTCTGTCTTAAACTGTACCTGGCCATCTTTGCTACTTGTATCTTGGATTTTCCTGGTGAGAGGAATCTGTGATAAGAGAGTATAATGTAATATACTTTCTGCCTATCTAAAATAGTATTTAAGTAAACATTTTAATTTCCACATACTTATTGCACTGAACTGTTTTGGGGTTTGTTTCTTTTTTTTGTTGTGATAAACTCGGCTCACTTCAGGTCCCAGCACCCATTTGTGCTGAAGCAGTGTTTGACCTTAGCAGGCTTACAGCATTATTTATAAAGGACAGATATATATATAAATATATGAAGTACCTCATGTTGAATGTTATTGTACTGTATCTTTAATGTCACAGTGCAGATCTTGTTGGACTCATGAATGTGTATAATCACATTAAACATAAAAATAAAAATGATTCTTAAGTTATTGTTTCCTGCATATCTTTGAAGCATGAGCTCTGAAAGCCCTTACTTAGTTATCTCTTGTAGAAATTTCTATTGTTGTACAGTTTTGTAGGGATATTTGTTGAGCTTATGTATTCAGAGATCTTTTGATCCCCAAAGAAGCAAAAGTCTAAGGGAAAACGAGGAAGAACAATGAAAATGTTAATCAGTTACATTGTAAAAAGGTTGACGATTAAGCTAATGAGCTAGAGTGAATGAATTCATTTATGTGCTTCTTGAAAGACCTTGTCTAGTAGCATTAATATTTTAATGTTCTATTAATATTATTAAGTATGTGGAGATGAAGGGGGAGAGGGTCTTTTGTTTATTCTAAAAGACAGTTGGCACGGGAAAGGCCATGCTTTTCAGTCTCTGATAGATCGGAAAGGACATGGTTAGTGCCAAGAGGCTGTTCTCTGCTGAAAAGTTAATTATATCATATTATTCAGAATTCTGACTATTTTCTTACTTAACAGTTTTCTTCCAGAAGATTTGAGACTTCATTTTAAGTACTTCTGTGGTCAGTGAAGCTGAAGCCCCACTTCCATGATGTCTATCTCTACCCTTCAGATATTACGAAGCTAGTGATAAGAAATACACCACAGTCTGATATACGTGGAAATTTAATTGAGGAAGTCTTCCCCAGTAAAAATCAGTACCTTCAGAGTTCATCCAAAATTCTGATTAAAGCCTGTTTACAGGCATCAAACTTTTCACTTTTGGTAATTTAGAGTTCTTAGTGCAGTACTTGGTACCAAACTGCTACATTCCTGATCCAAGTTCTCTTATGTGTCCTGCACTTCTCATATGGAAATGGCTTCAAGCAGGAACTGTCCTATGCCTTGTACTGTACTAATGACAACACCTCTCAAATGTGGGGTGGATACCAATGTGATTTGGTGCAGGAAGGACCACATTGGCAGCAGAAGTCTAAGTTGGTATGTTGGAGGAGGTGGCTGCTGGTGGCAGCCTCAGATTCTTTGATAAACACGCAAGAGGCAGAGAAGCACGTATGTGTTTGCACCAGAAAAAAGGAATTTGAAGTGGAAGGAAAAAGTGATGGGATGTTTCTGGGTTGGGGAGGAATTAGCCTCTAAGAGCTGAATTCAGTCCTGCTTGGTGGAGAAGGGACTCCCTGTTCCCACTCAGTTGGAAACTCCTCAGAAGCTGACAGCCTCTGCCCCTCACAAGGGCAAGGTCCTGTCTAAAACAGGCTCCTTGTGAATGCTCAGCTCTTAGGTGTAGGAACCCAGGATTTCCTGGCCTCTCATAAGCAAGACTAGTTATCCTACAGCCCAGGACAAGCTTAAGGGAGCTGAGAGAGCTTTTTTGGACCTCCCAAGCCCAGCCCTCAGTGGAAGCTGAGATCCTGGCACAGGGGTGAGGTGGGGACTTCAGCCCATTGACAGTCTTTGGCCGCTGTGAAAAGCAGCGGCTTTGAAAGCCTATTCCTTGCAGGGAATCAGTGGGAGCAGGAATACCTGCTGTTTTCCCGAAGGCAATGAAAGCAACTGCTTTCTCAGATGGCAGTGTGTCCATGTTCAAAATAAAATTAAGAAAAGGCTTCTTGGCGTGCTGCTTCATTTCCAGAAGTCTGAATTTATTTTCTCCCCAAGACTTCTTCATAAAGTGAGGGCCTGGCCCAATTGAAATCAGTAGGAGTTGCCCTAGTGACCTCAATAAACCCAGGATTTTCATTTGTAGTGTTCATTTTGTGTGATTATTCCCAAAACACAACATAAAACTGCCCAAGAAAGGGAAATTAATTTTGAAATCCCACTGTAATCTGATTATCTAAAATACAGGTACAAACATTTCTATTAAATTTTACAGAACTCCTGCTCATCAGATTTTGTATGCCTGCCCCCAAGCTTTTCTACTACAATATTTTATTCAGCCATGAATGTACAGACAGAACAGTAAATTTGTATGAGGCTTTATGTGTATTTTTACAGGCTGTGTGTGACATTCATAGCACATATGATGCATTAGCACAGATAAAGTATTTTTAAGATTAGAAAGTGTGTGTAAATTGCCTGTAGTCTGCTCACCATGAAGAAAAAAACAAAACCAGCTACTTTGCTTGAAGGCACTGGTATTTTGAAAGAGCTTCTTGAAGTCTGTAAGCTTGCTGATACCATCAGAAATGTATTTATATTAAGCCTTTAATTGTAGCATTTTAAAATCAGCTTCCTAATTGTTTTCTATAGACAAAAGATAACAAAGTTGGCCTTCAGGGATCCTCCACCTTGGTACAATGGGGTTTACATTCAAACAGATCCTTGCAAGAGCAATTTTCTAGGTCTCATTTTAAAGCTTCACAGTGACATTAAGTGCTGCTTGGGGAGCATCAGTGTTTCAGAAATAGCTGTGGCTGGTTTTAGCCTAACAACAAACAGGGGGGTTGCATGGGGAGGTGCCTGAGCAGGGGGGTTCCATTTCCCTGAGGGTGAAACACCTTGTGTTGCTGACAGCAGCCACGTGCTGAGCATTGTGTCAGACAGCTCAGCAGCTGTGAGGAATTGGAAGGCACAAAGTGCAACGGGAACCTCTGTGTGAAGGCAGTGGTGGAGGCTCCCAGGTCCAGGGCTGTTGTGAGCAAGGTGATTCTGTGAGCCAAAGAACTGGGATCCTGTATCACAGTACTCTGGGGGATGGAGGGTTATAGCTGGGCTGCTGAATGGCACGTGATTGTGATTTCTCGCAAATGTGAATCCCATTTTGCATTTTATGGTTATGCTGGGAGAGTCTCCAGCTCTCTTCTACCCTGGGCCGCCTTATTCCTGTTCTGTGCCAGAGCCTTCCACGTGATCAAAGCCCAGCGATTCCCTTGTGTGCTGAGACTAGGGGCACTGGGAACACCTGGTGGAAAAGGACTAGTTGAGTGAGAGTGGCACATCCCAGTGCTTTGGAAGCTGTCCTGGATGTGCTGAACACTGGCCTAGCATGGCAGGAGAGGTAGAATAATTCCTTTGTGTGTACAGATGTATTTCAGTATTCCCAAGCCTCACTTTCTCCAGCCAATTGCTGGTTGTGCTCAAAAGGGAAAATGAGCATTAATTCACTTTTTTTGTAGGGTGTAAGAGTTATGATTCTGCAAAGGCTAATTCATGCTTCTGTCTTTACAGAATCAATGGTCCCTGTGGGCTCAGGGGAGGTGTTGGGAGACAGGGCTCACATCTACTTTAAAAGCACACATGGAAACATCTGCTTTCTTTAACGCCTTGTTCTTAGGAAGTTGTGGTGCAATAAAATAAATTCATAGACAGCTGGAGCTTGGCTTGTCTGGCTTGTTTCTGTAGTGGGACTTTTTATGAATAAAAGAATGATGGAACCATATTTAGCTTGGAAATACTAAATCCTGCAGAACTTCCAGAAGAGCATGGGGGTAGCACAGTATAAAGGCACTTCCAGATGTGAGGATATTGCCCCTTGGTTGCAGCCTTAGGCTAAGGTGTGACATGTTCTTGCTTTGTTCTTACCCACTAGGGCATGCTGGAGGTGGTACCTACATCAGACACCTTCAGAGCTTAGGGAGAAATGTGCTGAGGGAGAGAAAGGAAGGACAGAGATCTGGAATACAGAGGAATAGCATCTAATCAGAAATAACAGCTCTCATCAGGCACAGACAATAGACAGCAAACTGGCTTCAGGAAAGCTATTCAGGCATCACGGGAGCCAAATCAACAGACACAAGGTAAGAATAGAGTCAATGACAACTATTTAAATGATTTTTTAAAAGTTGATTGTGCTCGAGACTTTCCCAGACCATACAAAGGGAGAATTTGTTTTGCTGCTTTAGAATACAGTCCATACATGTTTCTGCCTTTGTCCTCCACACTTCATAGGGTAGTTTCTTTGCAATATGTGCTACATAAGATGTTTTTCCTCCTCAGTGCCTGAGCATGAGCAGGTTGGCTGACCCTGCTTAGGAAAACAATTTTCAAGTATAGCTTGTAATTGTCGTATCGAGTTCTCTCCTTCACCCCTCTACATGTGGTCTTTGTTGGCTTATAAAAAGATGGCAAAGAGCAGGAATCCCGAGACCCAGCTGGGAGAGGAAGCTTTCCTGTTTCCAAGGACAGCAGGAGCAGGGTGTTGTGTTCCCTTTTCAAATGCTCCTAATGATTTGGTGCGAATCTGGCGTGGGCTCAACCTGATGCCTCTGTGGGGAATTAGCCGGGGCACACAGGATGGCCTTTGCAAGTGCTGTGATTTCTGTGTCACCTTTCTGCCAGCTGCAGGGGGAGATGGATGATCCTAGATCTGGCAGAACGCCTGCCGAGGTTTGGAACAAATCTGAACTGACAGAGAGAGTTCATCCCGGGTCAGCATTTCACGGCATTTCTGAGCTGGTATTAGGAGCTTGAAAAGTCACTGAAGTGCAGCGTGAGCTATTTAAAAGTTGGGGTCCCTACCAGCTCATGGCAGTCAGTTTTGTTCCTGTTTTACAAGCAGAGCTCCCCAGCAGAGCAGTCACGGTGATCACGGGTATCACCATCTCCAGCATACTGGGAAAAGGCAAAAGAGCCTTAAAACTGAAAACTGGAGCTCTAAAGGCAGGTTGTGGAATGGTCACTAAAATCAGCTGAAAGCTACTGTGCTGTTCTGATTCATTCCTGGCATTTAGCAGTAGCTCAGTCTGTGCTGGCAGGTTTGTTGTCACTGGTTGAAGGTGTATTTTTGTGTCATGAAATACAACTCCTGACGTTAGCAGGACTGAGAGCAAACACCTACCATTCCCCATCTAGGGAAGCTGGCATTCAGCGCTCCATGGCTGCCTTTGAAAGAAAAAGGAGAGTTTCTTTTCAGCACTGCCAAAAAAGTGGTATTAATTGAACTAAAGCTTGGAATGCAATGGGAATGTGACTTGATCTGGGAGCAGCCTTACAGAATGAAATGTAAAAATATGCAGCACAGGAAGGAACTCATGCATTGAGTTACAGTAGGACTGATGAATTAGTAAGGATGGTTCTATCCATAATTTCGATGAGCTGGGACAGACGGGTAGGAGAGGGGAAGATGCACACAGAAAAAAGCAATACCAGCAAGTCCGATCAGGAGCCTTCAAAGGAAAAAAATTCAGCCAAGATAAGGGAAAAGAAATCTCCTCCCCTTGGTTTCTGCCATTTGTCATGCATCTCGAGTGATTGTGTAGATGACATGCATTTGCTGAGCTCCTGTTAGGACACCATAGTTAGAGCAATGAATTACCCCAGAAGGCCAGAATGAGGTCTTTCAAAGGTCATTATCAAAACTGGTTTCTCATCAATACACTACTTGATTGGAGGAAAAGACTCAAAATTGCAGGCCTTTGATTGCTGAGAGGGAAGCTTTTAACTGCTTCCTGCTGTTCTGTCATTTTGTGCTAACCCCAAATGGCCCCATTAAATTGATGTCCTGTTTCCCATTCATTGCCCACAAATCACTCTTCCCCTGTTAATATAGGAAACATTTGCACATGATGGGAATCGGAGTGGCTAAACAGTAAATCTTAGAGCCAGTAAAGAACTCAAAAGCATTTACCCAGTGACCAAAGTATTGATTTCCCCCCACCACTTCATAATATTCAGTTGTGAACTTTATTAAAAAATACAGAACCTCACGTCTGCCTTTAGAGAATCTTTGCACAAATACTGTTCCCAACCAGTGCAGCGGGAGTCAATCTGATTTCCGTGTGACAGTGAATTTCTTGCAGCTAATCAGGAGATAAAACAAAGGCCAGGAGTGATGCAGCTGCTCAGGCAGTGGGGTGTCATCGCCGACACCGTGTGACACCACGTGTCGCTGCTGTGGGTTGGGGCAGCAATGAAAACAGCACACCAGCTCTGCTTTCTCAGGCCAGCAATGCTATGAGAGAGTGCCTGGAGCCTGGGGGCTCTTTGGGCTGAAGAGGAGCCGAGCCCCAGAAAGGTTTTTCTTCACTTTGATGGATGTCTGAGCTTACACAGGCTTACAGATTTGCACACACACTCTCCCATCCCAGAACCGACTCGTGCCTCGGGTCCTTCCATTGACAGCGTTTTACTGAAGTCCACTTTTACTGTCAGGTTAAACTAAAAGATGCTGACAGTGCACTGGGGTGATACCAGGTCCCTTCTACACCTGCTCTGCTGCAGAGCTCCCCCAGCAGCTGAGGGAAGTGTAGTTAACTGGATATTGAATCCTAAAACAGGACTAAGTAGTTCAGGAATACCCTAATAATGGTCTCAAAGCACTTTGACATAACTGGAGAGGATGGAGTGAGTGAGCACCTTGTAATTTATGGTGCTTGTTGTGAGCAAACAAGAAAAAAACTAACCCTTTTTCTGCTGGCCTTCAGGCAATATTGTTCCCTTCTCTCCTTCCTATCTCAGTTTCCCCCACTACAAGAATGGGAGGATGAAATTGAGCACCTCTGCAGAAGGCTTTGATATCTGCTGATCAAACCTGCTCCACAGGTGCAACAAGGCCCAGCTCTCCTCAGACAGCTGAGCTCCCTGGTGGGGTCTGCCACCAAAATATTTCCAATAGTCTTAAATGTCACTAAACTAAGAAAAGTAGCATTGCTGAAAATCACGATGAAAGGGGCCTCAGATGTAAATCCTGTCTAAAATCTTTGTAATCCTCAACTGCTTTAGTTCCAACAGATCTTCCTATAAAATGAACTGCCAGCCAAAAGGTAAATATAAATGCAAAATATTCCCAGAGCAAACATGTTACTGGCTTTTAAAACAAGTCCATTTAAATAATGTGAAAATATATTAAAGAAGCAGAATCTATTCTGCTTTATATTTAAAGATGAATTAATGCAAATATCACAGGTTTATCCTGCATTAGTCCCTTGAGAGGAGTCACTGGGGAAGCAATTTGTTTCTTGTTAGCTAAAGCAGGGAGCTTTGAAGTTACTGAGTTGTCTGTCTCTGTGAGTAGCCCATTTAATCTTGAGGAAAAGTGTCAAATCTAAGTTGGAGTGAGTTGTGTGTCTGTGCATTGTTTAAATGTCTGGCAGGAAGAGGTCTTCAGCGTGCCACCAACCAGCAGTGAGAGGACAGTGGAAGTAGCACAAAGAATGTCTGGGAGAAATCTTTTAACGGCTATTAACAATGGACATGGAGCCATGAACAGTGAGTGTCAGGAGGAGAGCCTCAATTGTGCCCCTTTTTTGTCTTTTAAATTGACTCCTACTAGGATAAGGCTCTCATCAGTTGCTTTTTGATCATATGAGGTGAGGATGATTTCTCTGAGGCCTAGTTGCTGGGAAAGCCACCAAAAGAGGCTTTTTTTCCCCAGATAGTCTCATAGTTTTAGGGATGTTCACACACCCCTGCTCCCTTGACTGTGCTCATTAATCTGTTTCTGGAGCTGTGCTGTGACTGGATTAGGTAAGTCACCAAGAATTAATTTCTTTTGATTTCAGCTTGGAATATTGTGATCAGTTCGTTGGCACAGCTGTGTGGGCAATGAGTTGTGGCTGGTTAGGTAGTGGAAGCACAAACCTCTGACAGGCTGTTTCCCTGCACAGAAAAAAAATTGAAAAGCTGTTGTCTGAAACTCCAGAGCTGTTGAGTTCATAGCAAACTCCACCTTCGTCCCAGTACTGTTTTTCAGAAATCAATTTTTCTACTCTTTAATTACAAATGAGACCCTCAGCTGTCCATCAGCACAGCTCCACTGAGCTGCTACACGAGGTCTACAGTGTCAGCTTTTAGCCTGAAGGTACCAGCCTTGGGTTATCAGCTGCAAAGAAAACCTCTGCACTGTTAAGAGCCTATAAAGCAATTCAGGGAGATCAGTATGCATCTGAAGATAGCTCAAAACAATAGCTAGAGGGGAAATATAAACTGTTTACTACAATTGGATTTGCACTGAAACCTACCAATGCAAAATTCATAGCCTACATGAATTAATTTGCTCCTGATCACTTCTTACAAAAACTGTGGCTTCTCCCCCACTTCCCTTAATGACTTCTATTCCACAGCTGTGAATTTGCAAAGTGAACTGCAGTAGCAGGGTAGACATAAACGTTTGGAAAGGGCACTAAAATCTGTGAAATGAATTGCCTTTGAAATTTACAGCTGTCACCAGCTTATACCGAATCAAACTTGTCATGTGTTTATGGACTACACTTAATCTCTGAGCATCTTTCATGTCCCTATCACCTGTGTGTGAGGGAAGTATTAGCACTATTTTACAGATGGAGAAATGAGGCACAGGACACCTGAGAGGGGCCTGGGAATGACTCTGCTCTGTAGCACGGTCTTACAAGAAGGCACCCCCTCACCTTTTCTTGTTGGATCAGCTGTAAGATCTCAAATTGGTTTTCCTGATGTGCCACAAAATCAGGGAATCACAGAATGGTTTGGGTTGGAAGGGACCTTAAAAATCACCCAGTTCCAACCCCCTGCCATGGGCAGGGACACCTTCCACTATCCCAGGCTGCTCAGAGCCCCATCCAGCCTGGCCTTGAACACTTCTAGGGATGGGGCAGCCACAGCTTCTCTGGGCAACCTGTGCCAGGGCCTCACTACCCTCACAGTGAAGAATTTCTTTCTAATACCTAATCTAAACACACTCTCTTTCAGTTTGAGGCCATTCCCCCTTGTCCTGTCACTCTCCATCTTTCTTGTAGGTTCCCTTCAGGTACTGGAAGGCTGCTGAAGGTCACCCTAGAGCCTTCTCTTCTCCAGACTGAACAACCTCAATTCTCTCAGCCTTTCCCCATATCAGAAGTGCTCCATTTATAACTTGCTCCAACAGGTCCATGTTTTTCCTGTGCTGGGGACCCCAGAGCTGGATGCAGCACTGCAGGTGGGGTCTCACCAGAGCAGAGCAGAGGGGCAGAATCCCCTCCCTCCCCAGAATTTAAATCGAGTTCCCACTGGGGACCAGGCAGTGAGTGAGATGTGCAACATCCCTCCTGGTTTGCAACCACACCTCTGCAGGAGAGGAGAGAGTGGGGTGCTGCTGTTTCAGGTGTCCCTGTTCCTCTGAAGGGTGAGCAGAGAGCTGTAGCTAAGTTAATGGTCTCTGCAAATGCTCTATAAAGTCATTTTATGTAATGACCTGGAATTTATATCTTTGCTTATGAAACAGGAGCTGGTGGCTGTTTTAATAATTAGCATGTAGTGTAAATACTATACTGAGCTGAATTCTTTCCTCAGATAGTCTGTGCCTGCTGGTGAAGTCAAGGAGAACTGGGCTGGTATCCAAGGACAGAAGCTGGTTGCTTGTCTACTTAGGATACATTGAAAGCATTAGTAATCAGATGTGAGAAGAATAAATAAGCCTATTTACCATGTGGAAGAGAGCTGCCTTACAGAGGGTTAGCTGCAAAATGACTAGTTAAGAGCTGCAGTCAACTGCCCCTCCCAAAATTGCAGGCTCTCCTGCCTTCTCTTCCCATATCGAGCCAGGAGTGAGCCCTAGGAAACGCTTTAAAGGAACAACCCTGCAGTAAGGAGGTCTAGTCCAACATATTCTGCTGGAAAGGTCCCTTTTGTGTGACGAGCTGAAGATATGAATGATGATGTTTGTTCAGGGAATTGAAGTGATTCCTTGCTTGTGTTACAGGATGGGAGCAAAAGAGGCCCTGGGTCTTTTTAGGCTAATTGGGATCAGTCAATGCAGAGGAGGATCATTTGCAATCAGGCTTAGAGTTGAGGAGGATACAGAATATCATACAGAACCTTACACTCCAGAAATCAGATGTGAAGGAAGTTATGGGTGTGGTTCAGGACTGAAAATGGTTTACAGAGCCTTGGACTATGGCATCTAATACAAATTGTATCGCACAAGTGAAGGTTAATTCAGGTGTAGAAATCTGTACAGCATGAATTTTGTAGCTGTAGTTTATCCCTTGATGGTTGGAGAATTGTTATATAAATAGTATAAACCAGGCACTGTGCAGATGGGGTGGGAAGAGAGAGCTCATTTCTCTTGACTAAAAGAAATCCCTTTAAAAGAGATCCCTTAAAAAGTGGGAATACAGTAGCTGTGAAGGGGGGGGAAGAGTGTGGTCCACAGCTTGGTGGAAGGTCTTGTCAGCCAAAGCAGCATCTTCTCTAAGTAAGGATTTCACAGCAGAATTAAAAATACATCAGGTCTAAGATCTCAATAAGTGGTTTCTAAAAAAGATATGTGGGGGGAAAGAGCACAACAGAGCGGGCAGATCCTGCTGGCCCAAGTGGCTGCAAGCCAGGAGCAGGGGGAGTGTGGGTCTGCACTTCTGCTGGAGAATTACAAATAAAGGAACAATTGGAAAAGGCAAGGTGTAATTCACGAAACAGCCAGAATTTGTTTCATGTTTCTCAGGATTTAAAGCTAATCACGAGCTAAGTTTACCCTCCTGATTCCTCCTTCCACTCCACACCTCCAGGATCTTCTAATTTACAGCCTTCCAGATTCTTGTGCTTTTCCTGAGCGTGATGTATATGGATGGAGCAGCCTAATATCTCAGTGGCTGCAGAAGCCTGACAGTGTTTTCACATTGCTTCTCCCTCCAATAAATCAAAGCATTCAGAACTGAGGAATGCATACCCAATAAAAGTCCTATGGCAGAGGGAGACGGCTGTTCCTTCATTTTTCCAGCTGTGAATCTCCTGGCTGGCATTCCTGCTGACTGGAGTGCCTTGCAGCAGTTACATAATTGCAAGTCAAAATATCTCTGGTTCGCCAAATTGCTGAACCAGAAGGGATTGCTTACTAAAGGACTGGAGGGAAGAAAACTGGAAGGGAGACATAAAGGCAAGAGGCTGTATAAACTGTTGGGCTGTGATCAGCATTTTGATCATTTCAGGAATTTGTCAAAGGGGAGGGGGGAAAGTTGTGTGGTGAGAGATGGGTGAATAATTAATCATGTATAATTTAGTCAATGAATTTTGCTGATTGGGGATTTTCTACAAATGGATTCCTCTGTGTGTCAAATGTTATTCAACAGCTCTTTTCAGTGAATAATTTTTGAGTTGTAGCTGTATCCTGAGGAGTTCATCAAGGTATTTGATAATTAAATACTGAGGAATAAGTGAGAGTACTAGCACAGCAAAATATAATCCCATAAATGGTGTGTGTATAGTACCGTTGACTTCTTAAGGTGTAAGAGAGGAAAAGTTTGCTTGATTTGATCTTTCATCACCATCTAGTCTTTGAAGAGGTCACTTTAAATCTTGAAAGCCATGAAATTTGAGGCACTTGGAGTAAATTACTCAGTTTTGGGGATCTTAATGCCTATCTGTCTCCACATGACTATGTGTATGAAACACTCATCTGCAAGTTTTGTACAGACAACTAAGCCTATTTCTTTGACTTATTACTAGTTATTCTTACTTTCCTCTCATCCCTTCATTAAACTGCTGTGCTCTTCCTAGATTGCATCAGAGATTATTCAAATAGGGCAGTTTCCTGTAAAGTATTTGCAACAGAGCCCAAGCATAATTCAAAAATTCAAAGATCTTAGTAATGATTCATAGTAATAATTTCCAAGGCTCTGAGGAAGATGCTGATATTCTTTAACCTCCACTCCTTGCATAACCTTGGGCAGATCAATTACTTGGAGAAGTTCTGTTGTCACCATCTTACAGCTAAAGCCCATTTGGATGATAAAAATCACTTGCAGTCATGAAGCAAAGATCTCAGAGACCTGCGTCCCCAAAGCTGCATTGGTAGTTGAGGGAATGCGTGCTCCAAGGGTCTGCAGAATCCAGTGTCATAGCAAAATACGGAACACAGCAAACTGCAGGTGCTGTTGATAAAAGAAAACTGCAAATCAGAAAAAAATACGATCACGCATTGTTTGGCTGAAAGACTTTACTGGATAAGACGCGGGTTTTTAAGCATCAATTCTTGTAGTGGCATTTCATGACATGTTTAATTTAAACTGGTGTCCACAAGAAAACTCTGGACAACCCAATGGAACTCAAGCCAGGGCAAAAAATTGTCCCGAATTCATTAGCAGTGAAACAGATGGTACATCCATTCAAGAAGGCAGTAGCTTAAAATAAAGTAGGACACTATATTCTAATTCTATATTGCCATGTAGCTTTATCCTGCAGAGTCACACTCCAAGTGGCACAACTGGCCCTTCAGAGAAACATGTGCTGTGCTCAGCCTCTGTGCATGTGTTTGCAGCTCACAAGCAGATTGCCAATGTGGTGGTTTTCTGTTTGTTCCAGTGCTTTCTCTTACGAGGATGCTCGTGACAGTTTGATTACTTGGAATCTGAGGTGAAAACGCCCAACCAAAGAGAGCAGTTGACACAGAGGAAAATCAGCAGCGCATTAAAATAAGAAAACCAGGGTTTTTTTGTGAAGGACACAATTGCGTGTTCGTGTGTTGCTGAAACGCAGAGATACCTTTAATAACTCTTTAAACCTCATCTTTTTCTAATAATCTTCATAATCCTCACCTAGGATTGCCAGGGAGTAATTTGTGACTGCTGTCTGTATGACAGCGGGAAAAGCAAAGCTGCTTGACAGAACATCAAAGGTTTGTGCCACTGAAGTTTTATGTAGCCGCTGCTAAATCTTTCATGCTTGAAACAATGATGAAAAATGATTGTCAGCTATGAAACCAAAATTATATCAATCTGCTTCAGGGCTGTGGGGTGTTTTTTTCTTCATTTGAAAACATGACCCAGCCTAGCACAGTTCACTTACCAACCTCAAGTGTTCTGTCAGGATTGAAAAAGAATAGAACTGAGTCAGGAAGGGTGAATGTATTTCATGCTTCACAAATATATGTGGGGGAGTGGGAAGGAGAGAATGCCAAAAATAAAATCGGGCAGGTCAGTGCCCAAATAACTCATGCTGATTGTCTTTATATAACACATGTAACAGACAGTGTAGTTGCTTTCTGAATTTCCAAGGGGAATATTCAGTGCAGAGTAGCTGAAATGGAAGCTAAATGTGGCTGGAGGCTTTAGTACCCCAGAAATGCTGCTGCAGGTAATTTTTCTGGCTGTAAAACAAAACGATCCTTAAAGCTAAATGCTGAGAAGCAGAAGTTTGGGGCTGATTTTGCTTGTCATCTCTATCAAAATCTGGTCTTAATGAATAATTTGTTAGCTACTCCCACACCGGCTTTTTCCTATGCAGAGGCCTTCAGGATGTTAAACAAAAAGGGACCAAGTGGAGAGCAAGAAGAAATGTTTAAATTATCATCATGAACTCTGTTTGATATGCACAGGGAGAGAGGCTGCATGGAGCTGCTGCTGCAAACAGAGCCCAGGGTACATGCACTCTATCTATGCCATTGCATGCCCGTGGCATGATGGGCTGCACTGCTGGGGTTGCTGGAGGAGTCCTGTGGAAGAGAAGTCCTCAGGCCTTGAAGGGGAGAAGGCAGTTTGATTCCAGCCTGTTAGGACTGAAGCACATTGTCCTGCTGTTGCTGTGCAGAAAAGCTGTATCACTCAGACCCTTACTGCTCTGTGAGGCTGCTTGTACAGTTCATTTTGGGGGCTGGCAAGAAAAAAATGATCCTTTCAACACTCATGGCAAGGGGACTTTATCTAGACAACATCCATTCTGCATTGCAGGTAATTTTGTAGAGTTATTTTTGGAGGGAAACAGGAGTGACACAGCTTGGCTGCCACTCTTCTCAGAACATGAGGGAGAGGTCCCATCGGTGTAGTGCCCTCAGTGGTCCCCCTGCTAGGGCTCATTCCCTCCCCAGGCTGAACACTGGTCAGCCAGAAGCTGATGGGAGTCAGATTCTCCCCTCCAAAGCTCTGTTCTCTTCTCACTGACAAGTATTTGCTGATCTTCTCAGCTGTTTGCTTTGCAAAGTTGCGTTCTAATATCTTGATTATGGTTTGAAACTGATTATCGTACGTGCACAGAGTCAGCCTTGAACATATGGGAACCTTTCAGAGATTGTGCTAGTTCTGAAGAGATGCTACTCAGTGATTAGTCACCAAGACTGTGGTATAAATTGATACTTCTCTGTGGTGTAAATTGATACTTCTCTCTGCCTCTGCTCTGCTTCCCATTGCTGCTGCTTATTTTCTGTACCACCTCTGACAGAGGAGTTGGAGGTCAGACAAAGAAAGAAATGAAATACAGTCTAGAAAGAAAAGGGTTATAAAGATAAATGGTACCATTCAAATGTGATGCACTAGCAAGTGTGCTGCATAGTAAGAAGTGCTGCATGTTGAGCTGTGTCACCTCACTTGTTTGCAATGCTGCTTCTTCTTTTTCTTCCATTGTTTTGCTGTAGAGAAGACATTAAGCCATTTTATCCTGAAAATCCAAATGTTTCATTTTAGCTAAGGCTTTTTCTTCTCTTTGGCGAGAGAGGACAGCCCTGTGCCAGAGCCTTGCGAAATTCTTTGAGAAAGAGAATCAAAAGAATAATTTCAAGCAGTTAGATAGGTGGATATTATCCTCTCAGTGTTAACTTACCTGCTCACCCCCCCCCCAAAAAAAAGCAAACCCAAAAATATTGTCTAGGTTGTCGGATAATCACTTTGCTCAGGAGGTTCCCTCGGTAAGATCCGGGCCTATGAAGCCCCATGTCTTTACTGCTCCTTCAGGAATTCTGCGTTTTGGATGTTAGGCAGGAAAAATCAGCTTGTTTTTGCAGCTGTCCCCATGTGGCAGGGATGTGCTGAATGGCAGGGCGAGAAGGGGTAGGGCAGCATGACAGGACCAGAAGCCAGCAGCTGGTATTGTTGTACTTGTGCATCTGCATTATAAGAGTTTATATGATTAAATTGTTCCACAAGGTAGCTCTAATGAAGTTATAAAAAGTCTCATCAACGCTCCAGCTGGTAGGTGGCAGAATGTGAGATGCAACTGATGGTCAAATGTACACTCTAATCAGCCATGAACAATATTATTTAATTAACTTTGGTTTACTTGAGAGACACTTAAAAGTTTTGACCAAAATACTCTCTAATTTTGAATCTTTTTTTCAGCCTAATTCTTAAAATATGAATACTGAAATGCATTTGACCTTTCAAGCCAGAACATGGCTGATCCTCATAGTTTAAACCTCTAATTATACAAATGAACTCATAAAATTATCTCTTCTTTATCTCAATAGCTTTCCTTAGAAAACACCAGAAATTTAACTAAGGGGGGGGGGAGGGGAGGCTAGTTAAAAGCTTCTGATTTAAGTCTCAGGGGATTTTTTCTTTGGTAAGCTTTTATTGATGATGTGACTGAATTTTTTTTTTTCATCTTCCTTAAAAAAGGCTTATTTTTAGGGATGTCCTACTTCTATATCACCAAAGATTGGTGCTTTGGAACAGCACAGCCTGCTGAATTTACTCATAGTGAGAAATAGGTGTTCTCTATCAGCACCATGCTGTTCATGTTTTATGTGTACCTAAAATGAGGTGCCATCTTTCAATGAATAAGAGAAGTGCGTCAGTAAAAATTCTCATTGATTTATTCTTCACCAAAATTTTTTTCCTTAGTAATGCTTTTTATTTTTGAAATGATCTACATTTAAAAATGCTCGAGTTTACATAGAAAGTCAAAGCTTTTTTTAGGGTTTTTTTTTCCCCTTTTTTTTTTTTTTGTCAGTACTCTCATGCAAAAAGTACTAAATTTTCTGTGTTAAAAATACAAAAGCAAAATAACATAATCAAGGATGTGCATGATGCAGCATCTGGTAACACTGTCACTATTCACAGTCATCAGGATACTTTTCCACATTTAAAAGTGTATTTTCTCTGTTACTTTCACAGGAATAAACTTCCAGATCTCAGGTCTTCTCATACCTTTGGACAGGACAACATGCCTGAAGTGATTGTGAAGAACACTTCATACAAAGAAAAAAATGAGGTAATTTATCCTAATCAGATCTTGTCCTGAATGCATTGTTAAATCCCTACATGAAACAAGTTTTCTTTCCCCTCCATTACACTTCTTTTCATCATAAGCTCTTGTAATTAAATGTCATTGCTTCTGTAAAATCAAGTCCTTCAAAAGTAGCTTGTGTCTTTGGCCACAATTACACTGCAGGAATGAGCTCCACTTGGAGTTTCTCCCTTCAGGTTTTTCCAAAGATGCCTTTCTTTTAAAAAGAAAAACTAGTCTTTTAAAATATTTTTTTTCCTTAAGAAAAATGAACTGAAAAAATCCACTTTCCCTCCTCTTCCTTCAAATAAACTCACATTCAGGAAAAGACTTAGTTTGGAAGAATTCATACAGAAAGATAAAAGCTTTGAAAAGTTACTGGAGTTTTTATTGGAAACTGGTTGTTATACTTGGAGAACCAAACAAAAATAAATCACCAAAGAAAATTTTCCTTCCTTTTTCTGATGAGACCTCACCATCTAAGCTGCAAAACTGAGGCAGGTAAAAAAATTTTGTCCCATCACTGTTGCATCAAATTCAAAGTTAATGTTCTGCAATTATTACAATTATAAGGAAAACTATCTCAAAGCAAGGAAATTGGGCAACAAAGGACACGGAAAGAGTGGAAGCTCCATATCCGATAGACCTGTGCATTTTCTATTGCGGCATCTTCTCTTTTAGCAGGGCCTGTTCCAACCACGTCAGAAGCTAGTTCAAGAAATATTACAGGGCAGTTTATAGAAAATTGTGCCAGCACAGAGTTGCTGGTCCTTACTGTGCAGATCTTGCTTTCTGCTGTTCCACCTGTGCTGTGAAACACAAATCCATGCACACATACAAACCCCTCCAGGTGTTTTGGTTTGCACTACACTCCGGTATTTTTCATGCTTTTTTGGAAGCCAGCTAAACAGCTGACCTGTTTTGCTACTTTGTGGCATAAAATCCTCAGGCTGAAAAGGAGCTTCTCCTTCAGTCACCTCTTAAATCATTCACCTTTCATTTTATTGAGTGCCTTCTGGTCAATGTAGAAGAGAATGACTAGAAATGCTGAAGTGACCTTCATGAAATTTTCATATTTGCTTCTATTTCCAAGCCATTTTAAGAAGCCCATTCTTACTTACCGGTTTTTCACTTTAAATATTTCTGTCTTGAATACTTCAGTAACTGCTTGGAACTTTACTGGGAGTCAGGAAGAGAAGGAAACAAAACTAATTTAATCAGAGCTGAGGGAAGCAAGTTCATTTTCTCGACCCAGAGAACTGTTTTCAAGCTCACCCCTGGTGGAAGGTCCGTGGGTTTCAGCACTACAGGTGAATGACTCTGGCCCAGAATGATTTCATCTCTCTGAAAAGGTAGTTAAAGTGTCTGACAATTTTGTCTAAACCGCCAGGTTTTCCTAGAAATAGTGCTCCAGGTTTTCGTAAGCCTGGAGACATTTTTGTCATTTCAGCCTCGTTTGGCTCATTACATCCTGCCAGCCACGTCCAGATAAAATGCCTCTATTATAAACCCACATCTTCTCTATCAACAAGCTTCTCAGTCCCATGGCCATTAGGAAAGCCCTAACATTTGATCTGCCATTGATGATAGGCAAGCTTCAATTTGTGGTTGCCAGCCTGCAAAAATGATCTGCAAATGGCACGTTGCAGGATGTAATTTCGCATCCCGCAGGATGGTGTTCAAGTCCTCTCGCTTGCCTTCAATGTGAAGGTCGTTCCTCCAGATCTGAAATTACTCTTGCTCCAAGTGACATGGGGAATGATATCACAAGCTTAATTTAGAATAAAAGCACAGTATAATAATGTTTCATGTCAATTTGTTTTCTGTGATTTGACAAAAAATGTTAATTTTTCACTGAGCTGGTAATAAGACTAGTCCTTAAGAGAACAAAGTATCTGGGAATATGTTTCTCTCTTGTTCAAACTGGTGGATCAGTCCTCAAATGATTCTTTATTTTTCGTACAAAATATTCCCTCATTTCCTCCACTGCTTTTTTTAAAGCAGCAAAGTGCTTACCAGCCACCTTTGTACAGTTTTTCTTTGCACCAAACTTTCCTGAGACTGTAACCGTTCAATATTACAAATCCATGTTTCCTGGTATTGATGAATCTGGCTCTTGGAAAGCCTGAGTTACAGTGATTAACTATCTGATTAAACCAAGAAAAAGAGCTGCCTGGAGGGTTTGAAAGACGTGCCCTTCAGAGGATTTAATTTCATGATCTCCCTAATCAGTGTTTGTAAGTTCAGTGTACATCCTATGCACATCTTTTAAATCACTGCAGATTGCATATTGGTTGGTGGTGTTATCACAAATTAGCAGTACAATATCAGTTTCTCTGAGGCAGGGAACTCTGAACAGGAATCGTTTGCATTTCTATTTGGGCCTCCTGGAGACAAATATCATGAAATGAATAGGCTTTTAATTTAATTGGCTTCCAAGGCGAGTCCGAGAATAGAAAGCACAATGCAGTGCACAGTTACTGTAGAAACGGCTGAGGTCAAAAGCTCAGCTTGCAGACCCTACATCAGTCACCACTGCTCCTGTGCAGTAATTTTTTTTTAATTCTTGCTGCATCTCCATCAGACCCCAGGAAGCCAGATAATTCAGCGTTAGTATTCCAAGTGGAAGTGCTGGGTCATTTGTCACCGGTCGGATCATGCTATGGAATCTGTTTTTTAAAAAAAAAAAAAGCTGCCAAAATGAAAAACTACATTGTATCAGTGCTCTTATATATCAGCCACAAGAATTAGATGAAGCCAAAAAGGAATGAAAAAGGAGAGGAAAAATCTGTCTTTCTTTCTCATATAAGAATAAAGGAGACAGAACAAGGCAAGGAAAAGTGGTACAAAATGAAACCCTTTTTCAAAACCACCTTTCTGTTACAGTTAAGATTTCTGTGTTATTTAGTGGAGCCAGCCATGCTGAATGCAATGAAAGCAAGAAGGGAGATAATATCGTGCTAATATTCAAAACTCCTGCACTCTTTTGACTGTAGAAATAAAGAGCTACAGCTCTTGTAAAACTCGAGCTAGCCTAGGAGCTCATCAATGAACACAGAAACCCATCCACACAGTGCTAAATGTAGAAAAGGGATTTCTTGACTATTTTTGGACTGGCTACTGCAAGATCTGTGCTGCTACTTCGGCTTGAATTCATTCATCTGTCTGCAGAAAAGTTCAGAACTCCTCCTCTGTATCTGATCCCATATGCTTGTGCCAGCTCAAAAAACTGACACAAAGCACTCCCATATGTATCAAACTCAGCCACACAAAGGGGATCACATTAACCTCCCATTTCAGTGTTGGACTGGTGCTTTTTAAAAGCACAAAAGGTCCTTTCAGCAGGTCTTGCATGAGCAGTTGTTGGCATTTCTAATATTTCCTATTATGACAGTAAATTATTACATGCAACAGTATTATTATTCTGTATTATTATTTGCTGAAGGAGAAGGAGGGGGTAATACTTTGCAACTAAAAATATCCTAGAGGCCAGTGTTCTTTCCAAGGAGGGAGAGGACTTTGGTTCAGCTCATTCACAACTTCTCCAGGCAACCAGTGCCAGTGCCTCACCATCTTCACAGTAAAGAATTTAAGTCTAATCTAAACCTACTCTTTTGCAGTTTCAAGCCATCCCCTCTTGTCCTGTCACAACATCCTCTTGCACACTGTCCATGGTGGAAACAAACTCCGCTTAACTGTGGTCAGGCTGCTGTGAACAGGTATCCATGAGGTGGACTCATGCAGGTTGACTTCTCTACCTGGAATTTAAACCCTTAATTAGTTAGAACTGATTTCTCTCAAGTACCCTGATGGAGACAACCCCAAAATTAAAGGGATTAGCCTCCAGTTTAACTCTGTTGAAAAAGCTAACTGGGGAGAAAATGAAAGGAAAACATGTAAAAGAGACTTTTAAAGGGAAAAAGAAATGCCATCTAAGGTGAGTTTGACACAGGCACTGTGCCTCCTTGTTAACATTGCATAGCATCCCTTACCTTTCAGATGGTTTTTACATCTGCTATGTTTCAGCAAGTCCAAAAAAAGAAGTATTTGGCACTTTAAAACACATTGTCACTCCTGGTCAAATTGTGTATTTGTCCCTCTTTGAAAACTGATATTCCTCAGGGAATGTTAGAATTAGAATCAAAGTTTTTCCTTTTCTCTATATTTGTCTCTAACTATTGAGAAATTCTGATTTTCTGTTGAAGAAGCCAAGCTTCACATAGGACTGTTTCTCTTAATCCAGCCCCATGTTTCCAAGTACTCTGCCTTCCAGAGGAAATCCTGGTGTAGTGACCTTTGAATATTTATCAAGAGGCATAAGGTTACTGAGGGTTGTGCCCTACCTGTAGTGAAAGGCTCTCTGTAGAAGAGGATTTGATAATTATACAGAAAGGAGGACTTGTTTCCCTGTAAAATGATCCACACTTGGCCCATCCTCACTCCACAGTATGCTAAATAACGTGTGCATTTGCTAAAGGATGTTAGAACATGGCTGTCAAAAAATGAAAGTGAGAGAGGAGCTCATATAATGCATCAGGGGGAGGAAAAAAAATAAGTGAGTATAAAAGGAGAAAAAGGCTGTGTCAGCCCTCATGGAAATAACATTTTCTTCATAATCTCCTGATACATGGAACAGACAGTTCCAAAGAGCAGCTGTCCTGATACTGGCTGGAAAATGAAAGGAGGCTGGAAAACAGGGGAGCCTGCTACTTGTAATCTGCACAATATGTGAGCACTAGGAGATTGTTTTAAAGCATACAGCAGAGAGACCAGAGGTGGCACAAAACTGGGCTGGGAACATGCTGGTACAGCAAAAGGGTTAAGGGCAAAGTGGGGCATTCCTACCAGGAGCTGCTGCAGATTAATGGGAAACTGGCCCAGGTGTAAATCTCTCTTCACCACCACCTGAGTGATTGAAGGAGCCACCCCTCCTTTAAATCATCGTGGTGTTGTGCCTTGTGCTTTCAGACTCCTAAATCCAGTCAAAATATTTTTGTTGGAAAAAAAAAATAAACCATGAAACTATGAGCAGAGAAATACCTCCTTCTTCAAAAATCAGCTTTAAACTGGAAGGCAGCACAAATGCTTTATTGTGTTAATTCTCAAGACAGCCCGTGGCGTGGCAAGACTTAAGAGTGGGACCTCTTTCAGGTAGTGTAATGTGTACTCCCAAAATCTTTGCTTTGCATAATCTTGTTTATTTTTCTTTTTCATCTTCTTAGCATTCCCCTTAGTAAGTGCCTTGTTCTGTCAGCTTATCAGAGTATTTTAGGATGCCTGTACATCTTCATGGGCCATTTCCCAGGTAGTAAGTGGGTTCTCCAGGGATATCCTTGTCTCTGCAGCAAGTTTGACATGGGCTGTGATGGCTGTATGGAGGTGGGGTTGAGGCAGCAGGAGATTGGAGGAATAGGGCTGTAGGATAAAGTAGAGAATGCTTGCAAATAGGGCAATGCATTCGTGGTTTTGCCAAGGGGAGCTGTTGGTAGGAGATTAAATCAATGAATGTACTCAATAGCAGCCATGCATCTTTTATGAGTGGTTCTTTCCAACTACCAGGTGGGTTTGTAGGCTACTGTTTCACTTTTTTAGGGAACTAGGCTGTCCTGTCAGCTATGTCCCTTTCTCAGGGTATTTTTCTTCCATGGAGATGTAAAAAAAATAATCAAACCAGCTCATCTGATAAGAGTTTATGGGGTCATGCTGTGTCTCACAGCAGGAACACAAGAGGAGGGACAGTAGAAGAGAGCAGCTCAGCCTCCAAACACTGTAGCCCTAAGGCTGCCTCTCACAATTCCAACATAATTATTTGTTAAAAAGGACAAATTCCACTTTCCTGCTTTTGGTACCATTCCTGGGAACAGCTGTGGCTCTGCACTGTTCAAATCTGCTGAGTATCCCATGCCTCGTAGGGCACATGGGCATTCTCTGGATTTTATCCTGGAAAGGAGGTGAAAAATGTAACAGGTCTAGCCTGTACTGTAATCAAAGATTTATAAGTAGCCATGCATTTTTAATGCATATAAAGTAATAATGGCTGTGGAGTAAAAGCAGAAATGTGACATTAAATGGTTGCTCTTGCCGATTTTCCACACGGTGTGATCAAAGCACCATTTCAGCACCAGGGCTGCAAGACTGCACCCTCTGACTGGAAGACAATGACTTGATCAGGCTCCAGTTAAGGCCAGGAGCATCCTCTGCTTGAGGGCCTGCTTAGTTTCTCTTGCATAACGTCAGAAGAAGCTCAGCTGGTAAGACCTAATGGCTAATCAAGGGATGTTTTGTAATGCATCCTTTCTTTTCATTCCCATAACCACCAACTTCAAAGCCAGTGTTTAAAATAAATAAAAAAATAAATGTGGTTGTGATTGGCACAGAAAGAAAGTGCTAACACAGGGTAGATCTGTAACCCTCTGCTTGACAGAGGAGAAATCTTCTGTTCCTTCTTTTCATATATATTTCCAGTGTATTAATCTCTTTTTTTTTTAGTGTTTTCTTTTTCCTGAGCATCCCACTTTCTCTTTTTGTAGTTAGCTGCCAGAGAGATGTATTTTCTCTTACTGACTGCATCAGAATTTCCTAAGGTTAGGGAAACTGGTGCTTCTGGGGATTTATTGAATTCAAGTTATTTGGTGATACTTCTTCCTGCTTTTGCAAGCCCTGCAGGACAGCTAAGGCATTTTTCATTTCTTTTTCTGGAACATTTAGGTCACTGATTTGTCTGCTAGCCTGGCAGTGTTTTATTTTCACATCTTATATGAACAAGTGTAAAGTTCTGTGAGCATAATAAAGTCAGTGTGAAAAGAGACTAAGGTTCATCACAGGATTTCTTGCAAGATCATTGTTGGAAGCACTGCCATGCAATCTGGCTTGCTTAGCAAATTAATTTAAATGGTTGCAGGAAGAGGCAGCATTGTATCCTAAGTCGGTCAGATTTGTCTTCAGGAAAGTTTGTTTTAGAAATGTAACAAAAAAGAAAAAAGTAGATGCAAGCGGCTGGTATTTTGCTGGTTTGTGACCTCCACCTGTGTGGAGAATCCTGTTGAAGGGAAAGGTCTGGCATCTGCTGCTTTGCTGAATTCTGCTTGATGCTTCTGTGGCCTAAGTGAAGTTTTGTTTCAGCAGTTACAGTTTGGGGAACAAATATTGATTAGTTGGTGCCCCAAACATGCCAGATATTTTCTATTTTTGCACTGAATTCTACTATATTTGCACTGAGTTCTGCTATGCTGTTCTTTGCCTCGATGTATTTGGTGATACGTCGTTTGGAGTAGCTGCAGTATCAAAATTTTTAATTTTCTGCCACTCAGCACGTGTGCTGCTATACCCTCCAGCTTTTCCTCTTTGAAGCCCTGGCATCCTGCTTTGCCCAAGTGTTTCCTGTGAGAGAACTAAGCCTGCTTGCGTGGCCCTGGCGTGTTTCTCTTTGGCCTGAGAAGCTAATCTTCACGATTATTGTCACCAATTCAAGCCCATCCAAGTAGCTGGCTTTGAGAATATTTGAAATACTGCTGCCACTGTTTCAGAGACCCAGATGTACTAGCTTGAAACATTTATGCTATTAAAAGAGCTGTGAGAAATTTTGGATGAGGCTCCTGTTGACGCTGCAGCCAAGATTTCAGCCTTTCATTATCAGACTAGCTTTCAAAGTTTTGATCAAACCATGGACTAACAGATTTATTTCCCTCACCCCCCCACTTCCCCCAAATCTAATTTGCAAATATAATCTTCAACCTGAGACTCAAACTGCAATTGCTGCTGATTGGAATAGTGTGAGGGAAATCAGGCTGAATGAGGCTGTATAATTCTTTATTTGATATCATTAAATGAAATGCCAGCATTAGTTAAAATACCCACCAAATGCCACAGGTTTATACTTAAGTGCATTATTCACTCCTTGTTCTTCGGTATTTCCCTGAGGGTAGAAAGGACTTTGATCAAATCATTGTTTCTTCTCCTCTGACTAATCACAGACCTCTTGAATTGCAAATAAGAATCAGCAGCCAGCTCACAAACCTCTGTGCTGGTCTGCTGAGCTTTCTGCAACCCACTCATGTCATTCTCACGTGAATCCTTATATAAAGAAAATCATTCTCACTGTTTTAATTTTTGGTTTTGGGTTTTTTTTATATACTGCCAGCAAGGTGCTTTTTGACTTGTAGAGCCTCTTGAAAGAGAGCTGCTCTACCTTCCTGCCAGCACAGTGCCCGTGGTGTCAGAGGCAGGGTGACACTTCACTGACAGGAGCCTTAACATAGAATCTTTATTGCATCTGAGTACAAGCCGTTATTACCTTTTATATTATGTTAAGGAAGGAGTAATAGTCTCAGAAATGGTGCCAAGCTGCTGTAATTTAGTGTTTTTACAACTATCTTGTAAGAATGTGAATATGCAGCTGGGTATTGTCTCCCCTCATCTACTGTGGAAGAGCAGTGCAGCCCAACTGGGATCTTAATGCTTTAGTGTCGTCGGGGCCTCTGTGACACAGCTGCCAGAAGGGACTGCCTTTGCTGCTGCAGAGAGATGCTGCTGGGAACATCTGCAGCTCCCCATGGTCTCCTCTTCCATTACAGGGAATTCTTGGATGTTCCAGGCACGGAACAACAAATAATGCCTCGATCCCCCAGGGTTTTCTTGTTGCCATCTGAGAAATCGTTTAACAAGTTTCTGCCACGCATTTGGAACAGAAGCTTGCAGTGAGCTGTGTGAATGTTCCCCCCTTTGCCTCGCTCTCATGATCAGATTGAGCCTGAATGCCTTCTTTGAAAATATGCTTCAGAGAAACCAAAGCCATTGAAGTCCTACCTGGATTCCTGGTGGAAATGTAAAGGACTGGGAGAGTTGCAAAGGGACAGAATAACCTAAGCTTTTTCTTCTGTCTCTAAGCTGAAAAACTTGATGTAACATTGTGTGAGCCACTGTTCCTGAGCAAGGCAAGCTTTGTTCACTGGTGCTTTTTAGCTAGAGATGTGCTGCTCGTGGTTTTGATTCTGTTGAGACCTGGCTGTTGGGAAGAGCTAAAATGTTTTATTACTCTGGTCTCAGATAAAGGCATGTCTAAATAGAAAGCTATTTGAGAAAGAACTCTTCCCTGACCTTTATGTTTTGCTTAAAATGTTTGACAAAATTGGATTTTATTCTTGACTCAGCAATAGATAAAGAATATAATGAGAAAGCAGCAAGTTGTGTGTAAAGCAATTGTAACTGCCTCGCCTTAAGATTGTTTTCATTTGGGTGCCTGTTATAATAATTTAGTTACACTGTGCTTCCCTATCAGATTTTTCTAGAAATCTCTGCTGTGTACAAACATAAAGGAACTTGGAAGCCACTAAGCTTTTCTAAATGTTAATGTAAACATGTTGCATATGTAGGACTAGTGAGCATTTTCTAGGCCAAATGCGTATCAGAATGTGATTAACCAATTAATCAGCTAATAATCAATTGCTATTGGTTTTAGGCAAGCGTGTGCCACGTGGGTTTGGTTTGCAGGGGTCATCGAGGGTGGCCCTTCTACTAAGTGCAGTGGAGGTGTCTCAGGACTGGGCAGTAAGCACTTGAAAGGAGCAATTTCTCTGACTGATTAATAGGCAATTACCATTGAAAAATACTCCATGATCCAGTGGCACCTATCCCTGCATAACACAGGCACGGAATTCCGGGTCACTTATCAAAACCTGTGTGGATGAATTCTGCCTCTGATGTCTGGTGAGACTGCAGGAGTACAAGTAGTGGCAGAATGTACCCATGGGTAATGTGAATATTAAGATCACTTCTCTCATTCTTGGCCTGGGTGAATAATATGACACTTAATTTTAATTATTTAATTTAATCTTTTGCCCAGTAACACAACAGATTGTGCCCAGGCAAGGCTTCCACAGAAGTCATGTTCACAGTGAGTGTGTGTTTTAGATGGAAATAGCAATGATTGTTTCCAACTGGGCTCACTTGCTTTTTTCCCTCGTTCATTCATTGTTGAGTTTAGAAACAGTGATATCTGGGATGCTTTTGTGTAGTTTCAACTTTGTCCCTCTTATCCATTTAGCTCAAATGTTGAACTGTGCATCAGTTCTTATTTAGCAGGGGAAAGGCATCTGGTCGTGTTGTGTTTAGTGATCTCTTGACACTTATCTCCTCACCAAGGAACTTAATCGGTCATTGCAAGAAATCTGCAGGGATATTTACTCATTCACTCAGTTTACTTCAGTGTTGGGCTGTAGAAACACAGGATAATATGCCATTAGAGAAACTGTGTAACCTGGCAGTTAATAATATTGCTTAACTAGTCTATCTTGTGTCTTAAACTTAACGCATCATCTAGGTTCTATAGATAGCCCGACTTTGAGTATATTTTAATGCTCCTTAACATTCCTGTGTAAACACAGCTCTCAAATGATCACAATAAGAACGTACTAGAAGAGGACTGAAATTTCCTCATTAATATCCAATTTTGGTACAATTCAGTGTGGTATTAATGTCACTTTCGGTCATGTACAGTTGTCAGGCTCCTGGCATATCTAGACTTTTATAACCTTGTTAGAGAAAGCAATTAGGGCCAACATCCAGCTCTGCAGTTATGTATCACGTGGAGACGTAAGGAGCTTCCAACAGTGAATTTAATTAGCAGGAAACATCAAATACTCTTTGACCTGCAGTGCAGATAACGTAGTTGCCATCCGGCAATGTTGGTCCCTTCCTATAAAGGGGCACCTACACTGATGCTGGATCCCTGCAAAACTGACAGGCTTCCAAGAGACTGGAGTTGGAAACTTCCAACCTGGAAGGCTGAACTGGGAAATGCCATGCTAGTAAGTCCAATTTTGTACCAAGCAATGCCATGGGCAGCTTTGAAATGCTGAGGAATAATCCAGGAGCAACTATGTGCTAATGCCAGCAGTTACTGGACACGTCTCAAGAACGTGTAGAACAGATTTTGGTAATCTGCTGCACTGCACAGAGTAATAAAATGAGTGGCTGCTTCATATGTATGAGTGCATAAGGGTATGGAGAGTCATCATGTACAATTTGATATGAGAAGTTTGTGCTGGCTAGGGACACTCAGCAGGGAAGTGTTCAAGGCCAGGCTGAATGGGGATCTGAGCACCCTGGTCTGGTGGAAGGTGTCCCTGCCCATGGCAGGGGTTTGGAACTAGGTGAGCTTTGAGGTCCTTTTCGCACCCAAACTAGTCTGTGAGCGCTGTGATCCTGTGGAAAAGCAGTACCTATCATGAGAAGGGCCGCTCTCATTTTGCTGCTGACTTTCTCTCCTACTCTGTTCTGTATGTACTGAATACTTTCACAGCACTGATGAAGCCAGGTTTTCTGCCTTTAAATCTGCTTATATCCATTTTCCAACCTGACTGTGCCTAGTGACAAACTCAAAGAGCCATTTCTTTCATGATATCATATTGAGATGCTTGCAGGGCGTTACTTGCAGGTGCCTACTTGAGTTTGACCTATAATAAGAGCAGAGATTTTTAGGATTGTTCTTGAGTAGAACCTAAAATCTTCAAGCTAGAGGCACAGAAGATAAACTGAGTTATGCGTGCCCAGCAACAAAAGGAACAGGATTTAAAATAATTTATTATTATTACTTGATAAACAGGTAAGAAATGGGTTCCCAAATTCTCATCTAAGCTGACTTTCATCAAAATAACTACCAAGAATAATTACATTTCTGAGAGGTAGTTAATCTCAATAATAATCAGGATTTCCAGACTTTTAAGGCTTGGATCTCTCCAGCAGCTTGAGAGCAAAGAAGTGTGAGGCCATAGCCTGTTTTAGAGCACTTTAGATCTATCTGTTCACTTCTGTCCTTTTTATGCCACCTCAGGAACACAGAGCAATCAAAACCTCCTCAGTGTCATGTTTAGTTCTGCTCTGCAGACAGCAAGTGAAAGGTATGAGACAGCCTCACAGGCTGCTCCCAGGTCCAAACTTGAGGCTTGGGAATGATAGATAAATACAAGGAGAAGGATACCAGCAGGGCTCTGCAAGATTTCTCTTCAGGTCTTTGTCCTGGTAAATGTTTGTTCTGTGACACTGAGACAGCAACTTCATTTCTTTGGCTTTGTATCCATCTGTAAAAGGACAGTCAGAGACCTTCATCTGCTGAGTGTGACCAGGGTAAATACTCATTTTAAACGACATGTGGGTGCCTGATAGAGGAGAAACGGGCAGCAAGGCTTTTGTTGTTTGGTTTTAGTAGCACTTGGCTGGACTCATCCGTCTCCCAGTGGCAGGAGGTGTTTGCAAATACATATGTGTGTGAGTGCTGGGATAAGGTGTGTCCTGCACCATATGGCGCGTGCAGATGTACGTTGGCAGGTGTGAACTGTGCGACTATATTTGTGTGCAGAGAGGCTGGTTTTGGGAAGAAGAAAGAGGCTGAGAACTCTGGCTAGGTACTCACTTTTCTTGTAATATATTAGTTTAATTTAAATTCACTTTACAGTCAGTGCACATGAGAATTATTTTGAAGGTTTAATTTGCTAGCTGCTGAAAGCAATAAGGTGGCTATCAACAGAGAAGAAATAGCTTGGCTGTTTGTTAATGCTCTTGGGCTGTACTGTAAGTACTCCAGGCAGCTGTAATGGAGAGAGGCAAATAAACCATTGTTGCTTTTAGAATTGCCTGGTTTATTGTATCAATAGTTTTTTTGTTTCTAGATATTTACCATAAGGTACTATCTGGGGCAAATAGCTGCAGGAATCTATGTAGATTCTCAAATACGCTCAGATGGAAGAAAACATCTAGAAAACAACACTTGGTCTCTTATTAGTGGCAAAAACTTCATTAAATTTATTATGTTTGGATTGGTGGTAATTTTTTCTGGCCGTTTTGGTCAGCAGAAAGCGTACTGAATTGCCTATATTTGTACTGGGAATTTTATTTCTTAGGATGGCAAGATTTCATTTTATCTGCAACCATCTGGAGTAAGTTTATTTGTGTTACGTGGCTTGCATGTATTTATACTTCAGACTGAGATCCCTTAAATTGAATTCTCTGAATTTTTACATATCACATAAATGACATTTGCTTGCAACACAGTGGAGCGATTACAGTGAATACTAAAACGGCAACATTCTGCAGTAAAAAAATTACAATGTAAAATGAACATTCATTTACAACAGAGTGTAAATTTATACTATTTAATGAAATGCATTCACTGTGCAGTAAAATACTTCTTGTGCCTGTTGAAATACAATTACAAAGCACTGAAACTTATAATATTTCAGAGACATTCTGTTGCACAGTAAGAATTGTGTCATGTTTGTTAAAATTATATTTGATAGAGTGAAATAAACATGGTCTGTGCATATGTTTATTTCTCTATATTGATAAAATGAAATAAATCCTATCATGACATCAATCTGCTGTAGACCAGAAGTCCTATACCTGGGCTCATTCAGTATCAGCCATGTGCCGTCACCCAGCAGTACAACACAGTTTCTTTGTGGTTGTGAGAAGGTGCCATCCTTGGGAGGGTTTGAGGGGGTATGGTTTGACAGGGACCATGACTGGGCATGGAAATTTCTAGAGCTGGTCTCACGAGGAATGATGAGGCAATGCTTTTAGCTGGTAGGATAACCCATCTGTGTGAGGTTGGTGGGGCCAGGAGGCATCGCTGCATCTCCTACAAGGAGAAAGAGAGACTGACCAAGAGGCGGCTTTACAAGCAAAGGGGTCCTCATATGAAAAGTCATGTACAAGATCTCTCTAAGCCATAACAGAGATCTCTGGATGGACGGCCCATCATTATCTGAATAGAATCTGAATCTGAATTCTGAAATCTGAATATTTGTGGTACTTGGCTCTAAAACCCTGTTGCCCACACACTGGACTTGTTTCAGGGAGGGACTCTGCTAGCTCTTGCAAGGTGCCTTTTATCAGTTCAGAATCTGACTTCCTCTTTGTAGCTGGTGTTAAATTCCTGGCTGAAGATAACTTATCATGGTTTACTTGCCCATTTCTATTCCATAAATGAAAAGAGACTCAACTCTCTTGGGTTAATACTGCTCTGTCCGTTTCTGTCTTCATCTCAGCTCAGGAAGTGGTTACATAAAATAAATGCAGTAAAGATGAAGCTGCCCATTCCCTCTCTCCTTCTCAAAGGCCACCAGCTCATTATGTTGCCGAATAAAAAGTTAAGACTTGATACTCTAAGATAACAAAATCTGATTGCCAGTTGCCCTTTTTATTTCAAAAGAGGAAAGCCTGCTATTTATTCCAATAAAATTTATTCAAAATGTTGCTTCAAATGGAATGGGCAAGAGGTTCAACAAGTGGCCTGGGTGAACTCTTGGATTTGCTTCTATGGATTTTCTCCACACTGGCTGTGTGTGGCACAGAGCATCTTGTCAAGGCTCCCCCACATAGTTTTTTAGGCTCAGATGCACAAAGATATTTGCTCTCTGCTTTCAGTTAATTTTCCATTTCATCTCAGTCCTCAGCTTTTTTCCTGAGTGGCTCTGGCACAGATATATTCATATATATTGGTTTTTAGGCTCAGTGACCTCCTTTGCTGTCTCCCTGTATAGAGCATGCAGCGTGTAGCGAGGGAGAAGTGGAGGACTCTGGGGAGGCAACTGGGATGGAGATGATAAATGGGAAGGGAAAAGTCTGGGGGAAAGCAATAGAAAGTGGGTGAGTGAAGGAGTTCCCAAGGAGGAACAGGGCAGGGGGAGGGAAGGGACTGGGAAAAGGACAGAGGGAGCCAAAGGAGAGCAAGAGACCCTGGAGAGAGCACAGGGTATCCAGGGAATTGAGAGCTGGAAGGAGGAGGGAGGAGGGGAACAAAACCCAAACCCTGAAATAAAACATCTGATTTGAAGAAAAGCAAATTAATGAGGAAAGCAGAAAGAAAGGGGGAAGGGAAAACGATGGAGAGGCTTTGCATGGATGTGGCATTTCCAACCCGACTGCAGTTGGCAAAGACAAGGTGGCAGGAGGACAGGGACATGATGAGACCTGCTCACAGAGCACTGGGAGAAGAGCAGCACCATTGCAGAGCCCTTCTTTGCTCTGCCATCCCCCTCCCTGCCCCCACCCTGCCTTCCAGCTAAATTTATTCTGCTCCTTGTACTGTTTCTGTGCTGAACAAACCAGCTCTGTACAAATTAAGAGGACAAGATGTTCAGAAGTGGTAAATTCACACTTTTTTTTTTGTTTTCCTAGCACTTAAAAGCAAATTTAGATTGCTGGTGGGGAGGGCAACCAAACTCGGGAGGTGGGGAAAGCTGCACAAAAAAGCATTTCAGTACTCAAAGAGCTGAGTGCAACATATCAAAGCAACTTATAAATGAGTCTTTGAATTAACAAGGGGGATTGCAGCAGCACTGAAGCTGATAATAAATGGCAAGTGTCTTCCCATAGAGGTCTGAGCAAACATGCACTTCGTCTTGGGCCAGGTTCCTTTTTTATTAACTCTCCTATTTCTGCAAATACAGATGAAAATTTCCTAGCAATATTTGGCAACTGGAGCCTTTGTTTCTCTGGGTCAGGTGGGATTTAGCATCCTCTGGATCCCTGTCGTTTTGGGCCCCTGTTAGAACAGGGGTTTTGGCGTGGGGTGCAACAGCTGCCCAACAGAAGCAGCGCAGAGGATGGGCCTGGGAAAGCTGACAGCAGCTCAGGGCTTGGTGCCTGCTTTTGAAAACCAGGGACCCACCCAGTGCAGCTGGGCTCTGGCTCTGGTTTGTGAGCTGTTCTGTGGAAATGAAGAACAGAAGAAAATCTGTTCTTTAACCTGAGCTCTCCCCAGAGAAATGCCGAGGAGAACACATCTGGCTGGCTGTCTTCTACTCACAGGGCCCAGATTTATGAAGTTATGCAAGAGCCCAAATATGCAGATTGGAAAATCCTCTTGAGGTTACAGTACCTGTTTTCCTAATTCCTGGAGCCAGAGGGACTTCTGCACCTAACTGCTTCTGTAAATACTGACTTTAAGACCATATTACTGCCACTCTGCAGGGGTCTGTTCCCCCACTCCCTGCTCTGGGAAGATTATATTTTCTCAGTGCAAAGATTAACAATTCAAACAGAGGGAAAAGAAGCCTGAATATGCTACTGCCAATTGCTTGGTTTAAAAAAAAAAATGATTCTTTTCACCTTATTTTTTCAAGGAAAAGTGGCTTTTCAGAGGAAATGGTTCAGAGTTCTTTTAAGGGGGAGGAAGGGAAGGGAAAGCCAAAACTATTTACCATGTCAAATCCAGTGAGGTTCACTGAAAAGGGAAAAAAATTTAAGTCTCTGATTCACATTGAGATTTAAAATTCAGTTTTGTTTTAAGTGGAAACACTACCTTTATTCCCCATTCCAAACACGTGCAAGACTTGACCTTGCCCTGCCAGGGTATTCTCTTGACTTTCTCAGTGCTCTCCAGAGACAACTTTCCTTTTATCAAAAAAGGAGCTCAGAAGAAAGGGGACCTGTTGGAAATCTGTAATTAGAATTTAAAGTCCCTTCTCCTCCTCGTTTTTCCTTCCAAGTGCTAGGGTTTCTCCAAGGGAAGTGGTGTGCATTGATACTCTCCCTGTGAGGAACAAAATCTCTCCTGTCAGTGCAGAAATGCAATACATTGTCACAAATCCAGCCCAAGACTCTCTTGCAAAATAATTACACTTCAAGAGAATTTTAATCTCATGTTAACGAGACCCCTACAATCTTCGTGCTCTCAATCATATTACAAACTGATCTATAATTAATGACAACTGCAATGACACTACCTTTCCATGAGAGAGATCTTTAGCTATCTCCTCTGAAGGGGTTGGGAAAAAGAAATGAAAAATACAAGAGCAAGGTTTAATGGCTGCTTTGCCATGTTAATAATAACAAGTGGCTCTCACTCAGGAGTATCTGGAAGCATAGAATATATAAGCGAGAAAATAGCTTTGCACATAGAGCATTTAAAGTAGAAAGAATTTAAAGAATTTAAAATTTAAAGCGTTTTCTGGTAGGAAAAAAATCTTATTTGTGTAAAACCAAGAATGTTTTCCATGTGGCGTCGTATCCAATAACTGTGCTTTGCCTTTAGAGAGGTACTAAAGTTAATACTTTGCCCAGGATTTGAGTTCATATTCAAGACAGGGATGTTTGCAGGATGGATGTTGTTAAGAAGCCTGTTAGATATAGGTTTGTTTAACAGAGAAATTTTTTGTTGTTATTCCTGTTGACTTCTGCTCTTTTTATCTCCCCTCCAAGATTTACCAAATAAATAGGTCCCTAATGGATCTACATTCTTCAAAAGCATTACAAAATCTGGGTCTGATTAATTAAAATCTCATTATCCATCATAATTGCAGTAGGTATGCAAAAATATAAGATTTATTATTCAAGGAATTAATGCATTTCTAGAACTCTTTCGGGTTCATATGAGAGTTGGAAATGAGCACTGTATAATAATTTGTTTCAGGAGAGCTAATTAAGTCAGTTCATTTATTCAGTTATCTAAGCCTGGTCTAATCCCGTACACCGCTAAAACCTTTTGATGCTCCCAACTTCATTACTGATTTGAATTAATATGAGGACACAAACAGAAAATGTTCCTTCCCTTTAGTAATGCAGGGAAAGTGCCAGGCCTGAGGCCCACAGGGTAAATCTGTAGCCTGCTGATCTGCTCTTGTCTTCCAACCCAAGACCTGGACTCCTTTTCATAGGAAAGTACCTTTGGCCCTGCCAGGGTCTCTCCAGATAAAACCAGCTAAAGCCACCTCTATCGCAGCTTGCCTTTGAACCCCAAGGGCTCCAGGAGGGGAAGGAGGGGGTTCACAAGCAAGCTGTGATCACACTGCTGCTATAGTTGGCATTTACTCTGCACAAAGGGTCTGTGTTACGGGAAGAGAATGGTCCTTGCGGTCATCTTTATCCCTTTGTGCTTCTCTGCTTCATGCCAAACACTGGTGAGTATACACAGATGAGAGGAGTCCACTTGTCAGTAAACAACGGGTATTCATTTAAGATGAGGATTAATTCTGAGTCCATCTGACAGCTCTCTCTCTGAGGATGCTTCCTATGAGGGTGGGGGAAAGGCCATGAGATCTCTCTGCTGTCTCTTGCAGAAAAGCCTATTGGTTGCTTTGAAAACATTGACTCAAAATATTTTTTAGAAAGACACCGAAACAAATGATTCTTATTCTGACGTACATGAGTTTTTATTCCTTCCATTATTCTTTCCCACTCTATTTTCATAGCAAACAGGAAACCAGTCGTGGTATGTACCATTTGGAGTTGATACCATTGGGGTATCAGAGTTAAATGTTTATGTGGAAACCTCTGGAGACTTCAGTACTTATGAAAACTAGCCTTACTTAGGCACACATTTAATTTCTTTCCATAAAACTATGCCATAAAGCTAATTCTCGGGTCTGAAGCTTTTGGAGTTCATTGTATGCTGTTCCCTAAGGAGACCAAAGGGGAAACTCAGTAGCAGTTCTGGAGAATGAGCATGAATATATTGCATTAGGTAAAAGACAAACAGGAAACCTCTGGTTTGCCAAGGAGGACTGAAGAAGCATTTCAGTCCTTGCATTGCTGTAGTAAGGGAATTATTTATTAGCTATCTGATGTAACAGATCACTGGGTGTTCTGACTTATAATCTGAGTCTGCAGAGCTCCTTTCTGGTGAACCGAAGGCGTAGCCTCATCAGAGACATGAAGTGATGATGGCCTCTTCAAATTCTTAGCGTTTTCTTTTTGGCTGTGCAGAAATACTTCTTAAATTCCAAATCCAGCTCATTTTTTGTAGCCTCAGATGCTACAGCTTTTGATTAAGTAGCTTTTGAGCTTTCTCTTCCATTTTGTAAAGAACCTCCATTATTAGACGTTGACACCAATTGATTATCCGGCTTTATTGCATCTTCTGAGAACACACAGCCAATTAAACCCCTCTGCCTTTCCAAGGGTGAACCAGCCATGTAGACTCCTAATAGTCCCACCACAGCATGTTGTTCCTTTGTTACTAAGGCAGCAATTAACAAGTTTTTAATGGAACAAAAGCTCCCAGAGACAGGCCCGGCATGATAATAGGAAGGTGTCTCCTTTTTTGCTTCTCAACACAGCAAGACCTTGTACAACTCTTCCTCTCTTCCTCCTCTAGGTTGAACAGTCCTGTCAAGGTGCTCAGTGTGGGATTTTTATTCCTTCACTCTGTGCTGCAGTGCATCTAAAAATAATGATATTTACACATGTTAAATTATTAAAGGGTTCTAAACATAAATCTGAACTGCAGTCCTGTTAAAAGCAAGAGGTATTTTAATGCCAGTTAAAGGGAAAAACTATCTTTTCTTACCAAGATGATCTCTGTGGTGCCATTGAATTTTTGCACTGTCAGGTTTTGCTGATGGAGTAATTGTTTTTTTTAAAGTGATTCTTTCAGTTTTTAATGTCATGTTTATGCAAATTAAAACACAGCGAGAGAAAGGGAGGCCAAGAAGGAGACTTGTCATCTTTCCAAAATAATCTATATGACTGTTTTTTTAAATAAAAGTCTCAGTTGGGAAATAATTGCTTCTGTGCATGCGATTAACGATAACTAAGTAATTTGCTGTTGTTTTTCATCAAGACGGTTGTTTTTCAACCGAGCTATTAAAAAATCTAAAGAGATGCCTCCTGAAATTCTGGTGATTGTTAAAGAAGATGAGATGTTATTTGGTATGTTATGGAATGCAAAACACATCTTTTCCCTCAGTGAACTTCAACCTGTCTGGGTTTAATTTTGTGCTCTGGTGCATGGTAGGTAATTTTAGATGAGAAAGAAGCAGGGCTGTTGCATCTGCACTACTGGGGAGCCCCAGTGTCCCAGTCTACTCCTAAACGGCCCTTCTCCGTGAGGAAAGGTTGGGCTGGGCTGGTGGCTGCCTGGCTGGGAGAAAGGCTGGTACAGGGGTCAGTTCTCCAAAGTGAAGGAGGAGCCCTGGGGTAGATCCCCAAACTGCTCTGTTTGATCCATGACAGATAATAATGTTTTCCTCTGCCTCCTTTGAAAATTCCAGCTTTCTAAGACTTGATCTGTCTCCCACTGAGTGGCTGGACAGCCCCGCCATGGTCTCTGGAGGCAGGAGCAAACAGGAGGAGAACTTGCCAGTTTGGAAAAAATGGACATATTGATGGGCATTAACTTTTCCAGTGGAAAGTAATGTTTCTTTCTAGGAAAGCGTTGTGTTTTCATTCTTCAGGATAAGGTGTCACAGGAGGTGCAGTGGGTGTTTGTGGTATAGCCCCTAATCTGCATCCCTGGGAAAAGCTTGTAACTGTGAGAGACCTGCACTAAAACTGGAAACCACGTCAAATGTGACTAATTTCAGGCTGTGATGTGAACTTAGATCCTGTTGGCAAGTTGTGAAGAGAATCTGACCTGAGCTTGGAGAAAAGATTTCAAATTAGAAGGTTTACATGAATGTGTGCTGAATTCATGCAGCTCTGCTTATACCTGGATGTGTAACAGTGCTGCTTTGGTTGTTTGATATATTTCTTAAGGAAATTCTGTAGGGAGGTGGTGCAGTTCCTCAGTACTGGTTTACCCAGGTTTTCTCTGCCCCCTTATATATATATATATTTAATTACTTTTTTTCTTCCTAGAAATTAGTAATTAACTCCTAAGAACTTGGCGGAAACTGGCCTGAAACTTCGGCAAAATTTAGATTCACTGTAGAAGCTTGTGACTTGAAACTCATTTCTTACAGTTCATTAAAAATGTAATGGGTGAGCTGGAATCTGTCAATGCCATTAGTCCAGGCTGGGGGGAAAGCAGGAGCTCATTTCTTTTGGGCAGTTACATCCTCTGTGATGCACTCTTGTTTCTGTAAGCAAGTGCTTTATCGGTATGTAGGAAAAAAGGGTCTTGCACTTCAATGCTGTCACTTCAGAGGGATGCTCGAAATGCTTTAGCAATCACGGAGCTGCAGCAAACAACATGTTAGTACAGTGAGAGACTAGAAGAAAACATAAGGTATTATAATCACACCCTTGTAAAATCCCTGATGATACATCTTCATTGGGAGCTCAACCTATATTACTTCCAAAATAGCTCAGTATTACAGCGTGACAGAGGATCTGGAGATGTGAATTTTAAATGGAAATTTTCTGCTTGTCTTTAGCCTTAGTGATGGAAAAGTCACTTTTAAGCAGGAGATGTGTCAGAGGGTGTGTGTAGGAGGATGAGTAACAGAGAAGGTGCACTTCTGGCTGCCCTTGCTCATCAGGTATTAAGAGGGAGTCAATTATGGTGGAGGACAACAAATTGAAATTGAGAGGAACTGTCTGCACCATTAACCAATGTGACTCTCTAGGACTGTGAATGCAAGTGCAGAGGAACTCTGAAGAGGAATAGCCTCTTGCATAGGTGAGCAGGTTTATCTGGCAATATTGGCCCCTGGTTCTCTGGGTCTGTGAACAATGAATCAAACGCTTGGTGACAAAGCACAGGAGAACTCCTGTATAAACTGGTTAGTTTGTGGCTCTGCATACTGATGTTTCTCACCCCTAAGAACTCTGTGTCCCTGCAGGAGGTGAGTCTTGTTGTTCCTGCATTGATTTGCAGTGTAAACTGGCAGTGTGACTTCAGACCACCATGGTGATACTGCAGTGAGAGCCTGTGATCATTAAAGTTTGTGTGGGATGTACAGAAGTCAAGCCAGGTGATCTGCCATGACGTGTGCATACAAACACGTGCTCTGCAGCATCCCATCATGGTTTTTCCTTGTCTCCTGTGCAAGGGGAATCGAATTGGGCCTCATATTCCCAAAACCCAACAGATCTGCTCCTCCCCGCTGTGCTGGCCCACTCAGTGTGTGCACTTGAGAGGTGAGATCCCACATTTAATTTGTATCCGATGTTTTCCTTGCAGTAACAGTATTTGAGGTCATTTCAATAACTTGATGCACCCATGTTTTTCTAATAGACTATTAAACCATTTCAAAGTGCCCAAAAATCCCTGTGTACAATGAGACATGCAAAATCATGGTAATGCCATTTCTGAGAGGAACAAACTGCTGTCAGATTCCCCTCCATGTCCTGAAAGAGCGAGGGTACAATTGCAAATCCATTGAACTGCACTCCATTATCTCTTATTAATGGGAAATTGTCCATAAATTGCTGAGGCGTGACTGTGGTTTTTCCCCCAACACAGCTGCAATCTCTTTATCCTGTGATATTCCAGCCTCTCAAAAATAAAAAGAGAAAGTGGTGTGTGGGGGTGGGGAGGGATGGGAGGAGGGGGGCTTGAAACCCCTTACACATCGTCCTCCAGCAGACCCTGGCAAGAGGAGCTTCTTCCTGGCTGCTGAGCTGGCCCAGGGCCATGGCTGGGACTGGCTTCCCAGCAAAGGGCTGGAAAAGGGAGATGAGCAACTGTCAGGGACATACAAGAGTAAGAGCTGGAAAAAGTAAAGAATTTACCATGTCATGGTGAACATGAGGTTACACGAAGGCAAACTGTTCTGTTCACAGCACTGTTGTAGACCACAAACACATTGGCGGGAAGCCTTTTCCATAACACCAGCTCTCCCCACTCCTCCTCTCAATAAACCTTCTCCACAGAGCTCAGAGAGTGACCCAGCACTCACCAAGGGCTGGGGAAACATCTCTCTTACCTTTTATATCAGATCTTGTAGCAGCTGGGAGCAAGAAACCAATTTTGATGGATGGATTTTTGATAGAACTCAGTGCTCCTTGTTACAGAACAAAAATCTGCCACAAATATCACAAAAGGAGATACTGAAAACTGGAAGTATCTAAGTCTGGCCCAGGGTGGTTGTTATCGGTGGGTCAGTGGTGCTTGAAGGGGGAGGATCTTGGGAGATATGGTGAAGATATGGAGATAAGGGCTGGGCTCTTAAATCAGGATGATGGCACCGAGTTCTGTTCAAGTTGAGTCTTGCTGTGATCAGCTTTGCAATCCCAGATCTTCCTTTTCATTTTAGAGCCCCAAGAGTTATCTGCCCAGACTTTGTGCATCCCTACAAGCAACACAAATATTCCTGAACAGCAGGAGCCTTGGAGCAGGGCAGAGGTCCAGGTGCATTTGGCGGTTGACCCGTCCGCATGATCCCATTCCTCCTGTCATGTTAGGATGAGGGAATGAGCTGCCCTGCGTGGTGAGTAACAAAAGGCCATACAGTTTTCCCTGTGTTAATTATGCTGCAGACTATTTAATTCTGCAAACGAGCTGCTTGGCAGGCTTTCAGGACAATTACACAACTCCCTCTCCTGCTCGCTGCGATGGCGGCAGGAGCAGCTCAGCTGTGAAGCTGTTGAGCCTCGGCACCATCCACCTCACGGAGGATGTCTGGTGGGAGCCTCTGTCCTGCCAGCCCGCAAAGAGGGGTCACCCCACAGAGCCCCTGAGCTCGTGTGCTGGGTTGGTAGGACTGAAATGTGTGCAGGAGAGAGAAGACAGGGCAGCTGTGCAACGGGAGACACAGCCAAGTTAAGGAGGAAATAAAACGTGATTAATGGGATGCACAGGCTGGAAATTTTTAAAGCAAGATGTTTAAGACTTGCCAAAGCCACTGGAGACAGTCCCTGTCACTGTCCCTATGGATTTTGGGGCAGATGTCTGAGTCTTTGAGGGACTTCAGTTCTGCTTCTCCCTTAGTCATCAGCATGTAGCAGAGTTTGGGCAAGTCATCTGCTTGTGGCTCAGCCTCTTCAGGTGTTGAAAGGAAATGCTGATCCCAGCCTCCTTGCGGAGTGCTTTGGGATCAGCTGCCCCGGATATCATCTGCATGAAGCAGGGAGAAAAGACAGCAGCCTCTGGGAGTGACATGTGAGGGACCTCAGGTCTTGACCAGGCTTCATAGGAAATGACCTCTCTTAAATAAAAGGCCTGTGCTGTTGGAGGGTACGGCCAACACAGCATATCAGCATTTCTGTAATTCTACAGTGAAATGTGAGCAGAATGTGACCCTCCTGCTCACCTCCAGGTTCCCATGATGACTTTGCATTACAATAAACGTTACAGAACACAACCTGTCAGGTTAAGATTGCTCCCCTGCTATTTACTGCGCTCTGAACTTATCACCCAAGATCTGCAATGTAAAACATCCTGGAAAAAATGCCTTTAATTTTTTCTTTTTTATTTTTTTAAGTAGCAAATATCACTGTGTACACTGAGCACTGGCTCTTCTTCCTGCCAGAAAGGTCCAACGCAATTTTCCAGATAGCAAAAGAGAATCATCCAAAGCACAGTAGAAAATATTAGTCTTTTATAAGGATGCTCAATTGCAATGAAGGGATTCTAGAATTTGTTGAAGAAAATTATGGCCTTGGAGAAAGTAGAGGCTTTTAGTCCTTTGATACATAAGGGTTTATAATGCAATGTAATAGAAGCCTTTTCCCCCAAAGATTATGTGAATTCCATTACATCTTATTACTTGCCATAAATTTAATATTAAAAGTTCTTTATTTAAAATGACATGTAGAGATGGATATGTATGAACCAGATTCTTGACTGCTTTATATCAATATTGCATCAGTGCAACATTTGGCCCTTAAGTGCTACTTATTGATTTGTTTATTTTTTATTATTTTCCCCTCATTGTCTGTTTGGGTTTGGTTTTTTTGTTTTGTTTTGTTTTGTTTTTTTTACTTTACATATGGACTTTCCCTGTGCTCCAAGTCTGGCTGGAAATTGATTATGGGTCCATATTATATAATTTAGTGCCTGTGATTCTAGAAATTGGGGCTTGGGCTGAGCCCAGCCTTTCAAAGATGACTGTCACTTCCCTCTTGTGTTTTGTGACATATTATAGAACGCTGCTTCTCTGTGCAGCAATTTTGTCATTATTCAAGATAGAAGGAAAAATGGGAAATCCATTACAAGCCAGACTTTGTTATGACACAAGAGAAGAATCCCCTGGGAACTTAGATTAAATTCTCTTTGAAAATAAAATAAAAATGCCACCATGCTTGACAACATTAGATTTATTATATATTTATCTCAGAAACTCTAGGTATGCTCCTTGTCAAAGCTTCTTTAGATGCTGAGATATGTGAGACAAAGCAAATCATTCCTTGACTCATTGAAAGGGAAGTTTATTACTGAATTGGAATTAAAAGATTTGAATAAGAACAGAAATCGGTGGTTCCATCACTGAGCTGGAGGCTGACTGCTCGCTGTTTATGTGAGCCATTTAAACCAGCTCAGCTGTGAAGTTTGTGTGTGCAGGAAGAGGTGAGTGCTGTGAACCTGTGTTTTACAGTGGTTTAAGCAAAGTTGTTTTAATTCCACAACTGGAGTGAACTCAAAGAGCAGCTCAGTTAGCAGACAGGGCTCATCTAACAGCTGGTGACTGGCTAGCCCTTGCTAACCGAATTGTTCTTGATGATTTCCCTGTGTCTTAAAAGAGAAAAAATGCCATTTTGTAGGATTAAATCCCAGGGATGTTGTGCGTGTTCCAAGATTTTTCTACAGCTGGTTCCAGCCCTACAAGGAGCTGGGTACACTCACCTCTGATTAATTCATGTTATACATGTATTTTAAGATTTCACTCCAGGCCTGAGAAATTGAAATTAATGGAAAGACTGTTCTTTCCTCAACTGTGCATTATCCTGGATGGTGCAGCTCAGAAGTACTGGCTGATGGATCTTCCATAATCTGCTCCCAGAGGTTAAGTGTGTGTGCATATGAGGAAGCTGGAGCTGTTGTCATCCAGACTGCATTTTCCCCAGGAAAACCTGCAGAAGGAATGGGGAATGATTTGCAAATGGCATCGGGTTAGAAAGGGGAAACAAGAGAGTCAAGAGGAGTAGACACCATCTGGAGCAGGTGCATCCATGATGGATACCTGGTCTTTCCCAAGTTCCCAGGCATGGCAGGGATGGATGTGCAGAAAGTAGCTGCCTATGTAAAATATAGATATGAAAAGTGAGACTGTTAGTAACATGCAAGCAAATAAATGCTGGATGCCAGGAGAGCCTTTGCAGTCAGCAGTATTAGAGCAGCTCCTGACTTTAGATCTGTGGGGAGTCATCTGAGATTGTCAGTTTGACTTGCTCCGGGGTAGTTAGTTGTGAGCCTAAGAAAGCAGGGGAGCAAGAAGGTTTTCCTTGCTTTTATGGCATTTCCTTTGTTCAGGAACAATAATACCAGAAAATGAGAATCTCTTATTTTATGATTCACAGATGTGTTAATAAAAGGCCGGTGGGGGAAAACAGTACATAAAAATATACAAGCAGAAAGCTCCAGAGAGACAACTCTGAACTAGGAGGAGAAGAAAACTGTATGTTTGTTGAGGGAACATGTATAGCGTCCAGAAGGGAAGGGGAGTGGGGGGGAAAGGAGGAGAAGAGTAAGGAGGTTTAAGAGGCACTTGAAGACAAGGAAAACTGAGGCGAGATGAAAGAAGCTAAATATGAAAATCAAAAAAGAAATGAGACTTAAGGCTTGTTAAAATAAAATGCTTCTATCTCCAAAGTTTTTCTTCCGCACATTAAAAAGCTTATGAAAGATTCTGGTTCTAACTGTGAATTTAGCTTGAAGTCCCCGACTCCAGCGCTTTGAGAAAGCATTAGGATTCATTTAAAATCTTTTATTCCTTTTGATGCAATAAAACCTATATAGTACTTTCCTAAATGAGTACCCATTAAGGGGACAAAGCTATGAAAGAGTCATTTCCCACAAAATATGAAATCCAATAAGGTTTATTACCTCCCATTTAGTGAATGGCAGAAGCCTATGAAGTATATGAATAAGTTTCCAATCACCCATTCATTTGTCTCCTGGAAGATGTACAGCACAGTATATCCAGCTCTCCCCTTCCCCCATAGGTCAAACGTAGCATCAGATTTGTTTATGCCCCATTTAACTTTCTTATCTCTTCTGCGACACTTTAACTTTGTCTTTTATCTTCTCTACCACTCCTGAAAGGATAAATTCCAAGTACAGCTCGACCCTGCAGTGCACTTGGCAGCCAAGCCTCCCTTCATGATCTGTAACTCCACGGGCACTCAAGAGGGGCAGCAAGTTATTTTTCCTCTACTGTTTTGTTGTGTTTGTTTTTTTGTTTGTTTTTTTTTAATTCAGTACCATTGATTAAAAAGCTCCTTCTTGTTTATATAGAGCTGCAGGAATTGTCAAATATTAAATATTAACAGACTCTACGTGCAGGGGATCAGCTGGGAAGGAGCAGGGGAATGCTGCAATTTTTGATCGCGTGAAGGAAGGGAAGCTGCCAAGGGGGTGGTTAGTGAGGTGGCAGCTGGCACAGGCTTGTTTGGGTTGGATCACATGAAGACCACCAACTTTTGCTGGGGTTGGTTCTCCTCCTAGTCTTGCTCAGGTGGAGATGGTCTCTGCAGAAAGACTGATGGCAATGGCTGAGCCCCCAGGGAACAGGACACACATCTATTCCCTGCATCTGTGGCCAGGGCTGGTTGGAGGAGGAGGAGGTGAGGGGTTGTGTGACACCCCCAGCCAAGCTCATTCTCCAAACTGTGATTTGTCTCCTGATGGCGGAGACCAGAGTTTCGAGAAACAGAGGAACCTCTGCTTTTGGTGGCTAAATTCCTTGTAGGATTTGTCAAAAGGGCGAAGAAGGTAATTGCTGACACACTTCCCTTTGGCCTTTGCAAAAAGACTTTGAGCACTTCACTGAAGGTACACGAGAGATCCTGCAAGGTTAGTAGCAGGGAGATCTACACAAAACCTGCTTGAGGCAAACCATTTAAAAACAGCCTGTCAGTGCAGCTAGTGGGTATTTCCCCTGGTGTTTGTGGGTTCCCAAAATCATTGTTACCAGCTCTAATCGATGCTGCCACTTAGCACTAGAAGCTGTACTTCTGGAAACTAAACTGACGTTTTAGCTGCTTTTACGGTACGAAAAGGGGAAAGTAGTATGAGATCGACTCTTTCCATCACTTTGAACAACGAGATTAAGTGAAATTAAAAGCTGCTTTTTTTAGACTGAATTTTGTGCATATTCTGTTGGGTCTCTCAAGTAGTGGCAGAGCACAGGAAAACTCTAAGACATGAAAAAATAAAGTGACTTTTCTTAGAAGAAGTCAGAGGACCTCTAGGGTTGGTGTTTTATGCAATATTTAAGTGATGGGGTTTAATGTTCACAGGCATTCTTTGCTCTTCTAAAAGCTTCTGGATAAAAGAGGGAAAAAAGACCAAAACCAACCTTTATCTCTGAAGCTATGTGGAGTTGATTGATTCTGATTTAAATACAGAATTTGGAGGAAATCTGTTTCAGAAAAGTTTATGCTGAAGGAAAGGGCTTGGAATTTTTCATCCAGAAATTACATTTTTGGGGAAATCACATTTTCCGTGGGGGAAAAAAAAAAAGAAGATAATTTTCTAGCATATTCCACTCACTCACAAGCTGTAACTCTGCCCTGCTGCCCAGATGTGGTGCTGATGGGCACCCTTTGAGAGCTGCAGGGCATAGAAAAGTGAGGGTATTTTGTCTCACTCATCCAGGAGGCTGCCAAAGAGCAAGAAGATACATAATTCTGTACGTTTCTTTTATGGAACTGTCTTGATTTTGGGGTTGTTGCTTGGGGTTTTTGTAAATATCTTTTATTCCTAGCTTCCTTCTTTGATCTCTCAGGGGGAAAAAAAATATGTATATATACAACAACTCAGCACTCAGCCTGAGCAAGAGAGAAGGGTGGGCAGTCCATTTTCACCTTGACAAGCCCCTGCAGAGAAACTCCTACTCCTGGATAATGGGAGCTGGTGGCACGTAGGAAAGAGAGAATTTATTTCCCAGGTTGTTAAGGTTTTCTGGCTTTTTTTTTTTTTTTTTTTAATTTTTTTTATTATTTGAATTGCTGTTGTCAGACAATGCAATAAGAGGATTTGCATGGTAATATGATGGCTGATGGATTTCTCGCAATAAAATCCAACAAGCTGGTTTATGAGGCACTTTATATATTTCTTATTTGTATTACAGGAGCAGCAAGGAGCCCGGGGATATGTCTCTGCTGCGTGAAACTCTTTGCATATATGTTACAAATAGTCACGCTCTGTGTATTTTCTGTTTGGGTTGGTTTTCTCTCTTTTTCTCGCTCCCTGTGAAGTAAGCACATATAAAAGCAACACATTTGTATGGATGTTATTCATCGCTTTTTGTCCTGCGATAATTTGACAAATAAACCCATATTGAAGATAGATGTGAGCACGTTTCCCTCCTGACAGGAAAGACTCACAAAAACGGATGTCGTGTCATAAGTTGACATGAAAAAGGAATCCGATTTGAATAATAAAATACGGGTTTTTTTTCTTCCCCCCCCAAGCACATTAGTTTTCACACTAATGCAAGTAAGCCACATGTGCAAGCCTTCAGCCCTCATTCTGCTTGCCAGTACCAGGGAAGGTGTGATAATTTTGTCATCTGTGCTGCTTAGTTTTCCTGTGCGTTAGCTTTGCTTCTAAATTAGACACCACGCTATTAATGGCTCAAAAAAATAATGTGCTTAAATCAGTGAGCTCACAATTTTAAGGGAAAGAAAAACAAAGAAACCCAACAGATTTAAAGATAGCCCTGTGTCTCAGCTGTGTTATATGTGCACAACTCCAGAGGCCCTTTTAAAATTTGGGTTTATTGCTAGAATATGATGCTCTTTCTCTAAAGACAATAGATCTGATTTACATCAGCTCACGCTCTTACAAACTTACATTTTGCTGTAAAACAATGTCCACTTCATTTTGCCTAGAAATGTCAGCCCTGCTGGATTAAACGAACAGTATTTGGTTCTGGGAAGAGAGGGAAATCTCAGTAAGGAGAGGAAAATATGGATTTGAAGCATGATGTGCTGTGTCCTGCTTTTCTGTCCCAAATATATATCTTTTTGTCTATAATTACCTGGAAGGAAAGAATAACAAGAGGTGTGGGGGAAAAAAAAAAAAGCTACACGAGATTGTTTGATTATCCCAGTAGGAAACAAATTCAATTTATGGATGAATTATGCACACAGCACTACATTTAAGAAAGTAAATTTTAGGGAATTATAAAATGGAGTGGGCCAGTTCCACTGGGAGGAAGCAGTGAAAATGAAAGGGGTTGGAAGAAGGCTGGAGGATGCTAACTGGAGCAGTAATTAAAGCAGAGCAGGTCTTACTTCCTTTCAGAAAAATGGAAATTAGAAAGGGAAAAAAGAAAATAAACCCCGAAGAAGAAGGAAATCCACAAGAGAGAGTGGCTTTTCACAGGGGAGTACGCAAGAGTTGAAAGAGAGAACAAGTGCTGGGAATTGAGGAAAGTTGGCAGGGAAACAGGGGAAGAAATGAAATAGAAAGCTTGAGTAGTCAAAAACTAGAATGAAACGAGGGTGAGCAAAACAGGGAATGTCATCATTGTGTTGGAGCTGCAAGGCTGTGCTTCAAACACCTGGTCCGGTACGGACCCTCCATGCCCATTCCAAAAAAAAAATTCCAAAAATCTGATTTTGTTCCGTTCTTTACTGGTTGAAGGACATGGTGAATGAGCTGGGGGACATAAGGCATCTGTGTTGTACTTGAACTGTGTGGGGGGAAAGGAGTGGGTGTGACCATGAAGGGTGATCAGGGACCGAGCCAATATGAAGTGAACTCTAATGGGCAGACAAGGACTTCTTCAGGAAAATGAAGCATGGAGGCTGCAGGCAGCAGTGTCCCTCCCGAGGCTCTTTCGGAGGGCCTAAATTGGAAAGGCCTGTGAAATATTGTGGTTAAACCAAGTGAACCTTTCCTGAGGGACTGCCCAGCAAATTATTGCGCTGTTTCTCTTTAGGATGGAGAGTTGTGTTGGATGAAAGGAAGGCAGGAGAGAAAGAGCCTTAGTCTTTAGGTACTTTTTTTAATGAAAAAAACCTTCATTAATGAATCAAAAAACTTACCAAAATGCAAGTTGATACTGATACTGAATAATACAAACCAGGATGAACAAAGAAAAAAACCAAAACCAGAAGGAACAGAGAATAAATACTAATTATTAAGAAACTTAACCTCCAAAATGATAAGCAATTAAGTTTTTAGGGAACATTCAGTGATAAAGAGGGACCTAGAGTGACATGTCCTTTATCTGTAGCCTAAGTCTGAATTTGCAATGCAGGAACATTTCTCCAACACCAGTGAACATTCCAAGTGCTAAAGGATGGGTGGATGTGTGAGGTGGCCCAGGCCTCAGCAGGAAACTCAGGTTTTCCCAAGGAGCTGTGTGGAAGTAGGAACAGTGGCCTTGGAAGTGATAACTTGAACTGTGCTTTCATTCCTGTGCTGAGAAATCACTTGGAGCTGCCTGGAAGCAGCTTGTGTTTCCTGTGCTTCATGGGTCAGTGCCGGGCAGAAAAGGGACATCTTACCATCTACCAGGTGTCTGTTTGTTTTCTTAATTCTCTAAAGATATATCTTTACCTGCCTGTGACCTCTGACTGTCCTTCCCATGCTCTCTGGCAGGCAGGGAGGGAAAAGTGCCTTTCTGCATCCCCATGGCTGGACAAATCCCATCTGAACCCAACGGGGTGCCAAGGGCCGCAGGAGGACATGCAAACCAGATTTTAGGTTCTGAGTGTGCTTCAGATCTAACTGTGAGCTGTTCTGAACAAGATACATCTGAGCCAAAAGTGTTTCTTTGGAAAAGAAGAAAATAGCTTGACGTGTTTATGTTGTTTAAAAAAATACATATAGGCAGGACGATATAAAAAAGTGCTTTTAAAACTTTCTGATAAATCAACCAAAGCCATGATAAGTGTGCAAGTAATTGTTCTTCTGCACATCCAATAGTGTTGTGCTTCTTTTGATGTTTACCTCAATTTCTTCTTCACCTTTCATCTGAGTCTGCAATTAACACTTGTAATGAAAAAGGAGATGACGTGCTGCTGAGAAATCCTGGTGTTAATTAAAATTATTAACAATTAGAGACAAATAAGCAAGGAAAAGGAGGCAATAAATAAAAAGGTTTGCGTGGGGTTTTCATAATTAAGGTGGAGTAAAGCACAGAGACTGTGTTTCTAAAGAGCTCCCTTCAAAAGAAATTATGAAAATCGGCCAGAAGTTACAATGAAATTCCCTCTTTTTAGGAAAGGGTTGTCATCCCCCATGCTCTCTTCAACAGCATTTAGGTTTGCCAAGGCCTTTGTATAGAGCTGAATTTCACTTCTGAATGAATTCCCCGAATCTACAGAAGAACAATAGGGGAAATGAGCTCTGGCAACAATAGCGACGGAAGGGGAGTGTGATTCATCTTTGCAGAGTGAGCATTTGGGATCGGATGGAAGTCTTGCTCAGAGAGGAATAATGCAGAACGGCCCTGGGTTTCTTACGAGAGCAGCTCACCCATCCAACTGCGTCACTGTGCCTGCGGAGAACACCCCAGTGACACTGAGCCCACGTCTGTGATCCCTGTGAGTGCTCACAGCCTCAGGCACCAAGATCCTCGCCTATGGCTCCCAACAAATGGGTGTTTGGCATCTAAATATCCCCTTGGATTCCGGCCCAAATCTGTGTGGGAAATTAGTGCCAGGCTCCTGACATCACCGCAGTACTTTCATAAGTTTTACCTGCGTTGGGTAAAGTTAATTTGGAGGCACTATTCAGGAATATGCTTGAAAAAGATGCTGTGAGCCATGCTGGAGGAGAGAGCAGCAGCAGAGATGTGGGTGCACACAGAAAGTGGTCACCTCTGCCCTTGTCCTTCTGTGTCCCATGGAGCACTGCCACCCACACAGTAAAGTAGGTGCTGCCTACTTGGTGGTATTTGCAGACAGTTCATCCATTAAACACGGGGTAAGAAGCTAGAGCCAGTTCAGTACCTTGGGACAGGACATTACACAGAACAGCTTTGGAGCAATATTTCTATATTCAACTTCTTATCAAAGTTATTACATTTGCAATATTAGAGAGTATGACTAATTACTTCCCCTCTAGAGGAGCTATTATTCAAGAAGGGCCATTAGTTTCCTGCTCAGTGCAGATGCTCAAACATGGCATGGGAGAAAGATATTTCAAACATCCTCCATGACTTTCGGGATGTTACCTGCAATTAGACTTTCCATGGGAAATTCCATTAAAAAAATCCAATAAAGTAAGTTTTCTCCAGCTGAACGATGCTGGAGTTCGGAAGAGGCTGTCAAGAAACCCCTGAGAGGTTCCACCTCTCTGATTTTAAGTAATCTCTGCAGATTGGAACCAGTCAAGCTGGTGATGAAAACCACGCTGCTTTCCCAAGGAGGGATCTCATGACTCTGCTAAAGCCTCTCGAGGGCTGAAGATGGTTACCTAGCCTTATAACTCAGGGCTCTGGGGGATCAAGAGAAATAAGCCTGACGCAAACCATCTGACCCAAAATTAATTGCAGCGAATGGAAGCAGAAAATCTATCAGAGAAATGAATTCCACAGATCTGTGACTTTTTTTGAGGTTTTTTCCTTCCCTTTTCTTAGCTGCAGGGTTTGTTTCTACTTTAAATATCTACTTTATTTATCTTTTATGTTGGCTTTGTTTACCCACCTTTTTAAGCTGTTCTTTATGACAAGTCTTAAGCTTGTTTTCCATCTAGGTAGCCGATTTCCTTCTTTTGGTGTCGTGGTATCTTTCACTGAGGAATTAGATGTGACTGTTGAGAATTAAAACCCTAAATATCCTTCCCTTGAGACCTATAACTTGGTATTGAGTCAATCGTTACTCAGTTGAAAAATTCCTCTTCAGGGAGAGTTCAGGTAAGGACAAGAAAAATCCTCTGAACTTGAACATTTCTCACATCAGCAAGTAAATTAATCACCTAATCTTGCCAGATCTTGCTGATTAAGAAAGACATTACTGAAGAACTGAAGAACTCATAATCCCTTAGCATCTTAATCCTCACAGTTTGCAAGAGAAGTAGAAAGTTACAGGTTTATCCTTTTAACTTCCCAGAGCCTGAGTGATGTGCTTTGGGTCTGTTAGAGAACTGACATTTAAATTTAGGATAGTTTTAAGCTTCAGGTCAAGGTCAGTCCCACTGCTCCATTCTTCTCTTTAAGATAAGACATTTGAAGCTGAAGTATTACCTAGTAAGTATGGCTGTGGGAAAGAAAGGGGAAAAAAAAGTTGTTTCCATGACATTTTAGAGCTGAGTAATTAGAGAGGAGGAGGGAAGAAACCAGGAAAATGCAGACTTTACTGTGTGGATTTTTCTCTCTACTCTTGAGGACTTAATTTTGATATTTTTAATTTCTCAAACTTGGAGGTGGCCAAGGACAAGTGTTTTCACCCCATCTGTCCTCCCAGGAGTATGTATGAGTATCTCTGCTGAGCATTCTCTCTGGGAAGGCCATGGGACTTTCAGGTGGTGTGTGCTACACTCCATTTTGGACTCATCTGGGGGAGAGTGATGCAAAGAGACTAAGAGTAATGGCCAAATAAAGGATGATTCCTGGACCTGATGTACCTTTACACTGTCCTTTGGTATCTTATGGCTCTGGTGGAAAATGTGTTGATTAGCTGGAGGTTCCAGCCTCGTGGTTTTGGGGCAGAAAGCGGGATGGGATGACTCCCTTACCCTGCCCCGGGCTGGCCCTGCTGGGGCCACCTTTAGTCACTCTCAACATGAAATGCAGTATTTTGCATCTGAAACTACTTGCAAGTCCTTGGTGTGCTTCCTGTACACACTGATTTAACCCGATATAAATATAGAGGGGTGGTGGGAAGGAGCTGTCAGCTGCAAAGGGAGGGGGAGATTTACTAGGGGTTGGTGGCACTGGTGACAGCCAAGCTAAAGAGCTCATCTGCATTTCCCCCTGCCCTGACTCACAACCATCCCTGGGCCCTGCCTCCAGAGGATGATTTCTGCTTCATCAGAGGCAGAAGCAAGGAGGCTTCTGCTTGCTTTGCATCATACTCTGAGCCAAAAAATTGAAAAGAAAAAGGGAATGACTGTCAGGCTGATGCCCTTGTGTGTTATTAGGGATGATCTGGCAGATGCTGTGTGGGAAAACCACCTCAGATAATAGAATTTGGGTGGGCTCAACTAAGGATACAGGGAAGTGTGGGAGCCCAAACAGACTCAGTAAAACGTAACAAAAGCAGTAATTAGAGATTTTCACATATTAGTCTGTATTTGTAAAACAAGAGGGTTTTTTCTACCTACTCCATTAGACAAACGAGTTCAAATTCACAGTGCTGCAGACACTGATAAATTAAATTCATCCAAACAACTTATGGAAACTTCTCTGTGGTTTTTGGTCCTGGACTGACACCCTTTCAGGGAAGTTGCTTTCAGTTGCCAGTGAGCTGACAGTGTAGCCTGGTCCTGTGGTAACACTAATGTGCCAGAAGTGCCCCAGGGAGAGCTCTCCTGGCTGGGCTCAGGGAAGCACAGCCTGCCTCTCTGGGCCTGGGAGGGTTTGTCACAGCAGCCAACTCTCTCCCAGGTGATCCCAAAAGAGGAGGAGTCCAAAAGAGAGAAGGAGTCCAAAAGGAAACAAAGACCATGACCCTAATTCTGCAGGTTGCCTCAGGAAGCAGAGAGGGTTAGTGAGGAGGGTCAACCGGCTGAGACAGACTATGTGGGATATGGTGTCCCCCTAAAGTGTGTCCATATGGCAGATTATTGTGCTGGAAAGGGTGTTCCCCATGGCCTCTGGGTAGGCTGTGCTCATGGGGACACCCAGTCCCGAATGAAGCACAAGGCAGTGGCAGTGGTTGAATGAATGTAGCCACAGGGTAAGAGTTGCACGTGTATGGACTGCAGCGCACTTCCAAACTGTGAAAAACCACCAGCACACACTCGACAGATTTTATATTCACTCGTATTCAAGGACCGGGTCAGGTCATCCTTGATCGGTTTTGATTGAAGTATCATTCAGGTAAAAATTGCTTTTCATGGGTCAGCAGATACTCTCCAGAATCTGGCTCCTTGCTTGAAATGTGAGTGTCTGATTTATTTATGAGCGTCCTGAAAACTCAAGAGGTTGTGACAGAGCTAAGGGGAGAGTCCCTCAGCTGACCTCTGCCCTTGCAAAGCCATCGTAGACAAAATTGATATTGGCTCAAGGGAGCTGTACATTAGTGAAACGTAACGTCAGTTCAGATTTCATCACGTCATGCCATAAAAAAATCAATTAATCACTCAAATTAAGTAAAAAAAAACCCAAAAACCTAAAACAAAACCCACCAGAAAAACAACAGCAGAAAGCCATTCAGACATGAGCCATCTGGAAAGGAGAGGACATAACACAGGTATTGGTTGCTTTAAATCTCCAGAACAGCTTCACTTTTCTATTTCTGCAGTTGTTGTCTCTGCACTTTGCTCCTTTTGGAATAGCAATTACAGCATGTCTAGTAAGAATTCATGACAGCTTAGGACCTTGCTTTAAAGGTAGTTGGTGGGGTTTTTTTATCGAGGAGGCAAGAAAAAGACATTAATACAACTTCAGATTTCTGCCAAATCCCAGAAGAGATCCAAGCTGTTAATATAGGTGTGTGTGCAAGACATGATACACTGGTCTGAATCTGTTGTTATCAGAAGGGCTTGCAGTGATACCTGTAGCTGTCTAACACTCTCCATACCTTTATATCTTGTAACAAGTCTACTGTTGAAGCAGAAATTTCAATTCCAAATGGTTGCTTCAGGTTGTTGGGTCATTTTGGAGGAGGGCGGATGTAGAGGAAGGCTCAGCAAGGATTGCAAAAACAAAGATACCCACTAGTGAGAGTGTATTAAAGTCAGAGCCTCTGTTGGGCACTGTCAGTGTTCCTGCCTCTGAGGCTGAGCAGTACCAGTGGTGCAGGGGGAGACACCCAGAGTGTGTCCCATGTGATCCCACCAGCCCCACTTGGCTGAAGCTTTGACCTCTGAGACATGTTATACTTGAGCATCAGCTGGCAGACAAGCCCCAGGGACCTCTCCTCTGCTCTGAGCTTGCTTTTGAGTTCAGGTGGCTCTGTGTCACGCTGCTGTGAAGTGATTTGGGTAACAAGCCCTGCTCAGTGGGAGTGCCTGAACATGAATATCCTGCTTACCCCGCTTGGCCAGTGTTTGGGTATCTCCGTGCTTAGCCTTGTCCCCCAGGCTGATGCACTGCCCAGGGAGAGTCAATGCTGTGGCAGAAGGCATCAGATGAGATGAAATCCCTGACATGAACATCTTGTTTCCTATCTGGAGTCCAGAAGTTGAGGATTCTGTGGAAAAATGAACTATCTGAGAGTCAGAAGGGCAGTCAAAGCTAGGGAGCAGGGAAAAGAGAGGAAGGCTTGCATCTTGCCATAGGAATACTGTATTATTTGCTCATCTCAGAGCTGAGGTCATTTTGTGCTGCTTGCTTGGCTGAACTTCTGAGTAGAAAAACGCAAAAGTTTGCAATGAAGCTGAAGGGGGTTTAATTATTTTTTGTTTCCCCTTCTTTCTGTAATTTCAAGGTTGGGCTGTTTTAGCAAGCCCTGGAAGCTCTGAGCACTTCGTCAGCTTTTTTATTTTTTTCTTTTTTTTTTAAATTTGAAGTCACACCTGTGAAAAATCAGTTGTCTTTTATGTATTGAGATGTACAATTGCAAGTCCCAGGAACAGACTAGTGGTGCCCCAAACATCATCATTTTGGAGATTCTGAACAGATTGTAAACCTACAGTTGGGGCCAAGCTAGTTTTAATAATGAATACAGTGGGTTTTTTCCATTAGAGGAGCTGAAAGCTGTTAACCTATGAGCTGGCTGAGTGTACCCTCCCACTTTTAGGATGAGATGTAAGGCACACATAGCCTGTGAAATGTGGTCCCTGCAGAGCAGAGCACACAGCAGCGCCACAGGAGGGCTTGCGGCACAGAGCAAGCACAGACTGTGCTCATAGCCTATGGAAAACTCCATGTGAATCTGCAGGAACAGAACAGGCAAGATAAATCCCTCGTCTGGATCCATCTCAGCAGAATTACGTCAATGTTTCATAAACTGACAGAGTTGCTATATGACCAGGGCACTGAGTCCCAGACCTCACTGCTTGCCATATCTTACGGTTAATTGAGAAATCCCTGCTCCAGACCAACACTGCAGAGCCTAGAAAGTCTTGGGAGCCAATGAGAATAGCCTCAACAATTAGGAAAGTAGCATTGCTTAATTAAATTCCCCCGTGTGTTTTTTAAACAGTAGGGAACCAAGCCAAGATAATCCCCTTCCTCAGCAAAGCAGCTTTGGGTGGGATTCCTCTCTTCTAAGAGCCAACTTAATTTTCACGTTCCCCACAACAGATTGTTTTATGAAAGGAGTCTTCCCCTACCATTTATCTGGCTTTCTCATCGCTTTATTTCTCTCTGCTCCAGCATTCCTGGACTCTTCCTTCTCTAGTTTCCATGGGGGAGGTTTTCCACTTCATTTTCTGGCACTGGTGCTGATTTCTGAAAACACTTATTATCTCCCTAACCTCAGAGAGCCAATTTCCCAGGATATTTCTCCCCATCCTTTTGAGAAGCTGCTTATGCAATTGCAGCCAGCAGAGTCAGTATTTCAGTGTGTGCTCCACAACCTGCCTCTCACATAACTCCAGCCCCTCTTAACTGCAGCCTCCACCATAGCTCAGCCAGATTATCTCCAGTGCCTAAAAATAGAGCTTTTCCAAGCCCAGTTTTCCAGCTGCCCCTTGAGGGATGTAGGACTTCTCAGAAGCTTCCTTTGAGAGGTCAGTGTCTACTTGGCTGATAACAGAAGATTTTCTGGAACAGAAACACAGTGAGACAACTTTGACCTGATACTGTCAGTGAAAGATCCAGTGTAACTTCTATTGGATGTACAATCAGGAAGGGCAGTAATTTATTAAGGCAAGAGCCCAAATTCCACATGAAGGGAAAAGAAAATCACCTATAACTCTGTGTGATAAAAATCCACTCTTCTTTTCCAAGGAGGCAGGTGCAGTGACTTCATGTGGGATCCTTGGGGAACCACTTTCTGCCCTCCCAAACCCCTGCAGCTCCCCAGCTGCTGAGCCAAGAGCAGTCTTACAGGAAAATGGGGGGGATATTGCCCTTTCTTGTTATTACCATCTGCAGTTGGGCCATTTTACTATTATCCTCTATGTTATCCCACAGACCACAGCAGGGCTTTAATTTTTTACATTCTATTAAGTTGCTGGTGAGATGGGTGTGGTGAATAGGGTCACCAGACAGGCTCATAATTTCTGAGCCCACTGGTGCGTTTCAGCATAGGAATGGCTGCAAGGACCCGACTGTCCATTTTCCATAGGTGTTCATTTGGAGAGGATGTGGATTTTTCAGTGGTTTTTCCCTCTGCCTGCCCTGCCTGGCAGCAGAGTATCACCTGTCATCTCTCTGTCTCTCCATCACATGGTGTCTCTGTTACTTGATCCCCATGTGTCTCATGAATATTTTAGGCAGTGTAGAGAAGGGACGCTTTCTAAAATTTCCAGGTACCTCCTAGGCACAAAACTCTCCTCTTTCCCATGTGTTTCTGAAGTGGATCTTGCTCCTGCCTGCAGTGAGTGCTGGATGTGCACTTGCCCTTTCTCAACAGGCCGAGAGCTTTCAAGTCACACATGGTTAAATAAACACGTTGCTCTTATCTGTAGCTCGGCCAGGCTGCTTGTCACCACAGCACAGGATCCTAATGAACCCCAGGCAGCTACAAATCCCTCTTTTGATCGTCAGGCAGACACAGGAAAGCTCTCCTGTGAGATGCTGTAAGAATCATCCCTGTCCCTCCCTGTAACAGTAAATGAACAGCTGGAAAAGCAAGGAACTGTTGCTGCCGTGAGGGGGGAATTGCAGCCTCAGCTGCCTGCACCCAGAGCTGTGTTGCTTTCCCACACGGAGTAGCCATCAGTGACATCATCCATATAAAACCAGCAGTGACATTATCCACGTAAAGTCAGCAGTGAGGGAAGGGCTGGAGGTGGCTCACACAGGCACATCAGCGCAGCTCCACTGCGTCAGAAGAGCCGCATCAGCCGAGGCTCACAGTTCCTCTCCTTCAAAAATCCATTACATCTCATAATTCTTTTCCATTTAAAGGGAGAGAATTGTGCAAAAAAGAGGCAGGGTGCTCTTCTTTTCCCACTCTTTCATTGAAGGAGCAATTACTGTCCTCTTTAAACTGCCAAGCAGCCTGCACAGACAGGAACCCACACATAAATAGTGCTGTGCAGAAGGGGAAACAGGACATGAAAGGGAAAGAGCTACAGGTCATATTTGCCTTACTTCAACTGGCAGCAGCTCTACCACATGTTGACTATGCAAAATGTGATGCATGTGAGCACAGTGCAATTTTTGGATATTTACTCCTGAATGTAAGCACTTGTATATTGGAAAGTTTATTTTAGTGGATACACCACTAATGTGTTTCAAACCCATTTCCTCCCCTGTTAACCAAAGGGCAAACATTTCACCCCCTTTTAAGGGAACATAACCAGTTTCTCATACGTCTTTTTTTTTCCTGGGAATTGCTATTTCCCACATGTGGGGACTATTTTGTAGTCATGCAGAAAATCATTTTGTTTGTGTTTTGAAAATCTGATGAGGTGCAGGAAGGGGAAGTCCTTTCCCTGACTGAAAAGATATTCACCAAACTTCGTCTTCACGAAGGACACAAAGCATCACATGAGAGAATGGAGGGATTCAAAGGGAAGGGTAAACAATACAGACAGTGAAGTAAAATGCCTGTGTTTAAGGAGGGCAAAACAGGGATGTAAGGAACAAAGCCAATCTTACATAGAGAAGACCAGCAGTCCTGCACGCAGGGAATACAGCAGCAACTCACTGCTGTCATCTACCTAATACGGTTTTATTTGACAAAAAGCTGGGATTTTGTGAACAAAATGCTGCATGAGCTGTTTGCTGCTGAGTGTGTCAGCACGTCACCGTGGCAGATGACAGACCCCTCTGGGGACAGGAGAGTTTGTTGATTTGCCTTCTAAACACTGCGGGAACAAAATCCAGCAGTTCAGGATTCACAGGACATTTAAAGTTGCGGTCTATAAGCTACAAATAAGCGTTCAAGGTCTGTTGGATTTGATTTATGGCTTATAAATGTGATTCTGCTGACCTAAATACTACTTATTTGTAGCTTTTCTTCTATGAGAACAGTAAGAAATAGGAAGGCAAGTTTCACTCCAACTTTTGAAAGAGTCAGCTAAAAGCAACAGTGGTGGAAGGGACAGATATTGTTCTCTAGTGAAGGGAAGCCCTTTTCCTGCTGCCTCCCCTGTGCATGGAGAAAAGGCAGGGAACGCCAGTGTCCCAGGAGAGTCATCCATTGCTCAGCCCCTTCCTTCCTCAGGGGTAGGAAGGAGGGAGCAGGGCAGCTGCAAACAGCCCTGATGGTGCTGCCCATGAACGAACACCCCCAAAACCTGTGCCACACTTTTAACTACAGCCTGCTGGTCCCCAGCTACACTAAACAAATACATAAATAGCTCTGTGCTGCATGTAGCTGTCGTCAAAAATGGAGACTGATTCAGACAAACCAGTGGGATTTGAGATTTCTGTACAAAAAAGAGCCCGTAATGAAGGGTGCTAATCTGTTCTCAGTGCCTCTCAAGTGCTCATGTCTGTAAGGTTTGAGGAGGATTTTGTATTTATTGCTTTATTGCTGAATCAGGCTGTTGGAAATTAACCTCCCACCTGCAGAGCCAGGGCTTTCACAGGCTCCTAAGCAAGCTGGATTCCCCTGCACAGCAAAGGTACAGCTCTTCCTTAGGTCATGACCTTTATTGAGCTTGAATTCATTTCAGGGAGGTCTGAATCAATTATCATTACTTCAGAAGAAATAAGCACGGGCTTATTTCAAGAGAGGTTTAGCTTTTTTTAAAAACCCACATAGCAAAGAGGTGGTTTGCTGTTCCATCTGTCCGTGTGTGTTGAGGGCTATGCTTAAATGCCTCGTTACAAATTTCCCCATTATCTGTTTAAATTTACAGGGAGGATCCTGTTTAGCACCATCCAAATGGCAGTGGCCTTCAGCTTGACAGGAACTGTGAAATGTCCAACTGCAGCAGGAAAAACTGCCTGGGAACCACCAACTCACTCAGCTGCACAAAGTTGGTAGCACGAGGTACAGCAAAGCCCAAGCCAGGCAGGTAAAAGGCAGCATGTCTGTGCAGGTGATATAAAGGGGAAAATGATCTGAGAAGGAGGTCTGTACGTAAAAGTTGCTGATGCAAACCCAATGCCTTTTTTGAGGGACATGTGGGGCTGGAAGGCTCTGCTCTGCTCTGCTCTCCTCGGGTGATCTTCCTGCAGGCAGTGAAGCAGAAATGTATTTGGCCAGGAACAGAAGGCTGTGTCTGCAGTCAAACCACCAGGTGTCCGAAGAATTGCTTCACATAGTAGGGTCTGCTGATTGAATACAGAGTCAGATATTGTTAAAAGCAAAATTACTAAAATGGTGAACTGAATACACTGTATTTTTTTTTTTGCCAGACGCAGCACAATGGGTGAAAATATAGCTGATGAGTGCCTTTTCTGTCATTATTGCATGGTATTCTTCCTTTTATCTGTGGATGAGGTCTCTGTATTTCACCCTAACAACTCTCCAGGGCATTGATCTGCTGCTCTTAAATCCAGTCCTTCCTACAATTAAGTTTGCACAGCGAATCCATGTGGCTGCAAGTAGCGAACCCTGAGGAGCTTTTAGCTGAGCCAGCCTATCAAAGTGTAGTATTAGCCTGTTTGAGCAGAGAGAATCATCAGGAAATGGCAGAAAGTGTCTGTGAGCAGAAGAGAAATGGCAAAAAGGAAGAATTCTGTAATGGCCATAATGGGGTGTGTAACACTCTTATCCAGGTTGTTGTTTGCCAACAATTCCCCTATCACCTGTACTCACCAGGCTCCTCTGTTAATAGGCTCTGATTTCTCATGAGCCATAGCCACCTAATTACATCCAGGAATGGGACTTCCATCCCACTCTTCTCCTCAGTGTTTCCTACTTAGTAACTGCCATTTCTTCTGTCTTCTGTGGTTTTCCCTGTAAGTTCAATAAAGAGCTCCAACACTTGGGTCAGGGCTGTGAAAATTAGCAGGCACTGGAAATTAGGTATTTCAGCACCTGCTTCTCTTGAATGTATTCATGGAAAATATTTCATATTAAGTGCATAGTAAGCCTTAGCCAAACTGGGTCTTCGGCATAACACAAAGAAAAGTATAGGATTGGTTTCATGAGGCCATTGCATGAGAAGAATAAAAGAAAAGCAAAGCCCCTTGAGCCACAGTATCAGTGCTGATTTATACTGATCAATATCTAATGTGACTAGTCTGCAGTGGAAAGCTGTCCTAAATCAGGCTGTGGTGGTTTGTGGGCAAGTCCTTCCTAGATCCAGTTTCTTTCCTGGGTCATCACTACTGGAAGAAGAGCACATGCCAGCTGCAAGCACGTGGGGAAACATAATACACAGATAAAAATACAGCAGCCTTTTGGTTAGAAGCTCAAGTTGCCCTGTCACCTAAAATTACAATAAGATAAAACTTCTGTCAAAAAAATGTCACGCTGTCAAAATGAAAACCTAAAGGGTTTATTGTTTCTGTTGAAATTTCACTTTGAGGAAATGGGAGGATAAACGGAAACTTTTTTTCTTGTTATCATCACAACGTGTTATTTTAACTAAGAGCAAAGATTTGGGGTATTTTTTAACATTGGTTTAGATAGAAAATTTCAGTTGGGCCAGGCTTTGGTAACGTCCCATGGGTGTGTGTTGAAATGCTGGAGATGATCCTACCCTGGGGCATGTCTATAAAGAGAACAGCCACACCAGCAAAGCAGCCTTCCCTTCACACCTGTATTTAGTATTTATCACAGTGAAGGTCAGGGCAGTGATGCCCCATTTTGAGTGATTATTTTGTTACTATCTGGGTTAAACTGAAATAGGACGCTACTCATTTGAAAGAAACCTCCCTATGGAGATAGGTACCACAGTAATGAGATGAGAACTCAAACTAATTGAGTTATTTTGCTTCCGGAGCATGTGTAGGCAGGTCTTATTCCTATGAAGTATTCCTACACATTAAAAAAAAAATAAAATTAAGAATTGATCATTTTTCCATAGAAACTAGTATCTGTTTTGTAATGGGTTTAAATTTAGCAACATTTATGAGTCAAAGAACTGTTTTTAGGGAGGAGATAGAGGACCTAGAGGATCTTAAGCCTCTGATTTTTATGTACAGATACTGCATGTATCTCTTCTGTTGTGTGTTGCAGCTGTTTCTATATTTCTATAATATCCTGCTACAAGCCTATAAGAACATGCTCCATTTGCAGTGGTAATGAACTAATTAAGAAATTAAAATCAGCCAGCTTTCTTTTAAAAGCAATCAATTGAATTTAAAATTTTAAAGCATACTAGCACTCTCCAGATATTGAAATTGCACTCTTTTGTGTTCTTAATACATTTCAACAAGATCAAGTAGCAGCAACAAAATATTCCATTTCCATGGAAATCAGTGTAGTTTTCTTTGCCTCTAATCAGACCACTTTGCTGGTAGCTAAACTGTTTATTTTTAACCTCTCAGAAGACGAAAGCCTGCCATGCCTTTTGTGTCAGGAGTGTAGCTGTTCTTCTCTGCTTCATTAGGTCTTTTGGCTTCAGCCTCACCTGCGGCTGAGAGCTGGGCAGTGGGACAGATGTGTAGAAGATGCTGATGCCTCTGCCTTTCCTCCTTCTCTCTGCTGGCAGTTTCCAGCTCAGTGCAGCGGGAGTCAGCATGAAAAAAAGGGAGGAATAGGCTAGCTCCTGTCTGGCTGCAGGCTGGCACAGTGAAAAGCATCAGATCCAGGATGTAGATGGGAAAAAAGCAGGGGACGCTCGAAGAGCTGGGACATCTTGTGCGTTTGCATGAAATGAAATTGCTCGTCTCATTGTTAGGCCCAAAAGCAAAGGATGGGGTTAGGACACTTCAGCACAGTGAAAGCTCTCATTGTACCATGCTTGTAGGCTGGTCACTTATTTTTATTTTATTCCAAAAATAAACTGCTGATATAAAGCTTTCGACTAAACCAGAAGCTAAATTGTTTCGGGGGGTGTTGGCTGGATTTTTTAAGAAGCCCAGTTACTGAAACCAAGCTGATACTTATTTGCACCAATTGAATAGGACTGGGCAGTAGATAAAACACAGTCCCATCAAGGCATGTGCGTGGCAGGGGTAGAGCTTTGCATTTGAATGTAAAGATGCTTTTTGAATTTAGAGATACTTACACTTAAGGTTGCCATTTCTCTGTGCAGACTCAGCACTGCACCAAGGCACTTTCTTGGTGACTAAGGAGCTAATGCAAAAAACAGGATTCAGGTGGGGAAAGGAGCCCTCAGGTGAGGGGAATGGCCAAAAGGAAGTGACTGGCAGGTAAGAGCATAAATAGGGTGTAGGGCAGAGAGCAGGAGTGTCAATAGGAACATCTGAAGTTCACCCTTTTCCTGCCCCCACTCTCCACTAAGGTCTCCTCTTTGTTCCAGGTATGTTTGCTTGGTGCTTGTGAACAGGGCAGCAGTGCCTGGCCGGCATGTCTAGGGAAGACAGTTCTGGTGTTTCAGGTTTTTTGGCAGGATCTGAAGTTGGTGGTGTTTGCAGATGTGCTGCAGGCTGAGCTTGTGACTTCCCTGCCAGTGAAACCTGCCCAGTGAATCATACCAAGTGCTGATGAAACGATCTGCTAAGACTGATTTATTGTGCGGTTTTTTCATTCTTGACCTCAATAGAGTTTAACTTATTGATGTATCTCTTTGGCCTTGATCTTGTTGAAGGTGGTGTACCTGAGCATAGTTTAAAATTAGCCATAGTGCTTTTTCTTTGCCTCACATCCTTGTTGGCCTAACAGTGTAGAAGCAGGGGTTGGGTACAACACAGGGCCTGAATCTCCAAGGGCAGGAACAGAAATCAGCTCATCAATGTAATGGCCTGAGCAGTTCCCCCTAATTACTCTCTGGTTTGCACAGCAGAGATGCATAGATGTTATTTACCTCTGCTGATGACATGCAGGAGGGATCCAGCTCCTGCTCCCTCTTTAATAGCTCGATGCTTCTGCTCACACAACAACCGGCAGTAAAATTGTCTCCTTGCCAGTAAGGTCAGTGGCTGCAGCTCCAAATTCACAGGGGAAAATGTGCAGAAAAATACTACTTCTGTGAGGTCATTCTTCACCCTCAAAGTGGCATTGAACTGCCTGCAAAGGGTCTCCAAAGGTGGGGAAGAAGAGAGGCTCTAATATGATGCCAAAAAATGTACTCCAACCTTTTCACCACATACTTAACAACAGGGTTGAACTGAGGAGAAAGCATGAAGATAATCAAAATGAGCTGATATGAAATAATCTCTATTGTTTGTTGTTTTGTTAGCATTCAGATAAGGTTTTAATTAAAGTTTTAATTTATTACCTATTGATCTTTGATATTTACCTATGGACTTTTTCTTTTTTTGATTGATTTGATCCTGCTAGACAGGAATTAAATACACAGTTAGTCTTAGGTTGGCTGAAACTGAATAGTCCAGTTAATAAATGATTTGCTGACAATACTAATTGCTCGGGTTCCTGATAGACTCCAGGAACCACTGCAAGAAAACCTGGTATTTATAACAGGTGTCTGAAGCTGGCAGATGTTTAGGGAGAAGGAGCAGATAAGCAGGATTAGGGAATTTCAGCAAAAGTTAACCTTTTTCCTTTCTGGGCCACGAAGGCCTCGCCTGAGGCATCATTGCTAGAAAAATGAGGCCATTGTAAGATTTGTTGGCTCAGTGCAGCATTTATTTAGTGACAGTCACAAAAGGTAATTGTGTGAGCATGTGCAGCCTGGAGTGTTTAATTGCCTCTGAGCCAGGGCTCCCGTGTGTGTGTGTGGGGAAGCACTTCCCCAGATGTATTAAGGAGTGTCTTTCCTAATATATAACACACTGAGGATACATCAGGAGCACGACTGCAGCATAAGGAGTGTGTGTGAGGGAAGGGGCAGCAGAGGAACCAAGCCCAGTTTAGTTCTCATTTTATCCCTACGCAAAACATCTCCTGGGACCATCGTTCCTGGCAAACTCCATCCTGTGGAGCAACAGCCCTGGGCAGCAAAACAAGCACCTACGTGCCTGCCAGAAGGTGTTAGTCAGCCAGGACCAGGGAGAAAAGGGATGTGTGTGTAAGAAGAGGACAAAAGTTTCAGTTGTTTCAAATCCAGGTGATTTCCCCTTTAAAAAAAAAAAATAAAAATCACAACTTCTATTCTCTTCTTCCTGCCAGTTTTCCCTAGAGAAAGTTATCTTTTGCTTCCCAGTTTTCCTCCTTTTCAGGCCCCACATTTTTCCTTTTTGGCACTGACAGAAGAGGAAGAAAAGAAAGTATGTAGGAGGAAATGAATAGGCACAACCTGAAAAAGCATTTAATTTCTTTATCGCTACCTAAAAAGCAGGAAATTGTTTTAAAATAACTTTTATAATATAGAAGTAATTCAAAGCAATTTTTTTTAAAAAAAATGCCTACTAGCTCAAGCAATTGCTTCTGTGTCTCTCATTCCAAGTGAGTGAGTAACAATGAGATGGTAAAAAGTGTCTGCTCATAATTTAAAAAAAAAAAAAAAGGGGTGATTTTTGGTGATATCACTTTTTGTTTTTATACAGCTTCTCACTCATCATAATGCTGAATACGAGCTCTATTGCTGCCTCCTGCGTGTTGGTTTTACTAGATTAGATGGAATTAGATTTGATGGGGCTCTGAGCAACCTGGTCTGGTGGAAGGTGTTCCTGCCCATGGCAGGGGGTTGGAATGGTATGATCCTTAAGCTCTGTTCCAACCCAAACCATTCTGTCTTTCTGTGATTAAAGCATTTGGCCCTGAACACTGAGCGAGGGAGCAGCAGGGGCTTGCACAACCCCATGAGGAAGAAGCACCTGTTGATGGAGGCAGCCAAACCATCACCTGGCATCCTTGCCCTGCAAGGAAAAAGCAGGAAAAGGCTGGGGTTTAACAAAGTGGTTTGGTTTGGGACTTTTTTTCTCCATGAGACTGTGGTGAGGGTGGAGGAAGGGAGCAAGTGGGGATGCCAGGGGTGAGCTTAATCTGCCAGAGCCTGGCCTGGAGGGAGAAGATGGGACCCTGCCCAAAGGCAAAGTGAAGCTCAGCCAGGAGGGCTCCTGAGGATACCTGTCTCCAAACACATTCCAGGGTGGGAGTGGGAAAGCACGTCATTCCAATAACGGGAAAGAATCGGGTTTAAGGGCTAAAACGAAAAGCCATGTCTGGCTGAAAACGTAGAGTCTCAATTTTCCTGTGACATGCAGGATTCATTTCTGGGCCCTGCGGTTTATGAGATAATGGACTGTGTAACTGTTCCTCAGCTCTGTGACTAACAGCTCCTTTTTGGCACATGGCCTGGAACTGAAAGCAGTGTAATTTTTATTTCTGGATATCACAACTAATTATACTATTACAACTAGCTGTAATATTACAACTAACATTATTCATCTTAGCCTTGGTCGTCCTTTCCCTTTTATAAATCCTACTTCTGCGCAGATTAAATTTTGAGGTTATTAACACTTTTGATTACGGTTTAGTCATATTAAATTATCCCTTGGTAGTAAGGTTGTCCTGTCAGCCACTATGATACCTACAATTAATTGAAAAGATAACTGGTGGTTTGATGCAAAGGCTGAGCCTAAGTAGGATAGCAACCCCCTGGGGAGCCTGGTGCAGGCTGAGGTGTGCCTTTCCTTCTTGCAATGAGGCTGGAGACAAAAAGGAGTTAGGTTGTAAATGGGAACAGGCTTTACACCCATAACAAAGGTTGGCTGTATCCTGAAGCATAGTTAGGTTTTTAAGGCCTCTTGGATGATACAGGAGGAAGAAATATGAAAAATAGGGAATTGAATTACTATCAGAAATACTGCTCAAAATGAAATCCCCATCCCTACTTGTTTGAAAGGCCTTGGGGGAACCTCACAACTCCAGGGAAGAAAAATCATGATGTTTGAGTGCTTCAGCCCCTGACACACGATACCACTGCCCACCCGTGTGTGTGGCCTTTCAGGCTGCTTTTTACCAGGGTGTTTTGGGGTCCTTGAAGGTTGTGTGACACAGAGCTGCCCATTACCAGCAGAAGGGCTTTGGGGGAGTTTCCAGATATACGTCATCGCTGTATTGAACAGCCCCAGGAGAGCAGCTCCATGGATAATTGCCTTTTTGGCAGCTGTTGCCTATGGCTGGGAGCTGCCCTGGAAGGGCTGTTTGCCACAGGCACGGTGTGAACCGCGCCTGCCTTGTTTATCTCTCCCCACCCTGGGATAGACGATGAGCTACGATTTTCTTTTCTGTAATTATGGATGGAGTGACTGGTAAATGCTTCCTTGCCTTCTCACCAGTCTCAAAGGTTAGCTTGTTAACGAGGAGGTTTTCAGATACTCACCACCAGCGTTCCCTTTGGGGGTGAGCGGGGTGTCTTTTAATAGTCGTTTGATGCTGTTCACGTGGGCAGGCAGCACGATAACAAGGCAAATGACTGTCTGCTTTGCTGATCAGAGTCTGTAATAACCATCTCACTTGGTGCCACACATTCAATTCCTGACAAACCAAAAGGCATTTGCCATTTGGGCTGTTGCTATTTTTACCCCTGACACACACCAGTCGGGTATGGGTTTGTTGCATCTAATTGCAAGTGATCTTTGATTATTTTTTTTTTCCTGGTATCTCCAGGGGCGTACCTTTTGGAGTGCCAGCAGCAGGCAATCCGATTTCAAAACATTTGGGAATGCCAATTAGGGTTTATTTCTGTGATGATTGAGCTGCCTGAGAGCTCAGTGCCCACCAGAATGCACTGTGGCCTTAGACAAAGGGAATTTTCTTGCCTGCCTACATCTGATGAAGAGGGATAGTTGCATGATGGCAGTTTCTGTTCTCTGTAGTTGAACACTTCAGCTCAACTGTTTGCACCTGCAAGAAGTATTGTGGCCATCCTTACATGGAGGCTGATGCACTGTCACATGGATTTGGTCTATGCTAATTTATGTTACTGCACATAAAATACAAAAAGAAATGACAAGTAGCTCTAAAAGAAGAACCATTATTTTACTAATTTCTAAATGTAATAGTAAACTTAGGTTTATAGTAAATAGTAAAACAGTAAATATAGGTTCATACGTAAATCGTAAGCTTAGATTTCTGCTGATTTTTTTGGTTAATTCCCCTAAACCAAACTGGGCAAAACTGTTTTGTGCTGTGGTTGTTGTTGGGATTTTACTATTCGAGCGTCGGTGGAACTTACTGTAAAAGGCAGTAGAACTTAAGGCTGTGTCTCCAACATGAAATATCCTGAAGTATTTTGGATAGAGGCTCTGCTGTTCCACCCTGGCATCTCCCAGCCCTCCAGCAAGGCAAGACCTTTCCAAATTAAGCAATCCTTGCAGATGGCTGGAGGATGGCTTCCACTGCTGGTGGGATGGGATCTTCCCTCTGCTCCCCTTTCTTCAAAGTGGGCCCAGAGCTCACAAACTCTGCTCATCAGCTTCTTCCCTCCTACTCTTATTCTTCTTAGTTGTTACTGCTTCCAGAAATAATCTTGAATCTTAACTGGGTGAACTGGGTGCTGTTGCCCTCTCTTGTGTGGCAGGAGAGCAGAGCCAGCCCCTGCTCCTGGAGGCTGGAAGGAAACATTGGCCGCACTGCACAAAACCAAGTGCAACTTTCATCCCGAGGGATTCAGCCTGATGTATGTGAAGCTCACAGGTTCTATAAATAAGCAGAGTGCATATGTTAGGGCACAAAAGTAGGGGGACAATGTCAGAAGATATTTACCGCTTGCCTGAGGAGCAGTCAGTTTGGATGAAAGCTTTGTGGCCAGACTTTTCCAAAGAGCTCCCTCTCATGATTGAGGTCAGCTCTCATTTAGCCACTAAAATTAGCAGCGGGGCTTCTAGGCCAGCTGAGTGTTTTGGATACTAAGCAGCTTTGACAGTCTGGCCATAGCCATCCCAGAAAGTGTTGCTGAGTGCTGACAACAATAAAAATCCATTGGTTATGGAGTTTCTCCACCCAGAGTGGACCTCCTCCAGAAACAAGTCCCTCACACTGCCTGCTAAGGTCCTGAAAATCTACTTCTCTCTTGCACACAAGTAGTAAAACTTGGAGATATATATTGGCACATATAGACAGATCTGGATATGTAATATACACACATGGCTGTAGAGCTTCTGGAGCTGTGGCTGTTTCAGCTGCTGAGCACTCAAGTGATGTAAGATTAAATGAAAGCAGTCAAAGTAGTAAAAAACACCAGTTCCCAGCCATAAAACAAGCTGTGCCCTCCAGTTCTCCCCAGGAATGGCAAGGGTGGCATTTAAAAACAAACAAATAAACTAAAAAAACCCTACAACAAACCCAAACAAACAAAAAACCCCAGAATATCAAACTTTTTTTCTTCTAGCTCCTGTTTTTTTGTTGTCCTTTGTCTTCTGTTTTTAGCTTTAAAAGCCTGAAGTTTTCCCCAAGGTGAGTTGGGCAAGTTGTATTTTTAGAAGACAATAAGGATCTCATGAGGCTAGAGCTGGATCTAATAAGGAAAAGACTAATTGGGGTAGGGCAAGAACCAAATGATAATGTTTCACTTATTATTATGAAAATTGCCCATGAATAGGAAGAGGAAACAGCTGGAATTAATATCATCTCACTTGCATTTTGATTTCTTGAAGTCAAACAGAACAAGAAATGTTTGTTCAAAAATGAGAAGTTGAAATACTATTGTTAGAGTTTTTCATGTAAAACACTTTAATCCATTACATGAAATATCTACAAAATGTTTTTTCCATATGTCCCATAGAAAGCTGGACATACCTAAAATACCCAAATCCTCTTTCTCTATTCTTGTCCGATTCTTTAGGTTTAATGTAGAAATCACAAAATTTATTAATGTAAAGGGCAGTAAATGAAGCAAGACTTTGGGCAGAAAGGCCCCTGGAAGGCTATTGACTATATCTGCAGGGTCATTAATCACTTATGAAAAGCAGTTTTCATTTTTTTTCATGAGCCAGAAGATATATTTTTAATTAAGACAAATGAAGAAAGGGTGGTTCTGCAGCTTGCCTTGTGACAGTAATGGAAAGTCAGAGCTTTATATCAAGTGTATACCCACCATCTGTTGGGAGCCGGAGCAGGCACTGAGTTATAAGGCCATGGCCTTTGATCATCTCTCAAAATTAAACCTCGTTGAACATCCTCGCTGGGTGAAATTCAGCCCTTGGATATGCAGTTATTTCTTATTAAAGACATGCATCTGAGAGCTAAACATAGCTACAGGAGTCCAGGCCAAACAAACCTGATCAGGGTATAAAAGCAAAATTTTCACTGGTTTTATGTGGGGAATGCTATTGTAGCAGTGAATGAAGTCTTACAGAGCTCTGATAAAAATTATCTTCGTGGAGACTATTAAATTGGGTTTGGCCATCTTGGGTCATTTTATTGTTATTATATCTTTGTCGGCGATCACCCAGAACAAAGTTTTCAGACTTTCCAGGAAATTAACTGAAGATCAGTTACTGTGCTGTCTCCCAAATTTATGGCTCTGCAACTAACTACAGACCCAGACGTGCAGTGATGAATTATCTCTCGTGTCTTCCAGCCCATCAAAATGAAATCTGCTTCCTTGGGAAGAGCCAAAATGAAATTGGTGCATTACAAACAAATTTATTAAAAGGTGTGTTCAGTCTTTCATGAAGCACCAGTGCTTAGTAGAGAATTAGATTCTTTTTTTTTTTTCTTTTTCTGAGTATGAATGTGTTTGAGAAACTCAATAAGAGGACCAGCATGAAGCAAGTTTACCTTCTGAATGTCAAAAGCAAAGGCCAGACTTGGAGCTGATTAATGGCTGCATAATCTATCAGTTCAGAGTCAAGGAGCTGTGGGTAGAGGTTAAATTATTTGTAAGGTAATTTGGCTTGACCTTAATGAGGGCTAAGGTCCCACAGACCGTGGAAGAGTCTATAAATAATCTCCCTGGCCCTGGAAGCACTTCGGGGTGTCTCTTCCTGTATCATCGCAAATGTATTTGTTGTTTGTGAAATATCACAGCAGACAAGATCTTTTTAAATTCTTCTTAAACAGTAAGACTACAACAGCAGTGATGGAAAACTTTCAGCCTGGGATCTGAGTTCTATTTGGGTTTTTTTTTGTACTGGGGGGTATCACTATCCCCACACTCCCTCAAGAGCTGGCAGTGACGTGTATGGCACTGAGGGGAGGGGAGCAGGGTGGCGGTGGCAGCTGTTGTTGGGGCTCTCCCAACTACTTGGTCCATGTAATGGGTTTGCAAGGCAAGGTTTTGGTAGTGGGAAGACTACAGGGGTGGTTTCTGTAAGAAGCTGCCTGGAAGCTTCCCCTATATCCTATAGAGCCAATTCCAGATGGCTCCAGGACAGACCCAGCACTGGCCAGGGCTGAGCCCATCAGCAGTGGTGGTATTGCCTCCAGGATAACATAGAAGGGTGGAAAACTGCTGTGCAACAACAGGGTACAGTGGTGAATTCCCCAGACACCGAAAATCCTTTCATCTCCTTTAGTCTGCAATAAAAATGATCGAGTTTCTCCCTTAGCACAAACCTTTTGTTCGGCAAGTCCCCTCATCTTAGGCCCTTCTTGCTGCAGAGAAGGACAGGTATTGTGATGGGGTGAGAAAAAACCCCTGCTGACCTTAGATAGAAGGTACCTAAGGAAGGTGACCCACCTGAAGGGTTTTGCTTGAACACAATGAAACCAAAGCCAGGGGTGTTTTGCTAACTGGTGGCTACTGGATAGTGACAGTGCTTCCTGCACGTTTCCAACCTTCACCAATCCAGCACAGCACTGGTCCTTCAGCTGCCCAGACTCTTTAAAATCTGATCAGTTGTTCCTGACTCTTGAGCAGTTGCCAGGTAGCTCATCTGTCAGGTGCCTGCTTTGCACAGCCGTGTGCTGGAAGTAGAACAAAAGCAAAATGCCTCCCTTGTCACTGCAGTGCTGGAGAGATCCAGATACCTGGACTTCCCTAAGGTTTTCCATCCCTGCATCAAGTCTTACTGTTTGTATAGAAGTTGATTCCAACTTTTAATTTCCTGACTACAGTGTAGGTTTGGACCAGTTTTTTTCACATGAATAAACATGGTAATTACTAGGCATGAATGATGCTTCTTACATTCTACTTTGTGGATTTTTTTTGCATTATTAAAGACCTCATAAGAGCACCCCATAGCTGCTTGCACACCTGGTTCATCCCACAGTTATTTGCTCAGAGGCTAAGGGTCTGGTACATTGTCTACTGTAAAAGCTTCCAGGGGTTTCAGTGACCCTTACTCCTAGTTGAAATTGCTTTTGTCAATAATCTTTGCTATTTTACTTCAACAAAAATGTTGTGCTTCTTTCATATGGAGAATTCTCTGTGTTCTTTTTCCTGTTTACCCTGTTGCTTTACTTACACTGTTTTCTTACCAATATTTAGTTTCCATTAAATTCCTCCAGGATCTGCTCTTTTGGGGCTAGTTTTCAATCTGCTTTTGTATTCCTCTCTCACCCAGCAAATCCAGCTGCTGTATTTTTTCCCAGTCTGTTATTCAGCCACATGCTATTTCCTGGGTTTTTCTTCCCCTTTCTTCCCCCTCCTTCCATGCAGAGGAGTGAAAGGACCCCAAGCACAGATGTGTGAACCTGTGCTGTGCCTTTTTTCCTTTTCCCTTTCTGCTTTCTTCATCATTTCTTTGTGATATCCCCCTGGAAAGAAAATAAATGGAGAGGGAGCCAAGGAAGGGGGCAGTTCAGCCTCACTTCTAGAAATAGGAAGGCAAAGGTGATGGATGGTAGTTTGACATACAGTGTCTGAGCTCTCCTTACCTGTTTTGTTCCTTTATGCTAAAAGTAGGTGCCACACTCTGGATTTTAAAGATGGACAAAGGGGTTGACACAGCAAAAACATCCAGTTCTTTTATGTTTGCAAAGCAAGGCTTCAAAATGTAGCTCAAAGCTTTCTCTGGGTGGTGCAGGCTAAACGAAACAGCAGTGAAAAGCTCCTGGGCTTTCCCACAAGGGTACCAGAGGAATTTTGGGGTTCCTTTCCCAGAAACAGCTGGTTGAAAAACAAGACTCAAAGTCAGGGTTTGTATTCATTCATTTACTTCAATGAGTTGTAGTTCTATAATAGGATCTTACAGCTTTTAATGATGTTCTGAATTTTCTTTTAATAGTAATGTCATTACTTACTCTGGAAATATATTTCAGTTGTTTAGACACCTCAGTACTCCAGGGAGATTTCTCTTTTCAGAAGGAAATTAATTCAGTGTTTAACTCATAGCGGTATCTTTTGCAACCCATTTTTAATGGGGAAAGCAAAGATTCTTTCAATATCGTGCAAATAATAAATAAAGTAGAGTGTCTTCTTTGATCCTTTCTTGGGGCAGACCTGCTAGCCACCTTTACATAGAGCTCTGGTGGGAAAAGGAGATGCAGGAAGGGCTGCCATCAGTCTTCACTGCACTTAGCTAAACCCATTGACATTCACGGACTGTGATGGCAGGAAAGCTTTCCAAAGCCATCTGACTCCAAAAATTTGAGTTATCATCATTGTCATATCTCAGTCTGACAGGAGAAAATGATTTGTCGGTCAAAACGTCTCCTAAACACGGACATTTGATTCAATTTAATCAGGGGCAGTCCCTCACTCTGAATGCAGGAGGCTCATCTGCGAGCCAAGAGGGAATGAAGTAGCAGGTAATTCACTTACTCCTGCACTGTCCTGTTGGCTCTGGGTCAGCAGGGAAGGGATCCGTGCAAATGGTGATTGCTTTGGAAAGGGAGACTTCTCCCAAGGCTTCGGGAGCAGGTCAGTGCATCCTGCCAGGCATAGACCAGGCTGAGATGGGACCTGAGGTTTGTGTCTGTGCATAGAGCTGTGCTGGGGTCATTTGGTTTCAAGTCTTTGCCATGGGGGTCAGTAAGGGACCTGCTGGGAAGGGGGAAAATCCAAGTTGCCTTTTATGCCTGCATGACACTGCTTAGGGATGGGGCTGGCGCGGTGCCAGCCCACTGTAGGCAGGGTCTCATTCTGCAAGCACTCGTGGGCCTGAGCAAATCTACTTGTGCTAATGGCCTTATTAAGCTCAAGCCTGTATAAGTTACAAATCTGCACAAAGAGAAATTAGAGCCCAGATTAGATTAGTCGCTGAAGGCTGTGAGCGCACAGCTGTTTGCCAAATTGCACACTGAGTTTCATTTTTGCTTAGACTTTTACTGATAGCAATTTGAAGGCAGTCATTAGAGCCATCAGCCTTTGAATGAGAAATTTCAAGGGACACTTCAGGATAAATCTGCTCCTCTGCTATAAGAAATTATTCCTGATTTGCTTTGGGCTATGGAAACCAATTACATGAATTTTGCACAATAACCTGTTTCTCCCAGACAGGGGGAGCACTCCTGGCCATAAACAGACATATTTTTACTTCCAATTAACAGTGTGGGTCTGTAAACATAAGGAGAACTGCTTTTTCAACTTAAATTTAATAACCAAAAAATAATGGGAGGAAAGAATCATCATTTACAGCTGGAATATGAGACTCTGGCCATCCTTATTCCCTTCCTCTGCAAGCCAGATGGATTTGTGAACACAGACATATCCTTCTCCATTAAATCATAAATACTGCAGGCTTTATTTCTTACTGGCTCCTAGGTTCCAAGATTTAGGAAAGGGTGGGATACTGATTTTCAGACCTCAACTTGACATAACTCACAGTGCTCTAGTTTTCTTTAAAACTTCAGGTGTGTCTTTCTTCTATTCCAGATACTCCAAAGCTGCCCTGTAATCCCTGAATCCTGCTGAATTCACACCCTGGTGATATATCAATGTCAAAGGGATGCAACTGGTAATTCTGCCTGGCTGTTAAACTGCCCGGCGTTACCCTATTTCCAATGGCTGCTGTCAAGGTATGTGTTTTATCCCTTCCAAGCTACAGTGAAAGTGCTTTAATCTTATTATTAGTATAATAAAAATAAGTCATTACTAGTGCTTAAAGCAATTGTTATCTTCTCTCCCTGCCAGCCCATTCTATATTAATATTAATATTTCTAAACTGAAGCTTTGTACGTAGGACTTGGACCTCCCATGTCACTTGTTTGAAAATCCTGAGAGCATTTTCTTATATAAAAATTGCGCAGGGAAGGAAGAGGGTCTTTTTATTTACCTTCAGATTCCATCCTTCAGGACTCTCTTGCTGGGTGTTCTCAGGTTGCTGCTGCAATTATAAGACTTCATTGGTTTTATATGATCCCTGAGACTCCTAAATTCCCCAGGAGCCAGAGTTTTCATTAAAACCACCACCCAATATCATGAGACTTGCAATTAAATTCCTGAGCTGCCAACACAGTTGCAAAATGGTTTGTAAAGCCCGGGGGGAAAAATATTTTGGGAGAGTAGGCTCTCCGGTGCCGTGAGCTCCTCCAACTCCTGTTTTAGCAAAGCTTTAGATGTTTACTGAGATGCACGGCGCTGCTCAAACCAGACTTAGCCAAGTCCTTAGCCAAGCTGGGGCAGGACAGATGCAGCCACAGAACTTGCCTGTGTCAGGCCAAACCCCTATAAATGAGCACTTTTGTTAATCCAGGTGTGTAAGGGCCTGGCTGGGAGATGGAAAGATGGCCCTTGAAAGCTTCAGTCGCATCTTCTGTGACTCTTGCAAAGGTTAAGGTTATTGTAAAGCTTTTTTTCCCAAGAAGAAGCAGCCTTGGGAAGGCAAAAATAAACGTTAGTGGTATGTCTCCACCCCCCAAACTGCATAGTGCAGTGATTGTAGCACAACACGGGAGAGGTTGTGTCTGACAGGTTGGGATATGGACTCATATCTAACCAGCAGGAAAGCACTTAGGGTTTGGTCAGAAGGGAAGAGAGATTTTCTTTTGTTACCTGATTTTGAATCTTGTAATGAGAAGAACACTGAAGTTTATAAAGAGCAGCCTGGCAGAAGAGTGCTGGTATATTGATAATGTGATGTGTCCACTTGTATCTTCCCTTGATGTGCTTCTGAAGGGTTGAAGCACAATCAGAAATTCATTTGAAATTGTGGAAGTCATGAGTAAGGAGCATTTGTAGCTCAGAAGGAAGAGCCATCAAGAACAAAACTTGGTGTTTTGGACTGTTTTCTCCTCCAGTACCAAAAAAAAAAAAAAAAGAATATGTGGTAGAGCCAAAAGCTCATAAACCCACCACAAAATTTCAAATCAATTCTTTCCCTTCACAACTAGGAAAATAAGATCCTTCCATGTGTTGAAGAAGAGAAAGCTGTGTTCTGTGTTCCTCTTCCATTCGCCCTGGCTGAAAAGGCACTCAGGCAGGTCCCCATCCTTTCTTCCAGCTGCAGTCCACTGAGCTCCTGTCTTCCCATGGGTGGTGGTCCCCGTGGCCTTGCCACACAGAAATGTCAGACAAGTGGGTGTCTGTCCTCCAGGTAGTTGCTATTTTCATCCTTCTAGGCACTGGAGAAAGGTCATCGTTTTTAAATAAGACCAATATTTGAAATAACTTGTGATTTCAATTGTAAACAAGTTTGCTGTGATTATGTAGCAGTAGCTGCTGGGAAACATGGACTGTTTATCTGACAGGTCGTATCTCTAGATCTAGCAGGCCAGGAGACCAAGCTTTCCCAGGAAGAAACACCACTGGAATAGCAGCCAGTTTTTTTCCTTTTTCCTTTATATTTTTTTTTCGCCCCCCAGCAGCAGTGCCGCTTTTCTAACTTAAAAGCAAAACCTGTTTCTTTGCTCTTCATCGTGCGAGTCTGCAAAAAAAGTGCGCAGGAAGATGGGCAGAGGCTGGGAGCACTTTCATCATAATGGGGCTCTGTGTGTGTGTGAACATCCCGAGCATCCCGGGGGGAGCCCTCTCTGGGAAGAGCCTCGGAGCCGGCGGCAGTGTGCCGTGCCGATAAGGAGATGAAACAATAGCCGCGACACCGAGAGCCTTCACACAATTACTTGGTGAGGATGTTACAGAGTCAAGTGCTTTGTGCCTTTGCTGCACGGAGCAAATCTGCTCACTCCTGAATGGTTAACTCCTTCTCTCCCTCTGCCGTGTCATTTAATACACCGGTTTTTAAGGGCATCCAAATTTGTGAATGCTGAGGAAATGGCACTTTTTTCTTGTTACTTGCAAGGGTTTACATTTCCTACAGTGACATCCGCAAACCACTGCAGTGGAGCCCAAACCCTGAGCCCATGTGAAGATTTAGGGATGCACAAGCTGTGCTCTGGCGGAGGCGGGAAACCTGGGTTGTCCTTGCTTGAGATCCAGAAGTGGATCTAAGGAACCAAACTTCTCGTATTATTGATGCCTCGTTTCCTCATTAATGCCACAAAGATTTATGTGAAGAGACTTGCATGGTGCTAATGGAATGATGCACCTACATCTTCCCCCAATGCTCCAGTTCTCTGCCCTCACGTTAGTGCTGGGTGAGTAACTGAATTATTTGTTAGTTAGCAAAAGTCCTTGATTTTTGTTGGTAGTATTGAGGGCTTTTCAATACCTTTTGCTTAGGCTTGAATTATAATTTGAATTACAAACTGAAAACATTTTGATAACTTTTCCCATTCCAGTGCCAGTGAGGGTCAGTGGTTTCAGTCAGCAAGCTCTGCTTTTTTTTTTCCAAGAACAAAATGCCACCCTGCAGCATTTCACTTACCTCTGTTCAGTGCACATCTGTCTAAAACTGCTTCTTTCAAATATATACATTTCCCATTAGCATTAATAGCAATTACTGGTGAAGTCCTTAATCTGCTGTTCCTCTGTATGATGTGCATCACTAGGTGAAGACAAAGAAGACATTTCCTCCTGTGCCTAGGAAATGAGCTGTGCTCCTCTCAAAGTGCAAGCTGAGAGAAGCCCAGCAATCTCATCTTTTAGGGTCTGGAAGACACAATATTTCTTGATATGAAAAGACTCCCTGAAGGGGACATGAGTCTGAAAATACACAGAGGCCGCAGAGTTAGGAGGTCAGAGGCTGTACTGGGGATGTGGGCATTTTTTGGGGCATCCTTCACCCAGGCTCAGTAAGATGCCAGAGGCAGGAGTGGGTGGTCAGGCTGCGTGTTCTTCCCTCCCTCATCTTGTGGTAACTGGGGCAGAAGCTCCATCCAGTGAAGGGACTGCGGTAGGAGCTGTGAACTTCTTCACCTCTGTGCCGGCTCCTTTTGGGACTTTCATGTTGCTTCAAATCTGGTTATGATTTTGCTGAAAAATCCTTTCCTGTAGCCTCATGGCTGCCAGTTAATTTTCTAAAATCCCCTTGCATTTGATATCTGTGCACAGAACTTGCAGTGGTTGAGCTCGAGGATAAAAGGAGCAGCACAACCACTTGTGCTGAGCAGGACTAAGTTCTGGTCTGGTGAAAATGACTGAAAGAGTGGGAATAAATCTGAAAGTAATCACTCTGAAACCAAGATGGGAGGATACAGCTGGGACTGAGTAGCCTGTTGTGTGAAGCCACTTTTACTAATCTTGTTCAAATGTGTGCACGGACACCCGGGAATTATTTATTCCTTGTCATGGACCTGATCCTGTGAGTGTTGCCAGGAAAGGTGACTGAGTCAGCTGCTCCATGCAGTAGGAGGAAAGCTTGTGTTTATAGGAAGGAGAAATAAAAGTTCAGGACACTGGAAGTATGAGACTCTGGAGATTAATGATAGAAAACTATCATGTGTTTGGGAAGAGGAAAGCAAGCAGGAAACAGGAGCCTAAATTAGGCTGCAGCTCCCTGGGCAGAACACTCAGGTTATAAATATTCTGGCAGCATTTAGAGCACTGCTGGCTGCGCTGATTTCTCCTTGCTGTCCTTGACAGTATCTGTGTATATTCATGCTACTATTCTGCTGTGCTGACAAAACCACCAGGAGTATCTCGGAGCTGTGGGAGGAGGCTGTGCGTGGGTTTGGCAGCAAGACTTCTGGCTCTGCTGGAGAGCGTGGAGGCTGTGCCCTGCTTGCCACAGCAGCACTGCGAGACAGGAGCTGTGGGTTGGCTTTTGAGCTTTTCATTGCTCAGCTGGTGCCAGGGATGCTGGTTTTAAAGAGCATCTCCTGAAATCTTTCCAGGAGATCACTGACTCACCTTGATCTTTGTGATCAAGCTGGCGCAAGGGCTTGAAAGGAGTCATCACCATCCTCCCCAGCCCCAAAGCTGATGGGTGAGGGTGAGCAAGGCATGAAGAGGAAAATGTGGGCTGCTGATGTCCCAGCTGGGTGGAAGAGCTGGGTGCAAAGCAACAAAACACTTCTCGCTGTCAGGCTTAAGGCACAGCAGATTTCAGCCTTCAGCAATTGTTTTTACAGGAGCAAAATAGTCACTGCTGTGAGGAGCCGGCGCCTGCAGTGAGCTCCACCTTTCCCTCCCTTTGTCATGGCCCTTTCCTCAGGAGGAATGAGGTGCAAGAGGAAGTCAACAGCTCCTACAGTCTGTGATAAACGAGCCCAGGCACTGGTCAGTGTTTCCTGGGCTGCAATTTGTGGGGTCACTGGGAATTGCTGCGTTGCTGAGTGCAGTCACTCCACTTATCAGCGCAGCATCGCTTCCAAGGATCCCACCAGCTGCTCCTGTCTGCCGTGGTGCACAGAAATGAAAAGTGCAATCCAGCTTCTGGTTCCAATGAGAATTCTCTCTAATCTGGAATAGCTCTACCCTGGGAGGTGCCTTGGATATGATAGCAGGGCTGCTATGCTGGGGAGTATGCTTTTTTATTTGTAATGAAAAGAACTTTATTCCTATCATAAAAAAGTTTAGTGCAGAGAGTTAACCAAGGTAATGTTTTCAGAAGCTGAAAATATGAGGAACTCAAATAAGAGACAACAGTGATTTTCTTTCTTTCTTTTTTTTTTTTTTAATTTCTTTTTCTCCTCTTTTAAAGCCCCTGAGAACTCATTTCCTGGTGTCATTGTCATAACTCCAAACCTAAGTAATTCATTTGTATTCGTGCCAATCCCACGTATGCTTCCCTAAGTACTGCATGCAATTCGAACTAAATGAACAGTCAAAGCTGGTACTGAGCAAATCAGGCTGCAAACCATGTGTATGGGCAGGAATAGAACCCTCTGCAAGAACTCTGCTGTGCCATCAGGTGTTCTCTTCTGGATGAAGTATTTTTCTTGGATCATTTAAACAGAAAGACAACTTTGACTTTTGTTTCCATACGTGACATGTCATGAGACTGATGTCCTCACAGTGTCCATATAAGTTTTGCCTCCTCCTCCTCTAGCTGAGACATTGGGCTGGTATATTTGCCCTGTAGGAAAGGATGTGTGGAGCTAGGACAGGCAGCACAGGCTCTAGCCCTGAAATTTAAGGATGCTCGCTCTGAGCTTAAAGGTGTAGGGTAGTGGTTACCAGAGATAGAGCTGGGCAGCTAAGTCTGATGTTTCTGGGATGCCAGTTTGCTCTGGATGGGGAACGTTTTGCAGACTTAGATTATGACCATTGCTGCATCAGCCATTTTCAACTACCTGATGACAACCTCACTTGTGAGACTCCATCCAGTCTGTGAGTATGGTTGTTTTAGAGCAATATGAAGGAAAATGAGCTTTGAAACACAGAACTGTGTGAGTTTGTTTGCAAAGACAAGGATGTGAATAAGTTAACTGTGTGTACCTTATGAATTTGGCCTTTGCTTGAGATTTTTAGCTTCAGCAAATGAACTCACTGAAGGAACGGAGCAGTGCTTTCTCCCACTGAATGATCTGCACTTCATTTAATAAGTTATATTCCATTTTGGTACTTACATTTCACTCTGTTAATGCTGTTAGACTAAAGTTACTTAAATAACAAGGTTCGGTATTTTTAAGGAAAATTTTCGGAGACCCTCTGCCTGCTCATTCCTGGTTGTGCTGGTGTCACTGATGTGACTAATGTCTGTACTGAGCAGGTAACCTTAATGTCATTCTGAAGGTAAGACTTTTCATGTTAAACTCTAGGTTTTGTCTTAATAATCAGTAGCTTCTCAACTAACCCCATTGTTTAGCCAACCAGGCTATTTCTGTAAAGGAGCCAGTGTTTTTTGGAGGTGTCCCTTTCCAAGATGATACAGGAGTCACAGTATGGTTAAGTTATGGTTATTTTCAGGGTTCGTGCTGGGGGAACAGGGAAGAGGCTAAAGCAGAGTGGAGTGGGGCTGTGAAGAAATTCCCAAAGGGAATTGTGAGCTGCCAAGGGACCTGAGCTGTGAGAAGCTTCCTGGGTTATAGTTGGGGAAGAAAACCCAAAGGGATACCTTGTTTGTCTCTCACTCCTCTCAATCACGGTTGATTTTGGAACCAGATGCATCCCTTTCCTGGAGCATAACTTCCAGCTCCAAGGAAACTATTAGTAATTTTACTTGGAGTATACTTTGAAATGTATCATCTCTATCATCTATTCATTCTTACCTTATTTTGAAGGAAATGGGCCATTCTTGATTTTTGAAATCACAAGCTTTAAAGACTTCTCTCTCCATGAGAATTCATTAGGCTTTATTTCACCAGCTACCTAATGCACACTGTGATCTTTGCAAACAGCAATTGCATAACAGGAAAAACAGACTCTCTGGACACGAGGGAAAAAAAGCACCCTGGATAGCTGTCTAGTCAGTTCAGTTCTGCAAAATTAAAAATCAGACACTCGTAGCTTAGGTAAACCAAAACTGAAAGAAAGCAAAAATCACTTTGCAGGCTCGGGATGAATGAAAAGCTAATCTGAATATCAAATTGACCTTGCTCCGGGGGAGAATAATTTGGCATGATGTATTTGCTGTCTCTGAATGTGTTGCTAACAGACAAACCAAGTGGTTTGCCTGGAAAAAAAAGAACAGGAGGTGAACGTAAAGTCAGGAGAAATTAAGGGTCTTGATCCCAGTGCAACTCTGAGATCATTTTGGAGCCAACATACTTCTAAGGGAAAGCAGCACTGCTTTAAGGGAAAGATGCAGGGTTTTGCTTGGTAGAAGTGTTCCTTTATGCAGGAATTTTACAGCTATTGACACCATTTTTAGCACAGCAGCTCAGGGACAGCATTAATGAGCACAGGGCAAGTAGGAATGAGTGTATGAGAAATGAAGAAAAAATACCCATAGAGGGACTGGAGGAGTGGGTATTGAGAGGCACATCCTGGCCTCGTTGAAGTTACTGGAAATACTGCTATGAATGTCCCAAAAAAAAGAAAAAAAAAGTTATTTTTTTCTTTCTGTCTTTTTTCATTTTTTTTTTTTTAAATTGTGATCTTGTTAAAGTGCTTCCTCAAATGTTTGGAGTGGCTCAGTTCATCACTAAACCTGCCAGCCTGAGAGCCAGAACCAGGAGTGGTTTCATTCCCAAAGCCTCACTGCAAGGTCTCATTTGTGAAGAAAATGTTCTCTTTTCTCCTAATTACCCTGTGCAGACATCGCCAGTGCTGTTCAGCTTCAGTTTGTGGTCCCTTCAAGCTTAGTGCAGCTTCATAAAAAGCCAGCCTAAGATGTGCAGGGTAAGAAGGCTTCCCTTCCTACCCACCTGCTGGGTGGGCGCAGAGCATGAATGCAAGGGCTAAATGGGAAGGCAGGAAGATTGTGCCTGTTAGTTACCATCGAGTCTCAGGGGAGTTTTGCCACCAAATTCCATTAAAATGAGAGTTTCAACCTTTAAAAGTACCATTCGGTGGCTTGTTTTGTTAAATAAGCTAGCAAAGATTGTATATTAGTCTCTGACAGGGCTACATTTGGGTGAAAACCACGCTGAATTATTTATTTTGTCATTAATGTCACACAAACCACAGTCAGGAGAATTATGTGGGCTGCGAAAGTGAGCAGCTCTAAGTCAGGTTCAAACAAATGGAATTGTTATTCTTCAATACCAGTCTCGGGTTGCAGCTGCCTAATGCATCCAGGAGGGGATGAGAAGTGAATGGTAAATCAATGGAAAGGTTCACACCTGACTGACAGCCTTTAAATAATGTAAAGGGTCCCTTGGCACACAGCAGGGTTATACAATACATTAGCATTTAAGACCAGTGGAAAGACATGCAGGGAAATGTTTTGGAAGTTTTGTCCTTGTAGCTGCAAAGCTTAAAGAGCTGGAGAGGAGAGGAGAGCACCTGGAAAATGGGGTGGGAAGCTCAAACTGTTACTGGAGAATGAGAAAACAAAGAAATCTTAATTTGGCCAGAGTGAATTTCGTTGTATTGGTCTTTGGTAAGGCCAGAAGGGGTCTTGCAGGGCAGAGGACTCAAGGGCATGGTGCTCTCTGGAATAGTCAGGGCAAGGAGGTGAACCAAGGCCACTTTGGGAGTGAGGGCTGAGCCCTCTCTTGTGCCACACAGGTGACCTCTCTATAAGCCACACTGTAAGCGTTTCCACAACTGGGATGCTCTTCCCACCTCCTGTGAGCTGTGGACAGACCATTTAGGGCATCCTGGAGGTTCATAGCTGTGTTCCTTCTTCCATAAAACAGCCCCTGTGTCCCTGAACAATCACCGATGCAAACGCAGGAAGCAGGATGGACAGATTTGGAAGTTGCATGTAGTAAATATGGTTGCAGGCATGTTCTTCCTCTGATTTTGAAAGTTCTGTGCATTATTGCACATTCTCTCCAGACATCTACGTGTTGGCTTGCTCATGTGTGCGTTCTCCCTCTCTCTCTGAATTATGAAAGGTCTGAACTTTACATTTCTGACCCCAGAAATGGGTCATAAACAGACCGTTGATTTGTAGCTGTTTGGTGTGCTCAGAAAAGGGAAAGAGGATAAATGCCTGTGAGCAGACAGATGGACATACCTTCGGGTTATGGCCATAAAATAAAACACAAGAAGTTCCTCCTCAGCACGAGGAAGAACTTTCCACTGAGGTTGGCAGATTTGTGGAACAGCTGCCCAGGGAGGGTGTGGAGTCTCCCTCTCTGGAGACATTCCAAACCCACCTGGATGTGTTCCTGTGTCACCTGCTCCAGGTGACCTTGCCTTGGCAGGGGGGGTTGCACTGGATCTCCAGAGCTTGTTATCCAACCCTAACAATTCTGTGATTCTGTGTTTCCTCACCACACATGAGGCTGGGAGAAAGAGGGATATTTAGCAGGGATGATATTTGATTTCTGACTCAGCCACAGACTTTCTGTGGGAACATAAGTGTCCAGGGATTTATGCAGCTATTTAAACTCTTCAGCTCTCTGTTTTGTCACCTATGAAATTGGGAGAAGTAGCCTGAAAATTATGTGGTGATGAGAAATACCTTAGTGGCTGTATGGTGCTGAGGCACAACTATAACGAGGTAACAAGACTGTGAAATTTTGGTTTAATAAATTATTTCCTACTTTAATGGTTAAATTTTATGGGAACAGTCTCAGAAATACATCTGGGTTTTTAAGAAGCTGAGGCGTCACTTATTCTACAGTGAGAAACAACAGCCAGTAGGAAGATAAAAATCAACTTTTCAGGTAACTTTAGTGAAGAGGTGCCTGTTGGTTTGTGAAGGTTGAGAGTTTGTTTTTGCATGTCAGATAGTCCACAGCAGACTGGGAGGTTTATGTGGAAGATTTCATGGAATAAGTTGTGTGCTGTAATAGTTGGATTCAGCCTTTAAATAGGCACATCCGTCAGAAGGGACTTCTGACAGCCAGGAATGGGCTAATGAAAGTAATTGCAGATATTTAATAAGCAATAGAAAAATTTAAAAGTAATTATATCTTTAATTTAATGATGGGCAAAATTCTGCTTTGTTTTATTTATGAATACTAATTTAAAAAAAAAACCCTAATCTGGTAACACCAGTTGCTTCAGTGACTTCAGACACTCTTCTAACCTGATAGAGCTATGAAGAGTCTCTTTTCTCTTCCCAGGATTTCTCTATCTACCACCCACCTGTCTTCTCACTTGATCTCCTTCTCCCAGCTGGGTGTGCTCTGAATTTCTCACTTGGTTTTGGTGCCTCGAGGCCATGGGATAGGAGGTAAGAACAGCACAGCAGTGGCCAGCTGAGCCCCTCTTTGAGAAGATGAACCAGCAGACAGGAGAAAGCAGGAGGGTCTCGAGTTCTCATCTGGCTGGCTGGAAATCCTCAGTAGCTCTGTTAGGAGCCACCTATTCAAATAAAAGTTTCAGAGAGGTCATCTAAGTAGTTGGCTGAAAAGTTGAGTGTCTTGAAAACTCTGGAGTGGCTTTATTGGGATAAAACGATTATTTGGCAGAACTCTCTCTCTTGACCTGTACTCCAGTGTGAGTGGAAGTACAATTTGCATTTTAACCTAGAAGAGTAGCTCCTGGGAAAAAAAAATAATAAATTCAAATATTAATATAAGTTAATCTCCGTGAAGCGTAGAAAGGGGGTTTGGCTGCCTTATACTGGGTAAAGCTACTACAGGTTTTCACCTTGCTCTGGCATTGTTTGTTCTCTGAGTAATTACTTTTATATATATATAAACCTAGCACTTTCTTTTCCTCACCAATAGAACAGCTGGTTTGCCACAGCAACCTCAGTGGTGATTCTGCTGCTGGGGTACAAAGCACCTGCCAGGAGATGCACACCAGTAACATAACATGAACTTAGGAAATTGGTGGTGGTGTTTTAAAGCAAAAAGGATCTGATGTATTAATGAGATGCCAAACAGAAAAAACGAGGTGTGCTACGAGCTCATTAGCTCAGATTCCTTTGTAATCACCTTCAGTAATGCTTTTGTTTCCTCTGTTGCGTTTGTTTCCTTTTGTCTGTGCATGCGAAAATAAATGATTGAGAAATGAGAGGATGCAGTTGCAGGTGCTGAAGGATATTTTTAGCTTAGTGTTTCACAAAGACATTGTTAGCCCTGCCAAAAACAAGGGAGGTCACTCGGGCGTGTTGTGGTGATCCCTGGATGCATCCCTGAGCTGGCTGCAGAATTTGCAAGCAGTGACTTAGTTTCCTCCTCAAGCTGAGTGTGTTTGGAGGAAAGCAAGGAATCCCTCATCTTTTGGGCTGACCTCTTTTTGGTCTGAAGTGCTGCTGCTTTTGCAAAAGTTCACAATAAGTTGCTGCTTCATGAAGTGTCAGGGCACAGGGTTGGGCTCAGAGCAACCAGCAGATCCCGAGCACGTTGTCCTGGCTCAGAGTTAGCCTGGCTGCTGATCCATGGATTGGAGTGATTTACTCAGCCTGAGAAAACAGACCTTCCTCTCTCAGGTGTCCAACTCTCCTGGCTGGAGCTGCTGTGCCTGTGTCTCTGTGTAAGTGCAGTGAGGGAAGTGGAGAATGCTGAATAATTTTCCAGCCTTACAATTTAATTCCCAGCTTGGAAATGATAGAGCAGAGGCTGTTATAGAAATAAAGGCGATGCAGGACAGCAGGAAACCGAGCATCACTTCCTGCAACCATCCCCAGGTCTGATGGTTCTTTCTTTGAGATCAGCTGAGGTTTCTCCCTCATTTATGCAGGCACCCCAAAATGTCCTTACCTGTTTTCCTGGCGGACTTTGGAGCTGTTCCAAGGCTGTATGCAGCTGCAGCACCTGGGGCAGGTTAGCTGCTGTGTGGGTGGATTTGCAAGTCTTTTGGAGCAAAGCATGCCAGATCCAAAAGGCCTTGGGCTTGGTAACGAGTACCATGATGCTCAGAGCTCTGGATAGAGACTTAAAAGTACAGATAAGCAGCTGAAACTGAGCAAACCCAGCTTAGGAAAATGGCTTTCAAAACAGGCCTGCTGCATTTTTCTTTACAATTTGTCCAGTAGTCAGTGTTTTGACTGACACAATTTTTCATTACACTATTGGAATCTTCTCATTTCTTTGAGATCAATGAAGGGCAAAAAGGAGATAATTCCTTTAAATCAAATTTCAGATAAGAAAATAGAAGGCAAGGCTGTGTGGCTTTTTCATAAACAAACAAATAATAAAACCTCAGCCAAATAAAGACCCAAAAGAAAAAAAGAGAAAAGCCAAAATATCGATGCCTTCATGGAAGGCTTGGCCAGCAAAGCTCCAAAGCAAATCATAATCCAGTAATTGGTGGTTTTCTCTACCACCAGTTCTGTTCTTTGAAGCACTAATTTTATCTTTGCACCTCTGCTTAGAGAAAACCTCAGGGTGCTGCCTTCCTTTACTAAAGCATGAGTAACAGCAACAGGGGATGGCAATGCAATGTCATCTCTGGGCATTCATGGGCCATCTTCATCAGCATGGGCCACAAGGTCTTCTGGGATGCTCTGCAGCAAAAAAAAAAAAAAAAAAGGGAAAAAAAAATCCATTCTTTCTGCTTCATTTATTGTCAGCATGTAAAGATAGGTTGGTGTTCATCAGGAGTTGGCTTGCCAGTGGGAAACATTGCACTTAACCTTGATGCACTGAAGCAAAGATCAGGGTAAGATTTAAGTGGAGGTTGAGGGGAAAGCAGAAGCAGGTGAGCCCTGCTCAGCGCAGAGCCTTCTTCCCTATGGAGGCGATTGAGAGCCGTAAGAGTGAAGGCAGGGCTGAGGGTAAGGTTAATCCAGACCTTAATCTGGAATTCATGGAGACCAGTGGTCTGGGTTAAGGCTTCTCTTGGAAGTTTATATAGGCTGTAGCAGGACCCGTGCTGGTAGGGTGAATTGAGCTACATTTGATGTTATATTTGATTTTGCAGGGATGAGTTGAAGAGTAGTTTTGGACTTTGTGTTGGGTTGAAGGTTGGGTTGAACTTCTGCACAGTGTGTTTTCAGTAAAGGGTAAGACAGAGCAGCACGTGAGGAAATGTTAGAAAATATATTTTTAGAAAAAAGGTATTAGAAATCAGAGAAACAAAACCCAGGCACAGTATTTCATTTGCACAGTGAATCCTCCAAATCAGTTTCTGTGTGAACAGCTTCATTTTGGGGGTGAAACCATTCTGAAATCCACCCTTTTCTTCTCTGCTGCTGCGAGGGACCCAGCTGGGTAACAATGGCTGGGTTTCACCTGCATGATTTTGGGAGTCAAAGGGATGTTTCTTCATGGCTTATTAGGTATCTACAGAAAGTGCTCTTCATTTGTATTCCAGAATCAGCTTCACCAGCTGTGGAGTTGACACCTGCAGAAGGAAAACAAGTTGTAGCTTTTGATTTATCCATTGATTAATAATTCTTTACTCTGTGTAATGGTGATCCCTGGAAGAGATGCAGTGTTTGGGCTTCCCTGCCTGTCCAAGAGATTATATTTTAGAGGGAAATTTTAAGAAGTGACAAGCTTCTGCTGCAAATCTCTAGGAAAACTGAGATACTAAATAGGTGTTCTGCAGCATTTTGGAAAGCCTCCTTTCAACAACAGAGGGATCTTTAGTGATATTTTCTTCCTTCTCTCTACCTTTTTCAATATCTACCCTGTGAAAGTGGTAGAACCCTGAAACCTTTTTAAGATTTTCTCTTTGTGTGAGCCATGGAAAACTCTGTGTGTCCACAGCCCAATATCTCCCTGCATGGGGTTAAGGTGCCCGTATCCCCATGGTCTCTCCTCATGCTGATATATCATTTGCTTTCCTGATGGGAAGAGTAACATTTTATGACTAAGGCAGAGCTTTGGGACACCAGCAGCAGAATTACTCTCTTTTCTGACTAGTCCTTCAAGGAAAATCTCTCAGATCTGACTCTCCAGGGGCTGAAATCAGTGTGGGTGTTAAGTAACTTGGCTATTTGGATAAAATAGCCTAGTTTTGATTAAGCAGGGAATCAGAGGATGAAGGGATTTATTTTTCTCAGAATTGGGCATAGAATAGCAATGTAAAAACCTGGATCAAATAGCTAAAGCCAGTATCTTTCCCTTGAGGCTTTCTTTTGGTTCCTTTGTAACACATCAACTTAAAAGAGACTTAAACTCTGTTTTCTGAAGGTTGCTGAGTGAGAGGGAGAAAAATAAAAGAAAAAGGGAGTTTGGAGTTCACAGCTGCAGCCTCTTAGGAAATTGTGGTAACAACCTGTCATCCTTGGAGTCATGGCTGGTATCACTTGTGTGTCCTTGTGCCTCTTGGTCTTTATCTAAATTATCTGCTGGCACATCTGAAATTTAATGATGCCACATGACACTTGGTACAACAGAGTCTCTTCGACGCATTCCCCCTCTCCTGTTACTCGAGAAGGCAGCTTGGACAGAAGGGGGGAAAAAAAAAAAAAGCTTTTTTGCTACATTTTGCATCTGATGTGTTCATCCTCTCCAGCCCAACATTTGGGCAGTGCAGACCAAGAACCTGATGCTTTCCACACACCTTCAGATGTACCTGTCCTCACCGTGTATTCCTAAACTTTTGATCTTGAGAGAACAGACACAAAAGTGATTATTTTAACAACTCTCATGTTAAGGAGCTACTCATGCTGAATTGGCTTAGGGATATGTGCTGCTCTTCCCTCCAAACAGAGCCAGGAGGCCCCGGATGGATGACAGGCTGGGTAGACAGAGCTGCTCATGATGCAGGGGGTGACAAACCGGACCCCACATCAAGTAGGGGACTGGCAAAGACCCCACCCTGCCCCCAGGCACTAGCTCTGAACTCCAGCTTCTCTCCCAAATCTTCCCTGGATTTGCAGTAACTTTTTTAGCCCTTCATGTCACCTGCCTGGATCTTAATTTGATTTACAATTCATGTGCTGCCAGGTTACCTGAAGTATATTGAGAGAAACAACACAAATGTCCTCCAAGATGTGACAACAAAAGAATAGAAAAAGAAAGAATTCCCTTAAAGGGGGAAAAAAAAAAAAAGGCAAGGAAAGAATAAAGACTCAGGTATTTTGTCAGATATATTTAGTGAAGATTTTTTTTTCAAAGAGCTTTTTGTTTTAATAGTCTTTGATTAAAAGAAAAAACTGTTTTATTAAGAGTACTACTGCTTCTTTTCTGTAGAAATAATATTTGCCCAGGAAAAAATACAGCTTCCACTTTGCATGCTAATTTTGACTGCTTATCTCTACTGCCTTTATTTTTTATTTTTTTTTAATATAAAATTATGTCTGGATCCCTGTAATCTTAAATTCAACATGAAGAAGGAACCTGAAAGCTACTGCAGGTCTGCTTGCTGATTTCCAAAGTATCTTATACAATTTCCAAAGTATCTTATGCAATATATGCCTTGAGAAGGCACACTTCCTTCAGTAAAAGAAAGAGAAAAAGGGCAAGTTTTCTTGTCTCCCTGCTTCCAGAGAAAAGCTGGAACATTCAAAATCTAAAGGCTTCAGAAAGAGAAGATGCATAATGAGCAAATTTTAAGAAATGTTACTGTATGTAAGTAACATCCTGGGCTTTGGTGACTCGTTTCATAATGTCCTGAGTTTTGCTCTTTTGGCACTGAATGTTGTCTATTCTGGAATTATACTGGGATATGTTGCCACAACAGGAATGGGATTTCAGGGTGTGATGCAGGTTCTCTCCTCAGGGAAAATTTTCCCCCAGCTCATGTCATTGCTGCAGGGATGCCCACCTCTGGTCATGTCCCTGCTGTGCCAGGCACAGTCCCAGGATATTCCCATCACGGGTTAGATGTGGCTCCACGTTTGCCCAGGAGTTTGTTGTGTTGTGGGGTTTTTTTCTAGCAGGGAACCAGGCAACCACTGCCCGCCTCCCAGGGTGAGAACTCTCTCCCTGGGGACATCACAGCCCCGACTGGCAGGAGCAGTCAGACGTACATCGGTTGTGACACCGTCCTTGAATCAAGAGCACGGGTCCAGAAGCGTGGAGCAGTTTCTGTCACCGCTTTCCTTGGGAGAGAATTTTTCTCTCCTGTCTGTAAATGCCCCACACCTTCGCAGAGCGGGGCCGGCAGACAGGCTGCTGCTCTCTCATTAGCATCTTGCGTTTTTAATGAGCTCTTCGACAAAGATCACGAGGTACCTCTGAAGCCCTTAAGCAGAAGGCATGAAACTTTTTGTCTTTTACTCCACAGAGAGGAATGCAGTAAAAGGAAAAAAAAAGAAACTTCAGCTCTGAGCAACTGCCAGGGTGATCCTGGATGAACAGGCTGAATCAATGGGTGAGCAGTTCCTTTAAGAGTAAAAAATGTGTGAAAACAGTCAAGCTTTGTGCTGCTTCGAAGCTCACAGGCATGTCATTTTTGGTGGTTTTATTACATTTTGTGTGCATTTGAGTCAAGCAGATAGTGTCAAATTCCGATAAAACAAATTCCAACATCCTAAAGTCAAATGATTATATAAAGCAACATGTACAAACTGTGAGCTGGGTTTTTTCTTTTCATTCACTCAGGGTATTTTTCATACATCTGAGAATTTAACTGTGTCTCTCACTGCGGTTTTAGAAACACGCTAAGGCAGCTACTTAGTTAATTCAAAATTACTGGAAAAGATGAAGACAACTTGTGATTTTTCCAAAGATCTCTATATGCAAAACATGTACCTCCATCTGAAGAAATTCTGCTGTAATGTTCTTCATGTTCTCCACATTCTGATGAAAAAAATCAAATTATTTTGATAGTGTTTCAGATGAGGTATTGCTTTTTCAGGTAGTGCAATTTCAGCTTATATCACAAAATGTAGTGTTTCATCGTTCCATCCTGCTTGGGAAAATCAATTCTTGACGAAATTTTTTCTGCAACGCATCATCTGGAAGTGTTTCAAAACAGAACACAAAAAAGCTCATCTTGAAGTGCTTGGCTTCTGCACTGTAGACTTCTGAGCTCTCATCACGATAGGATCTGAGCCCCTTCTGGCACCAGGTGAAATGCCCCAAGGAACATTGCCATGTTTTGTTTGTTTTTCCATCCTTCCCTCTGGGGAAAATGCATGTGCACTGCCATGGCCAGTTTTGGTGAGGTTTCTCTACATGAGATTGGTTGTTTTGTTTTGGTTTGTTTTTTTGTTTTGGGGTGTTTTTTTTAAGAAAAATGCATTTCAATTGAAATTCTCATTTCAATGAGAGAAAACAAGATGGGAGAAACACTGGTAGTACTTGGAGTGGCATGGAGGAATGTTTGGAGAAGGGGTGTTGTTCACCTTTCTCACACTAATTCGGAGGAATTGCTGATCATACTGGGAGTTTTTTGTGGGAGAGAAGCAGAGCTGGACTTTGCTGAAACCCAAGAGCAGTTGTGCTCACTGCTAGATCACAGCAAGTGAAGTTGCAGCTGGCTGGAGTCCAGCCAGAAGTCAGGGACTGCCTCTTGGAATGCAGCAGCACCTCCTGCTATGGCAGGGGATGAGCAGAAGAGTTACCAGTGATTGTCCAAAATGAGATTTTTCCGGCTGCAAATGTGACATTATTTTTGGACTGCTGCTCCCCGAGCAGGAAGGGGTGGACTTCAGCTTTGAGGGAGCCTGGAACTTCAGCTCTGATGTGCAACCTCCATCCTCTTCTGCCAGATCAGCTGACAGGAGTTGGACTTTATCTGCATTGCTGACTGTTGTGATTGCTCAGTGTTAACTCATAAATGAGATGAGAGGATCTCATTACAGGAGCTGTGCTGTCTATTACCAGTGCTGCTGTTCCAAAATAGACTCATTTTGCATTGGAATTTAACAGCATCAAACAGATTGGAGGAACGCACAAATAGTTTAATTGTCCTGAAAAGCGACTCAATTTTCCAGGGGAATTAGGAGCTTTAATAGAGTGGATGTTAAACCACTGTGGTATTTGCCTTTGCTTTGGCATGAGAGGTGGCCAGTCCTCCGACCACAAGCAAGGGGACACATGGCTGTTCTCACCTCCAAGAGCAACATCATCGCCCTCTGGCACAGGAATCACTGCTTGGTCCTGCAAAAGTGACAGTCAGCCACTGGCTTTGCTGTCCTGTAAAATGGCATATTGCACAAATTCATCTGGGCTTATTCCTAAGCTCTGAGCTGGCTTATAAAATAAGCTGGACACTAATTACAAGCATCCTTTGTCCTCTTCAAAATCTCAGGCACAGCTGCCAGGACTCACTAGTTCTGGAATAAATAGTCCAGACTTCAGACCAGCATTTTCATATCAATTCTGCAATAAAAGGCACAGCATACTCGGTAAAACAGATTCCTGGTTCCTAAAACCGGGACATCCCAGCTTCCTAAATTCTCTGCTCAATATCCAAAGCAAATATTTCCTCAGGATCATAAGTTTTATTAACATCTTGAACTTTATTGATTTTTATTTCTCAAAAAGCATGAAACGACTGGCTAGCTGGAGATGATAGGACAGAAAACTGTGTCAGCACTGTTATGAGGAAGAATGTGAATGTTTTTGGATAGTGAAATGAAGAGTCTCCCAAGGGCAGGCAATCCTTGGAGACAGGGACAAGAGGACAGATAGGAGTGAATTTAAAGGCTATGCAGGCACAAGCAGGATTTGGGATCAAACTTACCATAAGATTAGCAAAAATATCTGAATTTACATTGCCTGTAATGAACAGGTGAAGGTTGGCAGCTGGCAGCCTCCTCCATAGGGAGCAGGAAAGGTGCCCTCTTGTTTTCTGTCTTCCATCTCAGGGCTCAGCTAAATATTTCCAGGGATGCTTTATGATTTCCAGCTGAAGGGCACATGCTGAGCTTTAACTTCCTCCTGTGGAGTGACTCCTGCTGCCTCTCCTAAAAGCTTTAGTGTCTGTTCCAGAGCTTCCTAGGCTGCACTATAAACAGTAAGTGGTTAAAAGCCAATGGGGAAAGAAATTGCTAGTTAACTAGTCCTAACAAAAAAATCAGCCCTTGATGATGTGCAGACTCTGAGCTGCCTGTGATGGGCACCAAGTTTTCTTTCAAAAACATGTGCCTGTCATTTCTGGTGCTCTTGGCTGCTGCAGAGTCTGGTTCTGCAGATGAGGGGATGTTTTGTCACTGACTGCTGTGTGGACAGGCTCGGGTTTTAAAAGGAGGTGTTTAATGTTGTTTGTTTCTTTTTTTTTTTTTTAATCCTTATTAGCAGAAAAAGAAGCTAAATTTGCAAACAGAAATGATGAGAGGAGAAGGACATGTCTGCTGATCATAATTACGCTATCAGAAGCACATTGACATAATGAAGGGATAATTGCTGACTATGCTGCGTTTTGTTTTCACATGTTTATGACAATTAGGTGTAGAAGTGGGCAGATTGTCACTGATTTTAGGCAAAGCCTTCTAGCAGGCATGAAGGAACTTAAATGCTCATAGGAAACAGTTCATCCTTTGTGTCCCACCTCTGCATTTCCAACAGGATTAAATTTACTGGTCAGCAGCAAATGCGTAGTGCCCAGTCATTGTAATTCTTCATGGAAGCAAAAGAGGCAAGGCAATAAGTCCTAAAACCCTGAGAGCCTCAAACCCAGCAGGTGCCGTATCAGAAGGCTTTGTCTCAGCTTAGTAGCCCTTTTTCACGTGCACAGAGAGCATGAAGTCCTTCGCCCAAATTTAGCTTGTCTTTGCTTTGGTTTCTGTACAATGGTCCCATGCAGATCTGTAATTCTTCACCACAAAACCTTCAGTCCGTGATCTGTTGGCAGGATAACTTCGAGGGACAACACTGAGCAGCCATTCTTCCAGGGGATAAAAGAGTTTCAGTGCTTGCTCTGGTTCCAGCTCTTTGATGTGACACTGAAAGGCAGATCCTGGTGCTGCCACTGAGCTGACTTCAAGGCCAGGCACCTTGAGCGTGCACCTCCCTGCACAACCAGAGCCTGGTTTCTCACACTTGTTAGCACTGGGCAGCCTCCTGGCACTCAACTTAAAATGCATGTTTCCTCCTTAACATGGGTTAAAACTGTTGATGCTGCCTGTTTTTAGGGATTCAAGCATGTACATCCCATGATCAGTCTTACGGATTTGCTCCAGATTTTTTTGTGCTAATTACCATCCTAAGTGGCTATGAGTTGATTAGTAGGCTACAGGTTTCAGGGTACACCCTGAGAAAACAAATCATTACTCAATAAAGAGTGTACAGATAAAATGTATTTGATGATGTGGTAGAAATGCTTTGGCTTGACCAGAACAATTGAAATCTATGTATTGTTAGTGACCACTCACAGTTCTTTACATTGATTGGCTTAATCTGGAATTGGGTTTTGGAGATCTGGGAATAAGAAGTCATCTAAGTATTAGATATTAGGAAAAAATTCTTTACTGTGAGGGTGGTGATCCACTGGCACAGGTTGCCCGAAGAAGCTGTGGCTGCTCCATCCCTGGAAGTGTTCAAGGCCAGGTTGGATAGAGCACTGAACAACCTGGTCTAGTGGAAGGTGTCCCTGCCGTGGCAGGGGGTTGGAACTAGATGTTCCTGAAGATCTCTTCCATCCCAAGCCATTGTGTAATTCTGCGATTTTCATTTCCTTAGTTTCCTGGCCAGCCTGTGCATTGTGAGTTTGGACTATCTTCCCTCTGATGCTGAAAGGAAACCTGTTTGGGTTTGGACATCTTGGAAGGATCATACAAAGCCAGCAAGATCTCCTGTTGGTAAGACACCACCACCATCTTCTGGTGTTGAGCAGCAGTCCAGTGACTCTCAAGTATTTTTTTAATTCCTATTTGTCACCCTCAAAAGTGGCCTTCAGCACACAGATGGCCCCTGCTCAGTGAAGTGTGGAGGGAGGCAGCCAGAGCGCGGGTGGGAGCTGTCCCCGGCAGCTTGTGACAGATTGAGAACTTTGTGTCACCACTAAGCAGGAAGCCAAGCATGTGCTCTTCCTCCCACCACCAAACCTCCAAGTCCCTTCACTCTAGGGTGCTTGTGCCCTCCATGGGTATGTCCAGGCCTGAATCTATTGATTTTTCCATTCCTCTTTTTCCTCATGAAGCAAATTTGCCAGCCTGCATCCTTCCCTTGCAGTGAATGCTGGAAGAGGGAAAAAGAGTGGGATGGGAGAGGCAGAGAGGATCAGAGGGATGTGACTCTTACAGAGGCACTTATGTCACTGCTCATGGACACGCACCTCAGTGGGTTCAGGAGCTCCCTGTGGATAGGCAGGTTTGTGCCACAGCAGTAGCATCCATCCCATCCCTGCAGCCAGATCCCTGTGACCACAGCAGAACAATTCTGAAGAGCTACAGGGTTTTTTTCTGGTGTTAAAATCTGTCTTGCTGACATGTTTGTTGAGTCAGTGCCCCACTCAGCATCCTGAAACACAGCCTGGGACTATTAGCACAATTCCTAATTTCAGCTGTGCTTATGAGCCTTCACATTGAGTTTGTTCTCTCATGGGAGTCATGATTTACTTCAGCATAATTTTTTTTTTTAAATTCATGCCCCTCCCCTCAACACACACAGACCTCACAGAGATTTTCATGCATTTAAATGAAAAAGCTGAACAGTTCCCTTTTCCCAATCACATTATGCAGCATTGCCCTTCTCTGTACTTCGTCCTATTTCAGAGCTGTCATGCAAACAATTCCAACTTAAAAAAAAAAAAAAATCATTAAAAAGTGTGCGTCCTATCAGCCTTCTGCCTCAGCTCCTTCTCTTGCTCTATATGCAAGAGAAAACCCTTCTCCTGCTTGCCTGCCTCTCTCAGGTGTTTTCCCTTCTTTCTTAGCTGTGATCCACTATCTCTATGATTCTCCAGGGTGCTCTGGTCTGCCCCAGTTGTCCAGGAGATGAACCCTTATTCCCTTTCCTCCCACATATATAGGATTCATTGTTCCATGAAGTGACTGTTTTGTAAAGCATTTTAATGTGGTTTTTTTTTTTCCTGAACTACTCCAGAAATGGAAAATCTCCTTTTCTGTAAAATCTGACCCCGTACTGCTGGGACACCCCCTTTCCTTTGTCCGCCTGAGTGTATCTGGATGAAGCAGTCATTGCATCTTCCACCTTCATCACTGCAGTATCTGGTTGGGTTTGATATTATTTCTTGCTCTCTTTTATATCGCCTGTTTTTGAGGAATATTCAGCCATAGGCCTTGAACATGCATTGATTTGGGGTTTTTTTTAAATTATCATTCAAGTATGATTGCTGGCGCAAATTATCGTAGCTGCCTTCATCATGCCAGAAAGTTATGCTCTGGTGAGCCTGCCCCTTTTTTCATATCCCTGCCTTTTGATCATCTGGCCGTGCTGAACAGTCATTCTTCTGCAAGACATGCTGCTCAGATTCCCATGGGATTGTCATGTTGGCCACAGAAGTCCTCTTTGGCAGAGACTAAAGACTGAGAAAGTAGATCCAGCTCTGGGATTCACTGGTGGCAGGGGGATGTCAGCAGGAAGGATCATTTGTTCTTGCTCTTGGCACAAGCGTGTGGCACTTGTTATTGGCTCTCCTGGGCAACAACCATAAACCAATCTCAAACACAACTGAAAAAAAAAACCCTCCTCAAAATGAGAAAACCGCTGGAAAATGAGAAAAAAAAACAACCCTAATGAATATCCCAGGAAGTGGAAATATAATGGGGTAGGGCTCAAAAGAGCAAAATGCAGATTGCTCCTGTTGAATGAATATTTTGTCCTTTCTGCAGCTGGAGCTCCCACGAGAAGATGTGGATGTTGGTGTGGTGCTGGCAGGGAGTTTGCACCAATCATAGATGGAGAGAGCGAGAGACGCTGGGGCAGGTATGGGACAAGAGGTCAAGGCTTTGGCCTGTAATCCTCTCACCTCTGATATCCCACAGAGACTCCTGATGGCCAAGAGACTGCAGTAAGAGCTCCAGTTTGTGGTAAAAATAACTATCACTTCATAGGCCCAGGGAAAAGCACCTGCCTGGGCAGCAGGAGACTGGAAAATCGCAGGTGTGAAACTGGATGTGCCAACTTCTGTACAGAACATCCATGAATTTAGACTGCCCCACCTTCACTTTGCCCTGGTAAAACTTTGGATTATCTTGACTTTTAGTCACATATGGAAGGTGAAACGCATGAATCTTAATGTTTAATGAGCTGGGGACTGTTTCTCAGTTTCAATAAATCCATTAGCCTCTTTGTCAGCGAGGAGTAAAGAGCTGTTTTGAATTCATGGTACGTCTTCAAAGTTTCTTTCAAAGATTACTTTTTTTTTCTCCCTCTCCTCTCATGTATCTCAGAAGAAACCAGGCTGCCAAACTGCTCCAGGAAGCTCTTCTGAGATAGAGACATCCATCTCTGTGTACAGTCTGTACTTGTGAAGCGGAGCACAAAGCCCTTTTTCCATTTAATCCATATTAATTATCTCTCTGCAGCTCCTCTGTAGTTTCCACTCAGCCCAAGCGTCAAAAACTTGCGTGGCTGCAACTTGAACAAACCAGAGCCTTTCACTCCACACCTGGTAAGTCAGTGCTCCAAAAATAAAAATAAATAAAAAGGTTTACTGCTGAAGAATTGGGGCTCTCCACACTTGAAAACTGAATGCCTTGAGACTCTGGACTAAGGCAGATATTTTTAGTGCCATCAATATCTCCTGGAGTTGATATCTCCCAAGGCAGATGGTTGTTTCCTACAGAACGTTGTCAAATGTTTGCTCAGCCAAGATGAATTTTGTTCCAAGTCCTTTCCCACCTTCTGGTGAAATATATTTCACTTGCCAGACAAAAAATTAAAGAAACAGCATGAAACCGTGCCACTCTAGAGGGTTCTCATTCCCATGGCTCTCCTCTGTCCTTTAGCCATGTGACTGACATCTCTTTCTGTGCCCGTGGAATAGATGCACTTGTGGTGTGAGCATGATGCCAAAAAAACAGGGCTCAGGTCTCATGGCAGAGGCTCGTTTCCTGTGAGACTTACAAGTCACTTCTCAGCCTGTCAAAGGGTCTCACTGCCACACTTTGCTGTTAGAGCTCCTAAAACCAAAGGAATCCCCAGCTCTCCACCTGAGCACCGCAAATAGATCTCATAAGAAAATGAGGCGCAAAGTGGAAGGAAGGGCAAAAGCCGTGCTGAGGAGGAGGCACAGAAAGTCTGAGCTGCGTCTATTGCTCAGCAGCAGCTGCAGCATTTCTTTTAATGACAAGCCCATGTGAGCCTGGAGACATGGAGCCCCTTCGTGGTGCCTGCTCTGTGCGGATTTTCAGCTGAAATTACGGGGGGCAAAGGACTCTTTAAAGGATGGCACGGAGTATGTCTATCTTCTTTTCTTTGCTGGTTGTTATTTTTAGCTGAGCCTGATTTGTCACAGTGTAAGAGACAGAGCCTGTACTATCCGAAGGACAAGCTCCCTTATAATGCCTGATTGTTACAAGTGAGAAATTACAGCAGCCAGTGCCAGCAGCAGCTTCTGACATGTGATGATGATTCCTTCCTGTTGCATTTTCGCTTGTTGTGACTGTGGATTTGAAAATTGTTAATATGGGCTTGTTTTCTAGGACGTTGGCAATCCAGGATCAGCAGGGTATTTCTCGTCTTTATCACTTCATACATAAAAATAATTCCGATTTAGTTTTGTAATTCTAAATCCTTTTGAAAAATGCTGTGAAATCAAATTCATTCTTCTGCACACTGAAAGGTACATTGGATCATCCAGAATATTCTTTCCATGTTGATCCATAATCTTCTCTATTACTGTTTCAGAGGCAAGAGAGTCTCTTATTGGAACGGAAATGATTGCTATGATGCCCAAAATATATTATTCATCCTTAATTTGGTTTTACTCACACCAGCTTGACTTCTTAAACAAACCTATATCCTCAGACTAATTTTGTAGAAGAGGATTGTAGATGAAAGAAATGTGCTAGTCTTGTTTGGGATTTGCCTGGGATTCATTATTATTTCACTCCTACATTTTCTTTAGGATTACATATTCCTGACCCTTAACTCGTGCAAGAGACGCTTTCAGCCTCCTCCTGCCAAATGAGCATCTTTACCGTTTCCAAAATACCATGTATACAGAAATATATATGCCCAACTTATCACTGAATTGTTAACCTGCAGAAATCACTCTCTGTTACTTGGCAAAGTCAAGTGAAAGCCTCTATGTAAAGCCTTTTCATATTGGGGCTCTAATTGCCAATGTGGAGTTTTTCTCTATGACAACCTATCATTGGAAGCAAAGTTTGCAGTGTCATAGTGGCTCCTGGGAGAGACTACATGTAATGGGAATCAATAATTTAGTCTGCAAGTGGGTTTGGAACAACCTATCCTCTTGTAAGAAGCATACTCGTGCAAAGAGAAATAAGGGAAGTGCAACAATTTCACATTAAAAAAACCCAAAAAACAAAAAACAAAACAACAACAAAAAAACCCACAAAAACCAAAAAAAAACCCAAACCAAACCACACTGTGTGTATGTTAAAGATGGTGTTGTTTACTAAGTCTTATTTTATCCCAAAAAAAGAATGGTTTGGGTTGGAAGGGACTTTAAAGATCCAAACCCCTGCCATGGGCAGGGACACCTTCCACTATCCCAAGTTGCTCAGAGCTCCATCCAACCTGGCCTTGAACACTTCCAGGGATGGGGCAGCCACAAGTTCTCTGGGCAATCTGTGCCAGGGCCTCACACACTCCTTCCTAACATCTGATCTAACCCTGTCCTCTGTCTGTTTGAAGCCATTCCTCCTTGTTGCATCACTACGTGCCCTACTTAGCAGGACTTCTCTCTTGCCCTCCTGGGGAGCTTTCTGAGCTACTTTAAACTGTAAGGAGAAAAAAAACCTCTTCCTTTCTCCTTAAGAATATTCATATGCAAAAGCCAAGCTCCTGCTTTACATCTTTGTTCTGGAGTTTGTCTCCCAGATACATTAATTCATGGAACACAGGTGGAACATTTTCACTGTTAAGATCCAAATTAAGCTGTCTATCCTGTAAAGGATTCCCCCTGCCTGAAGCAAAACAGAACTGTTAATGCATTTTTTATAAACAATGCCATTAAAGATGCATGAAAGATGTGTTGTAAATATTAAAACAGAATTATCACTTTTTTTTTTTTTTCTTACTCCATAGCACAGAAATCTCCAGGTCAAATTCCTTCTGATGCAAACCCTTTGAATTTCAAGTGTTTTGCCCATTTCCTTTACTACAGTATTACAGTTTCTGCAAGAGCTCTGAAACAGCCCTGTTAAGTTGTTCGCAAACGTGGCGAGTTCAGTTGTGTTAACTATGCAATAGTCAAGCTATAAAAAACACTTGAATGCTAGCAGGGCAATTACAGAGAACACGTATGAATATTTCAAGAGATGTTGTGGTCTCCTAAACCCTGCTTCCTTGATCAAGGCAGGTTTGACATGTCGCTGCAGGGCTTTACTTGAGGAACCCTCGTGGGCCATGCTGGCCCGAGGCTGGGTGGAGGCGTCTCCCAGGCACGTTGCCTGCTAGGCTGTTATCCCACCTAGTGGCTGCTCTCCCTTCCCACAAGGCATTTTTTTCCCATGACATCAGTGAAACCAGTCAAGGTTTGATGTACTACCCCAGTTAGCAGTGAATGTGCTCTCACATTGCTTAGTCAGATGGTCAAACCCGTGCCCTTGCCGTAAGTGCCTTACACCAGGGACGGGTTTCACGCTCAGGTGGGTGTTCACATCATCTAACTTTATCCATCAAATATAGATGCCTGTTTAATGCAGCCAGCTTTGCAGTGGGAGTACTCTGCATCACCTCTTACTTATATAATCACAGAATCGTTTAGGTTGGAAAAGACATTGAAGAGCATCGAGTCCAACTGTTAACCCAGCACTGCCCACCGCTAAACCTTGTCCCCAAGTGCCACACCTACATGGCTTTTAAATACCTCCAGGGATGGTGACTCCACACCTTCCCTGGGCATCCTGTTCCACTGCTTGACAACCATTTATGTGAACACATTTTTCCTAATATCCAATCTAAACCTTCCTTGGTGCAACTTGAAGCTGTTTCCTCTTGTCTTATCACTTGTTACCTGGGAGAAGACACAGACAACCACGCTGTTTGTATCTGCCTCTTAATTTGGGCACATGAGATAACGTGAATAAGCCCTTCCCTGTCTTGTAGGGCCACCTTAAGTTCCCCAAAGTCCCTAAGGGCAGTCACAGGAGTGACTTTTATCTTCCCTGCTGTCAATACGCAGGTGTCTACAGTACACTGTCCATCCACCTCACCATCAGCCCAACACTGAACTGGCCTGACTGAAACCAAAAGTGAAAATGCCATTGCCTTCCAGAGGAGCAGGTTTCAGACCAAAATTTTGAGTTGAAATCACATGAAAAACAATCCGTGGAAACATATTTTGATGACAAGAAAAAAGAGGACTTGCCAAAGCACTGCAAGAAACTTCCTACAATTGGACAGGGATAACATTTACAGTAAGTCTTCAAGATAGAGCTTATTGTGAAATCCTCTGTTGCTTCCTTCCAGCCTTCTCTTTGCCTCTCTATTTCTATGCCACATTTTGCTCTGTTACAGCTTTCCAAAAGTTGTTTCATTATCAAAAGAAGTGAGGTCTGTCCCTGCTTATTTCTTTAATCCCTGCAGTCCTTAAATGCGTGACTTGCATTGACTGGATGGTCCAACTCTTTAGATCGATTTATCTACCCAGGAGAATCTCTTGACTCCTTTCATGATCTGTTTTCCCTAGTTTTGCTTTGTGGGAAAGAAGAACTCAAGAGTAAAGGCAGCTGAAGTTCCCTGCACATGGCTGAAGAGTGTCCACTGCTCACTGCAGAGCAGAGATTTAATAATGAAAGTCACCACAGAAAATTAATGATCAATCTTAATCTTTTTCTATAGAATCAATGAATCTCCCTCAAAATGTAGAACTATAAGAATTGTTTTCATGTGTATATAAAAAAAAAAATCACATTGTCAGAAAACAAGACCATTTTCCTGACCATCATTTTTTACTAAATAAGTCTCACTATTTAATTTCTTTTCCATTGAACAAAACATAAGAAAATTAATTGCTTCAGTCTACTGACATTTATTTAAGTGAAACCACTCCCACCCATGCTGTCTCTGCCGGTGCACTGGAAGAAAATTTTCCCTAGAAAAGTGATAAAAGGCACAGAAAACTTGACACACACTTTCTTTTTCTTTTCCTCTGCTGTATTTTTTTATAGATCTATAATTTGGTGATGAAATGCATTTACCACCAGCACTATACTCAACTTAACAGTCAGCTCCTTCATGCAGGAACCTGTAGCTCCCTTCTCCCTGAGCTGCTTGCTGCGTGCAGCCAGGGCAGCTGTTTCCCAAGGCTCCCAATTAGCTGCCTTCCCAAGCTGTCTTTTCCAACTGGATCAGATATTCAACATTCCCTTCATGTCTCCCTGCTACACTTTAATTTACATTTCCAGCAGTATCCTCTACAAGTGGTCTGCCACCAAAGGTTTGTTGGATCGGGGAGTCCATTGCGGGGGGCAGGGAACCAAAACTTCTGCAACCTCCGAATGCTGCAGCTTCTTGTCTCTGATTTTCCTAGGGCTGAGGGATGCTCATGCAGTCCGTGGATGAGAGGGCTTTCAGTGGTCCAGCAGGTCAGTGTCAGGGCACAGACATCCCTGGGGAAAAAAACTAAAGGAAATAAATTCTCAAATTTCTACTACTGTGTTTCATAATTTGTGTTGTTTAAGACTTGTGGGCAGCCACTCATTATCTAAAACTTATTTTCAGACACAATCTGGTAATGAACTCCCACTTAGCTGATGATCAGTTTCCAAAAATAATTGCTCTGGATTTAACGACGCAGGGTGGGTTTTTTTGTTTAATCACTTTATACTACGGCACACCAGAATTGTCAGATCAGCTCTAACAGGATCTTCTACTGTAGTCTGAGATCGTAATCCTAAGACTGAAATGAAAACATCACCTTAAACCTGCAGCTGCAGCAAAGAGCAGCTTCATGCTTGTTGCAGCATTTTCGATCCTGTATTTTGAAACATGTGAACTCAAGTGTACCTGAAATGCAAAGAAACAGGAGGAGGAATAACCTTCTTCCCTTTGCCTGCTCTGGAAGGCAGAGGGGAATTTCTCTTTGTACTCAGGAGTGTCCTGTGCTGGAAAGAGTTCATTGGTCTAGTTTCTGTGTAATGTGACTGGAGTATAAAAAGGGGTTTTGGTGCTTTTAGTGTCTTTTCTTAAGGAGAATGAATTTTCAAGCTGATCCACTTCCAAAGTTCAAGCCAATGAAGGGCCCAGGCACAGGAGTGGAATACACACGGTATCAAGATGTCTGTATTTTCATTAACAGCCAAGGAAAGCCATTACAATTCTGAAGCACTCTGCTTTTGTCTTTTGCAGAGATCACTTAGCTGGAGATAACTAGGGAAATGTCTGAGAAAAGGAGCAATTACAGGTAATCAATAATCCTCAAATGGCAGCAATTAAAATTCTGGGGAAAAAATTATTAAAAAGAAAGCCGTCAAGGTAATGGCAAATCATCCATCAGCCATTCAGAGAGGTTTTGTGGCTCTCAACTTGAAGAAAGGAGGAGTTTTTAATTAAATCATCATCTGAGGACGCCATTGATCCTTCATGTGTGACAATTTAGAATGCAAGAAACAGCTTTGAATGGCCATAATCGTAAAAGATGTGTTTGTTTTCCCCCAAAATGAGCCCCTTGCCTGGCTATGTAAAAGAGATGATTCTGCTGAAAATATACGTGAGAGCTCTGCTTTTAAATTGTCTAATTTCCATCTCCTTTAGCTGAATCAATTTGGTGCAGTAACATATGTCTTTGTTTCCAAATAGAGACGTCTGTAGACAGCACTTTCTGTATAACTTTGTCCCCTTCCCCAGGAAGATAAAACCAATGGATTAGAATTCCACAGGGCTTGTGTTTCCATGACATGAGGAACTTGAGGAGATTGACTTGGGAAGTGCTTTTTCTCAGCTCCAACCAGGGCACAAATTCCATTTCTAGTGATTCTCATCAGCCTTTTGGAGGCTCAGCCCTGGGGGTCCCTCCATGTCTTGAAGGGGTGTTGCATCCTTAAGAGAGGCACCTGCTGCTCTCAGAAACAATAGCTGGTTTGGGTTGGCATCTCTCAAAACTGCACAAGTGTTTGCTCCTGCTCACTGATGAGGAGGAGGAGCTCCCAAATCCCTTGGCCAGCAGCTGGCCAAGGCTGGGGAGAGCTGGGGATGAACTCAGGGTTGCCCAATCTGCCTTGTTATGTGACCTGAGTGGCCTCAGGTGGTGGGCTCGGGTGGTTGTGGGTTTTTTACGGTGTGGGAGGAGAGTATCTTTGTTTAGCCTGAAGAGTCATCCATGTTGCAGGGAGCAAGACTGAAGCAGTAAGTTTTTTGTGCTTTTTATTGTGTAGGGTTGTTTTGGGGGTGTTAGCATTTTTGCATTTGTGGTGGCAGAGTTGATGGTTTGTTGGGAGGGAGAACATTAACTGCTGTGTTTGGGGCTGGTTTGCTAGGAAATATGAGTGTAACCTTCTGTGTGTTAAAACTAGAAAGACTCGGTTCTGCCAGGGCTTTGCATAACTAAAAACATTGTGGTGATGATGATGTTTCTGTTGGGCTTGATTCTGGAGTTGTGTTGTAGGAGGCTGCTGCAAACGGGGTTGGCTCAGGTGAGGGACTGTGCTCTCTGTCTCCCACCCCAGCCCCCCCAAATCCCCTCAGAGACAGACAGTGGGTTAGAGATCTTTTCTCTTCTTGATTAAATATCTACAGATGTATTGAAGCTGGTGAGACTGCTCACAGGGGAGAGATTAAGTATTCATGTGAGCTATTGCAAGGTGAGGCATTCGACCTTGCTCTGCCTCATTTCCCTGCCCGGCTGTACAGCAGAGCAGTTAACACGACCTGCCTGTGTCGGAAAGGAAAGGTGTTTGCAGTGTCTGTCTCTAGTCACCTTGGGGCGTAAAAGATGGAACCTTTGGGGTCACATACAGCTCTTTTTGTTGTAATATGCACCTGCATTTGGGGCAGCCTGAAGGAGATATTATGAATTGCCATCTCTGTCTCCTTCTGTCCTGGTGACTTAAGCTCACGGCTCCCAAGCTTTGCCCAGGGAGTAGGTCCTGCTGTCGAGGTGCAGGCAGGGGTTACAAACCAAGCACCTACTCTTCCTTTCCTAAATAGATCCAGAAGCTCTTCCTGCAGTATCCTTTTTCCTGAGGGCTCAAGCTGTGAGGCTACCTCAAAGTGCAGCCTTCACACCAAACTCAGCACGCCTGAAACACTCATTTGACCAGTCCAAAGGCTTGACAAGCAATATATGCACTGGGACGGATCCAAACGCTGCTTTGCTGTTTGTTCTCTGCTCCTTTAAATGGAAACCTTCAGATAATTTTTCTGAAAGAGTCCCATGTGTTATTAATCAGCTGGGAGAGGTGAGAGATCTACTTTAGTCTTGTTTTTCTTCCTCAGCTCTGTAACAGCAGGGCAACAAGCTAAACTTCATGGTGCAAAGGGGGTTATTTAATAAGGATTGACAAAAAGGCATCATTTTGCATCAGGATGGATGCCCTGTAAAATGGATGTCACACATTGGTTAGTGCTTGGTCTCTTGCAAGACATTTGGGCAAGGAAAAGCTCTGCAATAAGGCCAAGCTGGCTGGTGGCTGGGAGGTGTTTGAGAGGAGCCTTCCCTTTAAAGTTCATTCCCTTTAAAGAAAAACATCCTCATGCTCCCTCGAGTACCCAGCACTGCTGATGTACAAGTTACAAAACAGTTGTGCTTCCTTGCTTCCTGCTTTGTCACAGCACGCAGCCCTCCAAACACTAAATTTGGGTCCCATATTGTGCTTGTAGGCAAGAAAATAACTTCTCTGATGACCATGACCAGCAGTACTTTGGGGAAAAAAACCTCAGAAGATGCTTTTTGGTTTTTTGTTTTCTTTTTGTGTTTTTTTGTTTTTGCTTTTTTTCCCTATAAGATTTCTGTTGGATGCTCTGTGGTGACCAACCAGAGATCATTCCTCTGTGCTCTCTGATTTCTCTCATTCCTCTGTGTTTCTGAGGAGGAGAAATGGAGCCACCTACAAACACAAACTGATAAAGAGGGACCTTTTTGTGACAGCTGATGTCTTCATCTTTTGAGCTAGGTCAGACTAGTAATTGGAGAACGCTTTTGTTTTTCCTCACTTTGACCAAAAAGGAGAGCAACTTTAGGCATCTATAAATCCCTCCCCACCTGCCCACATCCAATGTGTTGGCCCAGCTGCCCTTTGGTTTTTCCAGAGAAGCTCAGAAAGACCCGAAAGGCACCAAAAGAATGGTGATACTTTCCGCTATGTGGGGTTTCTTTTTTATCATCTCTGGATGAAGCCCAAGATACATTTTCAAATACAGCATCAGCGATGCTCCTGGGCTTCTCCTCTTCCTTTCTGCTTCAGTGCAAAGGTTAAAGCAGGTGCCAGTTTTGCTTATAACAGGTTTAAAAAGGAGCAGAACTCAAAGGAAGCCTCGCCAGCACGCTTTGCTTTCCCACCCAGCAGGGATGAGCCGTGTGGCAAATTGTTTGTTAAATTGAATCTCGCGTTCTGCGCTCCAGCAGGAGCAAAACAAGAGGTGCCACAATTACAACTTCATTCCCTGATTACCTGCCTCAGCATGGCAGCAATAAGCATTCACAATTTGTCCCTGCATGGCCAATTCATCTTTAAACTGAAACTGCATCTTAATTGTAACCACTAATAGTCAGCTTCAATCAAAAATCACTGTGAGCCGCTCCAGCTACGCTGGCTGAGGCTCCCAGCACTCACTTTTGCTGGTTAAGGGACTCAAATGAGATCATTGCGGGTTTATTTATGTATGTGATCAACAAAGGCGGGGGGACTGGAAGTCATATAAACTCTGGGGCATCTTTATCACTTGGCATTCAGCTGGGGAGACAGGTCAGCTGGGATTTATGGGTTGGTGCGTGTGGCTCCCTTTTACAGCTTTTGCATGATTTAGGCAGAGCTGGGCTGGTGGATGGAAAAACTGAGGGAGGGGAGGGTCTTGGGTTTTGATTTCGCAGTTTCTGTTGATGACAACAGCCATAAATTTCAAGGTATTTTGCAGTGAGGCTGCAGCTTTCAATTACTGGTGTAGAGATGCAAGTGTCAGCCAAGCTGAGTGAGAGCAAGCCCTTTTCCAAGGCAAACGTTTGGGTGTGAGAGTCTGCAAACATTGCTTCATGGATGTTAAATCTCTTCCTGGTTTGTGACAGACCGAGATTAAACCTGCAGGCTCTTGGGTTCAGCAGCTGAGGACAGAACTGAACAGTTTTCTCTTCTTACAAATGCTGGTGACGTTCTTCTCTCATGAGCAGCCACCCTCCCAGGGCACCTGGAGGTGAAATGCATGCACAGGGCCCAAGCTTCGGACCCACAAGGGTGGCATGGAAGCAAGATAGGGCCAGCAGAACCCATAAGGATGAGATGAGACTTCAGCAAAGGCTTCCCTAACCTAGGGAGGGACCTGTACCTGCTTTTCCACCCCATTAAATCACGCTGCGGATCGATAGCAGACAAATGACTCTGGTTGCCAGTGGCTAGTTTGTGAGATTTTTCTTTATTATGGCTTCAGCTGAAGTGCTACCACAGAGGGAGAAGGTTGAGATTAATCTAATTTCTCTCCTAGGCGATAATTACCTAGGTATGTAAACCCTGAAAACAAGGGCTTTTTGGTTAAGCTCCTCCTATTGGAAGATTTCAACTCCCCTTGTAAATTTTTAAGTGCAGCTCAAAGGCTTCAGAATTACTGTAGAAGTGAAGAACCTCTCATGGTAACTGAAGGGGAGAACGGATGTGCTGGAAGAGATGGGTCAGTGACTCCACAACTGCTGTATGGCCCTGCGAGGCACAGGAGGAAATGGCAAGTGCTGGGGGCACAGCAAGCCTCAGCAGGGGGCAGGCAAAACTCAGCTCCGAATTCCTGTAGACACCTCAATGTCCTCTCATGTCAGAAACAAGGTTTTGAGATCTACTAAAGAGTGTTTTTCTTGCTCCTCAGCACTCCTAGGTGCTCTGTTGACCTCAGGGAGCAGGAAAGAAAAATGTTTCTGTACCACCTTGAAGGCTCAGGACGAGCTGCTTCCCTCTCACATGGGTGTGCAAACACCAGCGTGCACTGCACGGCCTCTCCCTGGCTGGGGGTTCCTGCTGCTGCTCTTGCACGGCTGGGAAATCAAAAGCACTTCCACCAAATAAATAAAGCTGCTCTGAGGTTTCCTCCTTCCTCTGCCTGCCGGCATCTCTGAGGGCAGATGATGTTTAACAGCTCTGTTCTCTGCTGTTAAGTTCACTCCTCCTTTTTGTGTGTTTTTATTGGTGTGTGCTCTGTTTTTGCTGTGGGAAACTCCTTTCCTTGCTCCTGCATGTGTTGCCCCTTGCAGCTCTGCTTCCTTAGAATGGAGCAGCTGTATCTTCCTTCTCTGCTTTTCTTCTTTTCCCCGTACTCCTGAATTACTTAATATAGCACCCCACCTGCCCCTGGCCACAGACCTTCAGTCTGTTTGCTGTTAGATGCCCCATCCCTAGAAACATTTTCAGTCAGGCTGGACAGAGCTCTGAGCAACCTGGACTGGTGGAAAGTGTCCCTGCTTGTTGGAAGGAGGTTGGATTAGATGGCCTTTAATGGTCCCTTCCGATCCTAACCATTCCTTGGATGGATTCTAGGACTGTCAGGTCCCATACACTGGGCTGAAGGGGATTTTACTTGCAATATCCACAGGTTTTCAGACCTGGGGGTGAGGTTCAACTGCTGGTGCTTTTTCAAAGCAGACTAGATGAAGGTGTGATGCTACGCAAAAGCCAAAAGAATTTCATCGCCTCGTTCACGTGTTTCTGATGCCAGACGCACCAATAAACAGAAGAAGTGTTGGATAAAGACCAGAGGGGTTTGCAATTAACACATTAAACAGATCCACCAACTGTAGGATCAAAAGTGGAGTAGGAAGTGAAACACCCGTGCGATATGACCATGGCTTTGTGTCGGTGATTTGATTTATGCTGACGGTAAAGGCCCATAGGAAACTGATGCTGCCTTGTAAACTCCTTCTCCTTTCATGTAAACTACTTCCCACAGTCTGGCACCAAACAGATAATTTCTCTCTCCTTCTTGCCTCTTTATAATGGCATAATCTTCAGGATCTGATTCCTGCCTTTGCTGTGTACTCACTCGCTGCTAAACAAACTTCTGTACGTGTGCCAGGCAGTATTTTGTTGACAAAAATCACTTTGTCACCAGAATTATGTGTATGTGCCTGATGAAATGCCTTCAAGTGACAGAATGCTTTTAGTCACGTGAATTTACTCAACTAAATGATATTGGGGTATTAAACCAAGAATTTCATCAGACGCCTTCCTCTAAGGGAAGAATTTCATTGATCGTCTCTGAAGTTGGACAGACCCGTGCAGTCAAATGTATTTATTTGATGAACAAGCCTGTCATGGCCTTAAAATTGCTGCAGCAGGGCACAGACTCAGGGGGAGCTTGTATTAGGGGCTTGAGAAACAAATTGATGTGGTGGGGTCAGGACTGAAGTTTCTCTGAGATGTAGCACTACGTGGGACTTGGTCTTTGCACATCATGTCTCTGTGGTCATCACCACAAGGGGTGAGATTTTGTTCCCCATGTGACTTTCATGATAGGAAATGTGGGTTTGGCAAAAAAAAAAACCAACATCATTTTTTCAGACACTGGGAGAAGAGCGTCAACATCATGCAAAAACCAGAATAATCAAATATTGCAAATATTGTGGGGTTTCCACCTTTTCTTGGAGACTTTTCTGTTTCATGGTCAGCTCTCCTGAATGTTTTCCTAGGACAGCCTTAGCTGCTGCTCTGTGGGTAGTAATGCTAAAGCAGGGACGTGCTCTGCTTGTCTCCTCTGCAGCACCTTTAACTTTCTCTGCTCAGTGGTAGAAGAAATATGGTTTAGGGGACGGAAAGAAACATAAAAACCTTGTATTTTTTGTACCCAGAGAGGTCACAGAGACTAAAAATGCTGCTTGGTTTTGTGTGTGGTTATTCCTAATGATGTGCTGTCATCTATTCTACCATAGAACGCCTTGATTTAATCTCTTGGGCCCTTCTACAGCTGGATGGCGGGTGAAAAGGGATCCCCAAGGCGTTCATCTCTGTTGGGATCTTACATACAGCTATAATAATTAATGATGCAAATTATCATTCCTGGTGTGTCTTTGGCTGTGTTCAGATGAGGCTCTGAAAGCCTTTTGGACAGAAGGATAAGAAGCAATCCCCTGTTCCGCCTGAATCTGTCTCATGCCAGTGTAAGGCAGCTTATTTGGAGCATTACTCTGTATTTTCACCAAGGCACCAGGTTTGGACAAATCAAGGCACAAGGGTTGTTTATATGCTGGTTACTCCTCATGTGGCTGCAGAGTCAGGGTAAAGCCACCTGTAAATTCACCTGGGCAGTTACACTCATTGACTAAATTTCTGGCTTGTGACTCTGTCACTACCTCTAATGAGGTGTTCTTTTTTTAGTTGCTTTTGTTTGCTGTTTTGGAGTGGGATTCCACCCGGATTCTCAGTGTGGCCCTTCCGAGGGACCCTGCTTTTGTGTGCGCTCCTGTGCATTTCCTCCATGTCCTTCTCTCTGGGACACACGCAGAGACTTTGCCCCGTCTTTCCTCTCCGTGGTGGCCAAGGGCTGCATAAGCAATTAATGCATTAGTTACTTGTTCCCTCTCTAAACTGTGAGGAGGTATTTTTATAATTAAAACATGAAAAATGCCTCCAGGTATGTTTGTGAAGTCAAAAACGCACAAACTTTAAGTCTACTACTGAGCAAAGACAAATGTATATATGGTGTCAGAGCTGGTGCTGCTTCCTGTTAGTGGGGTTTTTTTCCCCTTTGCCAACTGATTCATCTCTAAAATAAACAACCAGTGTTGATATTAAAGCACATTAATATAGCTGATTTGTAAATAAAAAGGAGAGTTAGCCAGACAGAGCAGAAACATAAATAGAGACCAAATGTTGTAATATAATGAGAGACGATGCTTCTGTTTAGAAAAAGACTCTCATCCTCCTGCACGCTCGTGGTAATGGTGGGTAGGCACATGGGCTGCTGGTATAGCAGAAATGCCATTGCCTAATACTGCAAATGTTGAGATAAATTTGTTATTTGAATGTTCATCAGTTACAGAAAGCGTTTTGAAGGTCCACAGCAGTTACCCACTCGAAGGGTTTTCCTGGAAACACTCATCAGAAAAGTTTATTTTGGTGAATTGCACTGGAAATATCCTGTCAAGGCTGGGGGAGGGGAGGAAGTCCAAACTTCCATTACTTCCCCTGAAAAATAACTGAGTGTGTGGAGGTTGGTTTGAGGTTTTAATAACTCTCAATATAGAAACAGAGAGGTTCTGGTCATAGTAATTTGGGGGATGTGGCTGAGCGTTGCTGCTCCCCCGTGAGAACAGCTTGTGGATGGATATTAGGATCGAGATTATTCAGTAGGATGCACTTGTAGCCGCACGGGGAAGAATTAATTGACACCTAGATGTGTTGGGGGTAGGGACAGTGACAACATATGATGGATGGAAGGCGCAGCAGTGAGAACAGATGTACGGCTGGAAGGACGGAGTGATAAATGTGCAGCCTGATATTTACAGTGCCTGGGAAAACGCTCCCGATCTGATACCGGCTCAGTAGCTACAGTCGTGTTTGAGTGCGGTGGTGACTTGATTGATTTAATTAGCTCTCATTAATGGCATTGAAGGTAGTTCAACAACAAGCAAAGGAGAGTCGCTCTGAAGTGTTGCATGTTAATTGCTCGATGATTTGTGTTATGGGACGGCTCTTTTGCATAAGTACAAATTAGACAGTGAGTTGTTTGGAAACACTGGTGTCGATCCTTGCTGGGAGCAGGGGCTGTGAGAGGTGGCACTGCTGCATTGTGCACCTTCCCCATCCCAGCACGGGCTCTCTGTGCCTTGAGAAGGTTTACAGCCTCCATCCAACAAGGCTCTGGCCACAGCCCGCGGAGTGCCTTCCCTTGTCACTGCCCTCCCTACTCACATGAATAGGAGGAACCTTACAAATCAATATTCTCATTAAAGCTTATAAATTATTCTTTTGATCTACACTGACTCTGAGGAGTGAGCAAGCTGGCCCAGGGAAAATTAAAATAGCCCCTAAGGCTATATCTACCTAATTTTTTATTTTTTTTTAACCTTTCTCATGATAGCATTTTCAAATTCAATTTGGGGCTCTTAAACAAACTGCAAAATTACAACATTTGGTCAAACAAGCAGATTTCCTTCCCATAGTTATTACTTCATGTAAGATCTAGCTAAACTTGATATTGCCTGACTTATGTGGGAGTCACCTGTTTCTTCCCCGTGCTTCACTGCTCTTTATAGCTGTCCATGCTGGCATGGAGACCTGGCATTTTCCATGCCCAGAGTTTGCCTCAGGCTGAGCTCTTTCGAGATGTCAGACAAACACATTTCCAAAGATCAAGATAAGGATGAGAGAGCACCTCCTGTCTGTTTAGTAAACTAATTGTAAGAGCTATTTACTTTCCTCTTACTTGGGTGAGGAGGGGAAGCAGGCTGAGAGCAAACACGGGTAGCAGCAGTACCTGTGTGGCATTGCCTAATCCTGCTGTGCCTGGAGGGGGAAAGCTGAGGCAGGTGATGGAGGTGGTGGCACGTCCTTGCTGGGATGTTATCACCAGGGAGTGATAAAGTTACAGACTCTTGCTTTAGAGTAGGTTAAACCCATCTGGGCCAATCATCTTTCTGGTGTTGAATTTTCTTTGTAGGTGCAGCTTTAGTGACCTTAGGACTGTTTAAAGGGGGATTGTTCGCGGGTGGTGTTTGTGTGCTGTGAACAGAAACCACAGCAGGGCACCCACCCCAGTGGGGCAGCTCCCAGGCAAGGTGTGCATCACCAGAGGCTGCAGCTTGGTGCAAGTGCTTGTGGAGGGTGGTGTGTTTGTCCTTTAAAGGAAGGGTAAGGCTTCATTCTGGTCTTCAAAATGGCTTAAAAGAATGGGAATTAACAAATCTGTCTTGCCTTTGCCATTTCTATGTGAAAACAAACAGACTGGGTCTGTGCATGTGTAGAAGAGATACGTGACCACACCTCCATCCTTTCTTCAGGAGCCTTAATGCTTGATAACATCGCAGGCAGATCTAATTTTACAAGTGAAAGGCTGCTTTTGACTCCAGTCCTGCCAGACACAGACTACAAAATCTCTGTCTGAGGTTTTCAGTCCCTTGATCTGCCTTGCTGCAAGCTGAGGAGAGCCAAGATGTGCCTGCCTCTGCCAGCACTCTCCAACTGAAGAGGCACTGTGAGCTGATGCTTTCAGAAAGGACCCAAAAATGGCTTTCTTAGATAAGGATTTGATCCCAACTGTGAGCACATGGGCAGAAATATATAGCCTGGTTGGACTCGCACATCATGACTGGATGAAGCCCAGAGATGCTGTGTGCTGGATTTCAGCGCCGAGTGGGGTCTTTCCTTTTGGAAGCGGTTTAAGAGACCATCTTCCACAACTGAGGTTTCAAGCAGTCCAGCCTTAGGGTATTTGGGAGCTGTTTACAGGCTGGGCTCAGTGTCCCTTGCCCACATTGGATGAGCTGGTTGCTCTCTTTGCCTGTGCCAACCTTTGCCCTCTGAGGGACTGTGGTAAATCACAGCTACTTGCTCCAACTGCAGGGCAGCTTCATATGTATGCACATGGGAATGGTTTGTGTAGGAAAATGAACTGTACAGCTGTCCTGGCTCATGAGGGCCACTTCAGAAATGAAAAGCAGTGTTTAGGATCTGGCTCAGCTGTCTTCTGGCAAAGCTGTTCCCAGTGAACAGCACATGCTGCTGGTTGACCCTAGGTGAAATGTAAGCTGTGCTTTCCAAAATAACTGCTTCCCCCCTCCCTTTTTTATTTTTTCCACTTTTCTTCCACGCCTGACACTGTGTTCAGAAGTGGTGGGAGAAGCAAGGTGTGTACAATGGTGTGTGCTCTCCATGTGCCTGGAAAGCTGGGGCTTTCTGGACCAGAGGCTGTGTCATGTTCAAGTCTTACCTGTCTTGTGCTTTGGACCCTGCAACTTTCTGAATATATCATGGGAAGCATTTTTGTACTGTGAGAAAGTGGCTTCTGTGGGCACCTTGGACAAGTTGTTATTAGGGCTAAACCAGGAAACTTGAGCTATGGTGACAGAGCTGGTGCAGGCTGGCGAGGGGCATTTTGGGGTTGTGCTTCTCCAGATCCAAAGGGACAGTGCCTCCACCTTTGCATGAGGTTTGGGAGGAAGACTGGCTGCCACCTCTGTGGGGCTCAAGAGAAATCAGCCATTTCACGGGCAAGAAAAGACATGAAATGCTACTTGTCTTGGTGGCAGGGAGGAATCAGGTTCTGCATTTATGGATGCAGTGAGGAGCAGTCGCCTCTTCTGTAAGTTATGCCTTGTGATTAGACAGGTCGCTGAACTCATTTAACCTGTGGCTTTGGCAATGTGATGGCATTAAGAGAGGGCTGAGAAGAGAGTTTCTCTCCTTGAAGAAATTCATAGATGTTGACCTTCTCTTTTGCCCTGAAGGAAGGCAAAGAAAGATGAAAATGAAGAGGTTTTGCAAAGGCAAAACTCACTGCATTTTCAATTTATTGCAGCCTTCTTTACTCCATCAGGTTGTTTTGATGTTAAGATTAAAGTGACTCCAGTGAAATAAATTCCACGGTTGTTTCCCAGAGGTTATGTCTGTTGAGTGCAGTTTTTCAGAAGAGAAATCCATGTGACTGGGAAAATTCCCACTAGGTTTTGAGACCACCAGGTTATCTCTGCCGTGAAGGACAAGGAGGAGGCCCCAGCACTGTCTCACAGTGTGTCAAATTCTGTGGCTGCCCCTACACCAATGCCCTCAGCTGGGGTCAGCTGAGTTTTGGGGATAGGAAGGACAGCTGATCAACATGAACGAGGAATCTCTCCCCTTTTACTCTTTCAAAGACTCAGTGCTTGGTATTGATAAGAGAGTTTTGTCCGTTTTTACTCATATGACCTCTTTTGTGTGTAAAACAGCAGGATTTCTGCACAAAATCCACTCTGGAAAAAACCCTGAAACTTTCTGAGTAACACAGCTGAGTTTCCGGAGGTGTAACCCTTTCTCAAACAATTCTTTTCTAAAATACAGTTCCCTTAGTTTATAGATTTGATGAGGAGATAACATAGTGCAGAGGGCTGCTTTACACCCAACGTGAATGCTATGCTTTTCCTGAAATTGTCTCCAGCCCTGTTGAAATTTTATGGAGAACTCGTTTTAATAATAACTAGTCTAAAGAAACAAATTTTATTATCTAAGAACAAAAGGGACCCTGGCTTTTAAAATATACAACCTGCCCATGTGACACACAGACACCCTCTTTGAGCAGGAAGGGAATGAATCCTGTACTTCCTGACATGGTGAAGGTATTTGAGAAAGACCTTGGCCTTTAATATTGTTCAAATACTGGCATTAAAAGCCCTCCCTTGATGTTCCCAGCTTAGCAAAATTCTTTGTTGCCATTGTGGAGGGAGGTTTTGCTCACTACTTTGTCAACTGTATCTGGGGAGCTATTAGCAGTTTTCATTAAACCAGAATTTAGGCTAAGCAAGTTGCAATGGTCCAAGCATAAATATAAAACAGAAGTTGTTGAGAGCTGGTATCATATTTTTGGGATGGATAGCTGCAATAACTTCATTTCTGAAAGGAGTGTGTGTAATTGGATAGAAACTCAATGAACAGACAAGCCTGGGTGAATGGTGCTTTTTGACAGAGTTAGTAAAGTCCTTTGGCTGTCTGCAGATGAAACCATTAAAAGAAGCCTGTTTGAGTAAAAACCCTTCATTTCCATTGTTATGCAGGAAAACCTCAAGAGACCAAAGGTATATGTGTCTGCCTTGGCCTGCTTTCTACCGTGAATAGGAAGGTCATATCTGCAGCATGTTCTGTCCTTCAAAAGATGTCAAAACTTTCCTTCCCTTTGGAGAAAGAAGGTGACTTCTCCCAGGCTGTCACTCACCTAGTGCTGAGGCTCCATGCTCTGGATTTTTTTGATTTTTTTTTTCCTTTTCTTTTATGGAACAGTGAAAATACAAAATCCAGACTTTTCAGCAAAATAGCTCTTAATTTGATGTGCGTGGAGCAGGTTAAAGGGCGTGCTCTGCCCTGTAAATTTGGCTGGATTTTTTTTCTAACACTCTTATTTGGGTTTTGGTTTGATTTAGCCTCAAGTTCCTAAATTTAGATGCTGATGATGATGTGCTTTCACCGTTTCCCATGTGAATGGGTTTCTAACAGCTTTACAGGATTAATAATAGCCAAGCATGGAAGCACATGCTCGAAGCAGCACAGAGGGAGGCCAATTGAAGAGGGAAGAAAAGCTCAGAGCTGCAATTCTACAAAATAAGGTCTCCTTTACATTGGGCCCAATCTTCCTCTTCAGGCAAAGATTTTCACTTACTACAGACACAAATCCCAGCTAATTCTTGCTGCTGTGCTTCCAATTTTATCGCTGTGGCGGCACTGATGGAATTGCTCAGCAGTAGGGCACGTGTCTTCTCACCAGCCTCTCTGCCCCAGCCATCAAATACACCTTCCTCTTCCTCCTGTAGAGGCTTGAGCCACTTAAAAAGGGTCTGAAAGAAATTCACGTGGTGCTGAGCTTTGACAGCACCGGAGCTGCTGTACTCACCAGGTCTTTCCCTTGTGCAAGCGAGACCTTTTTGTGACTGTGGAGGAAGGGCAATTAATTTTCATCTGTCATTCCCAGTTTTAGCCTTTATCCCAGAGTTTTAGGAGTAAGCACAGCTTCCTAGCAATAGTCTGCTGTTTGTAGCATTTTGTGCGATGCCCTCGTGTCCACACAGCTTCAAGTGACTGAACCTGCCTCTGTTTACTGGTTTTGCTCCACGGAATGTCTCAGCTTTCAATGTGGCTCATTCATAGATTTAGGGATAAAATACTGCACCAAACTTATTCAGTATCTTCTGCTTTTTACTAAGCCCTATTGCAGTGCCCCCTGTACATAGATCAGAGCTGCTTAGCCCCGGGTTAAGTCTTGCTGGAGAAGTGCTCGATCAATGAGAAAAGTGGTTGGTGTCAGGCATGTCGACAGGTAAAGGCATCACACTGTCATCACATTTTTTGACTAAGGAAAGATCCTTGTTAGGAGAGCTCTCTGAGAGCACTTAGACCCTCATTGCCCACTGTCGAGAAGCCAGCTTCTGGATTAAGGAGGTGACGAAAAGGCAATTGAAAATCACTGCAGGGGCAGGGGCCATTTGATGGCATTCGCTCAATGCAGCAGTGCGGTCCTTCAGCAAGCAAGGGGGGAAATGGTGTTTGCTCTTGCCCTCACAGCAGGGTCTTTCTGAGCATGGCAAAGCTCGTAGTTTGTAGTAATTAATGTATTGTTAGCTTGTTGTTACTCTGGTCATCTAAATGTCACTGCTTCTACCCTCACTGGTCTTTTCCATTTAGAGAAGCCTGGAGAATGTGAAAATGAAACTTAGAGGTGTTTTATAATAAAAAGCCTCATCAGGCAGGAGGGCATTTATTTGGGCATTTGAGGTGTGTGTAGAGATGGAGGGTTGGGTTTTCCCCCTAAGCAAATGTATGCTCAGATCTGTTTTGAAAGAGGCAAACAGAAATGCTTAACTTTGGTCAACACTCTGAGGAATTTCTGGCTTTTCTAAAGGTAACATGCCTTCCTAAGGCAAATGGTAGCTCCCAAATCACATGGCAAAATGATTAGGTGAAGAGGAGAGCACTCCATCTACTCTGGCAAAGGAAAGCAACTCAATGTCAGGGCATGCAGAGGCAGCCTGAGCATTTTGTTGGGATCATGGGGACACACGGCTTTGGCTCTGCCTCTTTGTAGAGGCAGCAGCAAGAAACATGTGAATCCTACACGCTTCAGTAGACAGCATAATTGGAATCTATGATAAAATGTAAATTAACAGAGGGGAAAGTGGTCCTTCCTCTTCCATCTGAGGTGTTTGCTTCCATTTTATTCAAGATGATTGTGAAGAGCGGTCCTGTCACTTGAACATCCCTCTCTAACACCAAGTACAGGGTGAGATCCCAGTACCCTTGATCCTGATAAACTGTAACCTCTGATGTTATGGGGCCAGAGAAATGTTTCTGAAAAAGGAAGTTGTTTTTCATAATTTATGTATATTTGTGTGTATGTTTATATATACATATTTTTAAGAAAATTGTGATACATGTCACAGAACATGCAAAATTGCTCCAGTGAATGGCATACAATATCTACCTGACTTTGCTTAGTTAGGAGCCCTGTGCTGTTAATTGGACACATAAGTGTTTAGGCTGTGATTTGACAGTGCATTTGTCAATCCCATTGTGTGAGACATTCCCAGGAAGCCACAAAGAGGATGTTCCCTTGGCTACAGAGGGATATACATAAGAGCTTTTCCGGAAAGAGGAGTCAGGTGTAGGGACTGGCAGAAGCAGTAATAGAGCAGTAAAGTTGCTTTACCTAACGGTCTTACAGAATGGGATCCTAATTTCATGAACAACAGTGAGAATGGGGAACAGGATGTTTACAGCCAAAGGAAAGGAGTCCTGTGTGTATCTCAGCAGAGACACAGGCCCAGCGTGATGGAGTGGATTTTCTGTAATTTTTTTTTTTTTTTCAGCTTGCTAAATGTCTTAATCTTGTGGGATAAAACCATCTTGCGTAGCCAACTGCTGGTGGATTCTGTAGGAGAGGTGAGAATTAAGCTTGTTCCAGGTTATTTACTGGAACAGCAGAAATCTGTATTCTGTTATTCAAGCAGCTGTTGTCTTGCTATGAGGCTGAGAGAGGCTGCGAGCAGCGTTCAAGAAACTGGCTCTAAGGGGAGATGTCTCATTTTATTGGTTCCATTTGAAAAATCACATTCCTTCATTGCCTCCAAAAAAGAGCTGTGATCTCCTTCTCCTCCCACTCGTCACTTGCAATATAGCAGCTTTGTGCAGCATGTAATCACAGTGCTGGAGCAATAATACTTCATCCGGACCTGCAAGGGGCCTTCAGCTCCCCAGAAACACAAGGGAACTGCAGTCAGAGTTTTCCTACCTTCACCAACATGCAAAGGCACAGCTCTCAGGGGATTTCAGCCCAGCTGCTGAAATAAAGAGACTTCTGAGGATATATTATTTTTTTTTTTTTAACCCTGCAGGCTGGAAGAAATGGCATCCACAGCTAGTTATCCCTTGGGGGTGGTGGGGAGGGAAAAAGCTGAAGAACAGAGACAGGAGGATGTGTCACTAAATTAATGTACCTGCTCTGCTGTGGGACAGTCACATCAGCGTCACTGCTGTCACCTGGCACCACCACGGGCATTAAGTGAGAATGAGTCTGTCACACTTCATTTGCCGGGCTTTTGATGATGGATCTGGTAAAAATCATTGCCCGGGATGACGGACTTTTCTCTTGTATAAATGACACGGGAGCAGGTGATGGGTCCCGGTGGCATCAGCGTGGTGGTACAAAAGCAGCTGTAATCTCTTGGGAATGAGCAGAGCAGGAATTCCAGCTGTGGGCAGGGAATGCTATGGAAGGCCTGAAAGCTGCTACAGCAGCTTGGTACAATGTATGACTATTCCCCTGTGGGAATAAACTCCAGCTTATGGTACATGCACAGAGAAATTCTGAGCCCTAGTAGTGCATCTTGTGAGAGCTTCCCATTAATTTCCTAACTCATGGATAGGCCTGACTGCTTCCATAAGGGAGCACAGGCTTTAAAACAGGGAGATACCAGGCATCCAGAGGTGTAAATAATGTGAGCTGTTGGTGTGCAGGAGAGAACCTGACAGATAGGTCCTGCAAAATCCCAAAGTGTGTGAAGAGGGGTGAGGAAGTTGCAGGCCAACTTTTCTGTTCCTTCTGTGGACACTTACCAAGGGTAGACTACTATGAGAAGTCCCATGTTTACCATAATGGCAGGGCTTCCTAATCTGAAGTCAAAATTCAGGTAGTCTGCAGCCCTTGGAAGCTCAGTGAGTGATTCAGTGGGGCTGGGCTGAATAACTGGGTTTTAATGCATTTGGATTCCCAGCTTCCCTGGAAATCGATGTCAAATGTACCCTGTGGCATCGGAAATACTTTTAAAATCTGTTCCTAAATGCATTTATGCTGCAGGAAGCGTTGGAGTCCGTAATCAAAAATGGAATTTATGACAAAATCAGTCCTGTGGCAAAAGCCTTAATGCTGCTCACCCAGAAATTAACAGATGCAACACTGGTTATGCTGCAGACAGAAGTGGGAAAAAATGTATATTAAGAGATATTTCTTTTTATCCTGAATAAATTAGTGAAGTATCCCAGTCTCCATAGAAAGTCTTTCTGGACAATTTTGCCAGAAGAATTATATGGGCTCAAATAATCAGTGATCTCTAATTGCTGCAAGAAGCAGTATCTGGTTCATGTCCCCTCGTGGTGGGGCACAGCTGTGCCTGCCTGTGCACCCACTGCCCTGGATTCTCAGCTTTCATTGTCACCCACAGTGCCATGAGTTTTGTCTGAGACCCAGAACAAGCTTTGCATCGTGCCCCACGCTGGCACAGGCAAAGAGGGCCTGGCTTAGCAATGCCCTGGGTGTTGTCCTGCAAAACTTTCTGGTGGGCAGCAGCTCCCTGTTTTGGATGCCCCTTCTTGACCCCCCCACCCACTGGAGCCATGCTGGCCTCTGGGGCAGTTCCCTGTGGGAACTGTTCACATCTCCAGCCTCTCCCTGTCAAGTAGCAGGACACACTTCTTCACCTTATTTTTGGAGCAGTGCCAGCTAAAGCGGGGCTATTAAAACTAATTAGATAAATATATATGTATTTCGTAATCAGGCAGTTAATTATGGCTTAGGGAGCAGATGGCAGTCCCTGGCACTTACTCATCTATTCATAGCTGGTTTCAAGAGAAGTGTATATATATTGCAGCTAATTATGACTCAATGTAAAATATGTACGTAATGGTGAACTTGGCCCTAGTCTCATCCCTGTCTGAAGAATGCAAGTTGTTTTGGGAGATCTGTTCCTAGTGTCCCCATGGTAACTCCTCTTTCTTCCCCTCTCCATGGTTCAGATGACAGCACCTGACTTGTTACTAGAGCTCCAGCTATCAATTCCTTCTTTTTCTTTAAAAGATTATAAAGTGTTTAACTTGGTGTTTTTAAAATCCAGATGGGTGGCACAGAAATAATGAGAGCCCTACTGCTCCTGGAAAAATATGGAGATAGGAGCTCATCAAAACATCAAAGAACCATTTGAGTTTTTTACCAATGTCGTCTGTAAAATTATTTTGCTAACACCTGTGAAACGTTACATCATCTTTTCACACATCCCCCAGCCTGGAGTTTCTGTTGGGGGGAAAAAAAATATTTGCAGAAATAGAGATTAGGAAAAGCTTGGAAACAAATATGGAAAATGAGGAGGCTGAGTTTTGGCTCACAACACCAGTGCACCCTCCATATGCTTCTCTGAGTCTTTTCCTCAGCAGGAGAGGGCCATCCTGAGCCTGGAGCATTTGTGCCCTCTTCAGTGTCAGACTAGGAGATTATCAGGTCTAATTTAATTTGAGAGTGTGAAGGTGCTGATTTCACAAAGGGAGAACAGGGAGCTGGGAATTAAATGTCAGAGGGGTATCAGCCTATGTGCCTGATGAGCCATAGGTGGTTTATTTTCCTTAGCAATTCTAAGGCATTTTGTTCCTGCATGAATTATGTTTCCAGAAGGGCAGAAGGAAACCCAGTATTGCATCCCGAGGAATAGCATGGTTTCTAACTCGGGTCACAAAGCTTGAAAATACTAAATCCATAGGCGCTTACCAGACCAAAACCTCAGCCACAGCATAAAGCTGCTTTTGAAGGAAGAAGCTAAGTTGGAGGCCACTGTTGTCTTCAGTTGATGTGATAACACCTGAAATGATGTGATCTAAATTTTTTGAGTTTGTTTTAACTGAGCTCAAGGTATATGAGAGTTAGTCTACCTCTAGATGGTGAAATCCCTTAAGCCTTGTAGATCCTGGCACTGAACAGCTAAAAGAATCCATCACAGAAATAGTTCATGAAGTCCATACTGTTGTTCTGATGAAATTTTTCAGTCTGTACATTCCCAGGTCAATGACATTTCTGCCTCCTGTTGCTCACTATGCGTATGAAATGCTTGCTTTATTTAAAAAGCTTTAGAAATTTTATGGCAGCTTACATAAAATTGCATGGAAGGCAGGCAGTTACTTTCTCTTCTATTTTTATATTGTGACTGAATAAGCAGAATATTTGGGAACAGGTAGTCCTTTTACATGCAGTCCATTAGGTCTATGTGAATACATCCATATTCTGATGACATGTAAATCAGAAGAATAATGGTGTTTTGTCACATAGGTGCTGAGATCCAAACAGTGAAACAACATGATTTGGAAGAGCAAGTTGTGTTTGGCTTGGGGGTTTATCCCCCAAAGAGCAGTAGTATTAAACTTAAAAACAAAACAAAAAAACCCCACAAACAAACAAACAAAAAACCTACCAAAACATTTTCAAGTCCAGGCTTTGGAATGAGGTATTTCATTTAGATACTCTCGATACTTTCTTTATAGAAAAATAAAAATAATCTAGTGTTGTTTTCCCCATAGCTTGATTTTTTTTTTTTTTTTATGGTGAACCCATTAGGTCTGGTGGTAGAGTTATATTAAAGAAAATGCTCATTGTTTTCAGTAAAATGGTAAAAATAGGAGGATCCTGGGGTCATGTAAGAGGTCTTAATAGTTTAGGAGCATCTAATGCTGAGTAAAATAAGAAAGTGGTTCCTGAAGAAGTCCACTATGTATTGTGCCAATTAAATTATAAAAATATGTAAGTACAGGATAAAGACTGAAAAACTAAAAGCACGTTGCTTCAGTATTGGAGTTGCCAGAGTTTTAGGAAGACAGATCTTTGCAGGCTCCAGAGACCCCTGTGGATGAGCATCCTCTGTTAACTCAAGCTTCTCCCCACTCCTCCTGGCCTTTGGAGTTGCTCTCTTTCATTTTGCCCAGCTCTGTCCCTTGTAACCTTCTCAGAAGCACAGAGAAAATCAACTGAATTATACTCATTTTGGGGGGATTGGAGAATAATGGAAGTGGCTCTTATGGCTGTGACACACAGACCGCATCCATTCATCGCTGAGGCACGATGAATGGAGGTGTGAATTGATTTTGACTGCACTACCTCGAGAGCCGGGACTTCAGCAGGAACCTTACAAAATAAGACAAATGGGGTTCTGCAATGTATAGAATTATATTCTCTGTTCCTTAAATAGATCTCATGCTGAATAGCATCCGGGAAAGTTATATGATTAGAGAAGTCCATGGGAATTCTGGTAGTTTCTGATGCTCTGGAAGGGCTTCGGGGAAATTGTAGTCTGATGCACGCGGTCAAATTTGCCTGCTGGGTGGCTTAGCAATGAGTCCAAAGAGGTCAGCCTTCTTAATTTGTTAACTGTGTTGTGTAATGTTTCTGTCTTTGTGATTTATCTTTATTTATAATAATTTTTTCTTCTTAATAAGTCATGATTTTATTTTAATTTTATTGTAGCAGAACACTTTTGCCATCACATACAGAAATAAAAGTGACATGAGTATCACTCTGTAAGCAAGCAGTTGTGCTGCAGGCTAGGAGGCATTTTGCCTGTACAGGGATGTTCTGAATTTTCCTTCAAAGATGGGTTCCTTCCTAACTTTGCGATTGACTGCTGTGTGCGTGTTGACAATATTAGCCTAATTTGACTGAAGTTTTTGGCTGGTTGCCATCAACCATTTCATAATCTAAAACCTTTCTCTTTTGTCTCAGAGTTTTATAAACATAATATAAATCCATAAATATTTATTGAACTGACTTTTAGGTTGCATGCCTATCCCTTTTACAAGCATTAATTGTTCTCATTTTATCTAGGAGATTAAAAAACATCTGGGTTAAAATATCCAGTATTCCTCAAACTATATCATACCAGAATAGTAGTGAGAAAACCCAAATCTAGAATAACATTAATGAGCCTCTAGCAAAACACATAGTTTATTGGGAAGTATATAGTATATTTAATTTTCTATTAATTTGTTTGCCTAATGAAAGAATGACAAACAAAAACTTATTTGAAAAGCAAAGATTTATTCATCATCAATTTATTCATCCATAAATTGTTGTGGTGCAACTTTTAAGTCCTTGAAATGACATTTAGAGCATAGCAGTGAGTGCTGAGGATTTTTGTAACCACAGGTGATCAGAGCTGGAGAAACAGCTCACCTAGAATATGTGTTTTCTATATATACTAAAAAAAGATATTTCAAGGCAACGGAAAGAAAGAGGAGATAAGCCCCCAAATTCAAGTCCTGTGAGCATAGACAGGCTTCCAGCTCCTAGAAACACACAGCCTTTTTCCCCTCCAACTAAAATTTAATCCTATTAATCTAGTGCTGGACCTCATAATTTGTTCATTCGTAATTGGAAATTAATTGCTGACACAGTACAAATACTATTAAAATTATTATACTTGTAATAATCATGTTGTAAACTGCAGGAGAAGGAAGCACTTGGGAAGGAAGAGCAGTGTATAACCTCATAGTAATCAAAATTGCTGTTGAATTTAATGCTTCTGTAGCATTGTTAATAATAAATGCAAGGCAATGTATCCTGCTCCAGCAGGTAATTATACTTGACCAGGCTGAATTGATTTGCTTTGTGTTCAGTTGAGCTGAACTGACATACAAGTGACATACAAGTAAGTTTATGGCACCTGTCACTCTTCCTTGATTAAATGACCTTTTCAGAGATACGGGATTAATTTTCTGAAATGCTTCTGATATGGAAGGAAACTACCGTATTCATGTTAGCTTAGGAAAGGCAGGATTTCTTCCCTCGATTAGAAGGCTCAAGGAATGAATAAATAATATTTAATATATCCTATATATCGAACCATTGAAAATTAGAATCAATCTTGGAGAAAGCCTGTCCTCATAATTGTGATTTGTGAGATACTTTTAGTCATTCTTATCTTTGATATTGAATTGCCAGGTACTTGAACACTTCCCTAAAGGCTCTCTGATTTGTATCAGCTCACAAAAATTTAAAAACTCAGATTTGTATCTGTGATGTGTCTAAACATCTCTTTTACCACCATCAGCCTCCAGCTGGGAAGGTGACACTCCCTTCAGTGGGGACCTGCTCCCTCCCTTTTCCACCCAAGTGCTGTCCGAGTTTGCACTTGGTTTAAAGGTGGCCCTTGTAGGAGTCAATCATTTGCCAATCATTTCAGGTAGCTTAACTGTGTTCACCCAGGTGATTTCTATGCTCCTTGTTTAGTGGATGCTTTTACAAGTTATCCTACGAGGTTCCAGGGCATTGGGTGCTCTAGAGGATGTCTGTCTGTCTACCCTTGCTCTGCAAGCAATGGATGCTTTGTGCTGTAACATTCCCCTAACAAGAAAATCAATATTTTAAGTCCCATCCTGTTACGGTCTTCAAATTCACTCTGTTAAGATGTAAATTTTTTAATCTTCTCTGGAACTAAGGGCAAGGGAAGAAACCCCAGCAATTCTGTAAATGGATTTAGATCTTGAAGGGCGTGATTTACAGGACAACACATCTTGCCTCTTACCTTTAACGCTGAACAAAATGTATACACAATATCCTCTTTGGTACTGAAGTGCCACCAGCAGCAAGGACAGACTGTCACAAAGCCTGCTTCCATCTTCTCAGTGTTGTAAGCAGACACGGAAGGAAACAGTCCCTTTGGACTGTCTGTAACAATGCAGTTTTCTGCTGCGATGTGGTTTGCTTTCTGCATGGAAGAAATCGATACACACTGAGGAAGGACAGTGCTTTTAGCAGGCATTGACTCATGCAGCTTGTTTCATCACGGCAATCTAAAAGAAAGAGCTTAAATGTTTCTGAGTCTTTGCTCTTGGTGCCAGAGCTCTCCAGATGGTGGATCATAGTCCCATTGCAAGGACTGTAGCATGGATTTATTGCCTTCCTGTTTCTTTCCTTCTTTCTCCTCACATTGCTGTTATGCTCTATGTGGAGTGAGGAAGCCTTATGGGCTGATGGAGTAATCCTGTGGCACAGCAAGGACTCCTGTCGGGTTGGGTTTTTTTTCATTATGAGAAAATTAGGGGGGAAAAAAAAGAAGTGATGCTGGAATCCGTTGTTCCCCTGGAGAAAGGAGGAAGGTAGACCAGGGTACGGGGCACAAATCTTGGAAAAGTGGAAGCTACAGGCACACCTTGTAGTTGTTCTGGGAGAGTATCGCTATTCTGCCAAAATCTACGCTGTCCTGACCTGACTGAGTGAATTGAACTAGCAGGTACAGCTTCTGTCTCCTCTCTGACTCCAAAGAATGTGTTAAAAGTTTCACTAACAAAGGGCAGTGCTGCCAGGTGCCCGTCCATCACTTGCTTGTTCCTGTTCCTCAAGCAGAACAAGTTTTCTCCAGACACTGGGAAAAGTGTCAGTAATTTAAATAGGTTTTGCTGGTGAACCGTGCCCCCGTCAAAGCCTCGCTGCTCAGATCCTCTCCCTCAGCCCACAGTGTATCCCTTGGGAAGCCTGGGGTGGACTTTGAGTTTGCTGTGGTGTATCTTTCCTGACGTGGTGTGGGCAGGGAGATGTGACCTTGCCCTGGACATGGTTTGAATTACGAACTGGTTTCCTTCTCTGCCATTCTTTGTTTGCAAAGGGGAGATGACAATAGTTCTGTTTTCCCTTTCTTCACATGCTTTTGGCATTTTTGAGCATGGTTTTGAAACTCCTGATGGTGCAGCTCATGAAAAATGTAACTTGTGTGTAGTTGCAAACACAATGCATTGTTAAGAACAGTGTAATATATTGATTACTCCATAAGTCTCCAAGCTTATGTCTTCCTCCAGTTAGTTCTTGATGCTACAGGCTATATAATTAATGATGTATTGTCATATATTGCATCAGCTATCTATTGTAAGGTTATCTGAAATTTTCCTCGAGGGAGCAATTCATGTAATGTTGCAAGGACATCACCCCTCAGCCTCCCAAACTTTTAAATTGATACTGAATGCAAAATAACCTTGGTTATACGATTTTAGCCCTCCTGGGGAGGAAGGCCTGGAAAAATGTTTCAGGCAAAAACCTCTGGGTGAGGCCTATATAACCCCGAAGTGCTGCCATAACTCTTCACCCTCAGCAGTACAAACAGTGGAGAAAAGGCAAGGCCCTGGGACAATTGTTTTTATCAGCATCAGGCTTCCAAACTGTGTGAACTAGATAATAATTGAGAGGAAACTAATTTAGTAGCGGTTTCTATGAAGCTGGTAGTTCCTGCCTCAGTGCCCATTTAACTTAGCACAGTAGGGAGCCTGAAAATATAGACAGTAAAATTCGCCTTTCATAATGGATGAATTAATTTAGCCAGCCTAGTTAATTCAAATGCAAATTATGTGTTGAAAGTGTCCATTATTTATTGCTACATCTGAGACTGTTCCTCTGTTTCTCTCCTTAATTTCTGAAGTGCAGCAGAGAAGTGCTGAGCCACTAAACGCTCTCTTAGACACCAGCCAATTTTAGTACGCTTTCAAATGACGTTTGATTTTTATTCTCTGCTTTAAAGCTCATTTTGGAATTGTTTATTTGCTTTGACTTGTTCGTGGTTTCCAGCTGTGGAGTGTTTCTGCTGCCAAGTGTTTCATTTTCAAGCGAGCAGTTGGATATCAGAGGGATGAACACCTCATCCCGGCTGGATGACCACTGCCAGTTGCATCCTATATTGTCCTTCAGGTTAGGTTGGAAAGCAACTGTGTGGTCCTGTTGTGTGTGAGTGTTTGCACATGGAACTGCACATATGTGTACACACAAATGTACTGGCATGTGTAGGAGTCCTCCTGTATATTTTCCTCAGAGCAGTGGTGTTTGGTGTTCCTCCCCCCACCAATTAATTTCATGACATGGGAAACTTTTGTGGCTGTATTTTGAGTAAGGACAACCACCACCTGAGATTTCCTACTATCACAGGAGGATGATATCCTTTCCTGGAGGTCCAGCAGTCCTGCAGTGCCAGTAATCCCACGCACTGTCCATACAAGACCACCCAGGGTAATAAACAGTTTATTTGAGAAAACCATAGGAAAATTAAGGTAGAGACAGAGCAAAAGAAAATAATGGGATATGTGAAGGTTGTATTATGGTGGTATTTCTAGGGCTTTGTTTATCAGCATTGAAAATCTCTCTTTGGGATTATTGAACCATAATCATACAATCATTTAGGTTAGAATATACCTCTAAGATCAATGTGTCCAACCATAGACCCAGCACTTCCAAGCCCACCACTAAACCACATCCTTAAAGCACCATCTCTACACATCTATTAAATACCTCCGGGGGTGGTGACTCAGCCACTTCTCTGGGCATTCTGTTTCAGTGCTTGACACCCTTTCAGTGAAGGCTTTTCCCTAATATCTAAGCTAAACGTCCCCTGGAGCAATTTGAGGCTATTTCTTATTACTTAGGAGAAAATAATTATCAAGTGGAGGGCAGCTCTTGTTTTACCAGTGTTGTCTCCAGAACAGAGAGTTCCCATTTGTGTCAAAGGAAGGTGGCATTGTTGGAACCATCAGCCAATTGCTCAGGGGGAATCCATTGCACACATCTAACAAAGGATGCTGGAGGACTCCCACAAAAAATAAATGGTGGCCAAGTAGGAAATTGGACTGCAATTTTGTAGAGAGTAGATGATGATTAAATTGTTCTGTATTGAACAGCAAGTAAAGTCCATTTCCATCCACACTGTGCACATAATTTGCCCTTCCATGTAGAAGGGGAAAAATGCTGTTATTTTCGCCTGGTCAGACAAATGAAGCAGAATGGTCAGACACCCTTGCAAAGACTGCCAAATTGTTTCTTTTCACATGAAGAACACTTTTTGCTAGACATGGCTCTCCATTTACCATTTTCCTTCAACATTGCCCAAAACTCCTGCTTAAAATGGATGAGGAAGCACTGTGATCCTTTCCCTCACAAAGATGAGGAATGATTCCGCATTTAAGATCCTGAATAATATTCCCAGTTTCACTGGCTTTCCCGTCTGAGCCTAACAACCCAACCTGGAGCTATGTATGTTCTGTGAGCTCTACAAAGCAACCTGGAGAAGAGAGCCTGAAATACCATTTATTTTCCCCCACTTACGTTCTTTTGAGTAGCGAGATCCTTTCCTTTCAAGCAGCATCTTTCTACCCTGTGAACATCATCCAGATCCCATGACAAGGGTCAAGCTGTGCGTGTTACGTTGCTCCGTGTCCTCCCTATTTCTTATCTTGGATATGTTTCCCCAGCACCAACATTGTTAAGTGCTATTTCTGTTCTGCTGGCAAACATTGGGAAAACATGCAGTCTTAGGCATGCATCTGGGAGAGCAGGATATGAAAGAAAGGAAGACTGAGAGCTTTGTTTTGTGCTCTTCAGGTGCCCTGATGTTTCCAAATGACTTGGATATTGTGGCCTCTTAGAATTTAATTGGAAAAACATCCCTGATGGTAAAAGAATTTATTTTTTTTTTAATATTCCCCTCATGTTCATTTTCTACCCATTTCTTAAATTGGTTGATAGTTGTATTCCTACAATGCACATAAAGAAAAATAATCCCAAATGTTCAGTCTTTTTGCTCTATTCTAAACTTTCTTGTTCATAAAAAGATTTTAATTTCTTAGAGGGGTTTCAGTCCAGATTTAACTTCTCTTGTTTAGGCTTTGTACTGTTGCGGCAGCCTTGCATAAGCAGTACAGGTCCTTACTAATTTGATAATTATATATCAGTTTAGCTTAGCACATAGTTTGCAGCCGTGTATCATCTGTTGCTTGCAGCCTTAGCTCAGCTGGTGAGGCACAAGGCAGGGAGAAGCACTCAGAAAGGAAAGTGCTGTCCATCGGCCATCCCAAGTCTTGTCTGTGCGATGGGGATACTTAGCAAGAGATATCCCTGAATCCTTTCTTATGCACAGATCTCTTGGTTCAGGATGGGGCAAAGAAGCACCTATCTATCAATTTCCATTTGAGCCAAGTTCAACGGAAATCTTATTACAAAATAAATATCTTAATTTGGGCGGAATATAGCCGCTGCAATTTAAATTTATATGCTACCTCAAACCGAATTAATTTTCAAGTGTAGACAAGCTTTAAGCATTTGGAGGCTGACTTTTAATTAGTGAAGCTCTGACAGCACTGCCACAGAGCTAGTTTATCTTAATGACAGAAGATAAACTTCATTAAGTTTTCCAAGCAACATAAGAAAATGCAAAAGAAGGCAGAGCCCGTTTAAAGGGCTTGTGATTCCTTCTGTAGTTTTTATTCCTGATGTGATTTTCAGTCATAATCCCATCAGCTCCCCCTCATTATTGTCTGTGTCAGCTGCATTCCCAACTTGGCACTGTACCCAAATATTTGACTGGTACAGCAGTGCCTCTCTGTGAAGATGGCAGGAGGTGATGCTGTTTTGGGGAATGATGTACAGCCATGGTCCTGAGCAGTCCTGTAGGGTTTTGCACCGTATCTAAGTGAGATGGTGCGGGCAGAGTCTGGCTTTCCTGCTTTCCAAGACACGGACCCTGCTGTGTAGCTATACCCCAAGAAGCAGAGTAGCTCCTGTAGCTGGTGTGGCCCCATCCCTCAGAAAACATGGATTTCCCAAAGATATATATGTTACCTTGGAGGATTAATGTTACGTTAACATAAAATTTTCCTTCTGCTGGGAATATGATCAAAATAAGCTTGGTTTTGCCTGTGAACGGCATTGAGCTCTCAGATGTCTTTGTTTTCTGTGTTAATCAGCAACCTGGAGCTGGTTTATTCCACATCCTGAAAACTAGAGTGGCTGCAGTGATCCAGGGAAGGATGAGGTTGCAAAGCACATACAGCAAAAGCAGGGCATCACCCCAGCCTGGAGATTAAACGCTGCCAGCAACTTTCTGCAGCTCTGAGACAGCTTTTCTTTTCAATTCCCTATCTGGATCTGGTCAGTGACTTATTTCTCTTCTGCTCATAGGCAACAGGTTTTGAGTTTTTTTAAAAAAACAAACACCCCAAACAAAAATCACAACAAACAACAAACCCAAACAAACAAATGAGACAAAACAAAAAAAGGCCTCATCAAGAAATATAGTGACAAATATTTTTTTATTTAGTGGAAAGCAGCAGATTCTTACTGACATTTCCCCACCTTCCCTGTACTCTCAGGACTGCTATGAAAGCCAGCATCAAACTTCTGCAGCTGGCCCAGCTCCAGGGAAAACTGGGCCTAGAAAAAAATCTATTTTGGGGAATGAGAAGGAAGGAGATTTAGAGGAAATAAAGTCAGTCTGATATTAGAAATAAGTGGAGGAGAGTAGAAGGAGATAATGCATTTGTTTAACAATTATTTTATTACACATGTGATGCACAGCGACAGTATGTTAAATTTCCTGGTCAACAGGGATCTATACAAAACAATTTGTGGCAAAAGGAAACAGATGCAGTTCTGTCTGCAGCTTCACACATCTGCTCTGTAAGCCAGTGCTCTGCCTATAATTCTTTAGGAGGGATCCAATAAAAATGATATAAAATTTTATTGTGTTGGTGGCACTAGTTATTAGAGTGAGGAGCCAGAAAGCTTACCCAGGGGCTGAATTTTTCCCATCTTTCAGTGCAAGGTAAATGATGAGGCTGTTACTGCTACCAGTGATACTACAGGGTGAAAACAGGTAGAAGTCCTTTTGGACCATTGAGCATGCTGGAGCGGGGAGGGTAAAAACAAGAGTGGAAAAGCTCAGAGATGAGTAATAGGGAAAGATGCATTGGGAGGGAGGGAAATGAAATGTTGAAATGGTATTTAAAATGAAAAAGAGAAGAGAAGGCCCCAGAAGCTATAGAAGAAATCTGTAGAATGTATCTGCCCCTGCTTTATTCTTTAATGCTATCAGTTATAATTTTCCATACTTTTATTCTGAATTTCAATCGCTGTAGCTAGGGAAGTGAAGCAGAGTGGAATGAGGTAAAATAAATAATGCTAGATTCCATTCTGAATCAGAACATCTACAAAAGGATTGGAATGAAACCGAAGTGACCTCCCTTAAAATCAAAACTATGTCTTTTTGGATTAAACCACATAAATTCCCTTTTGTGGGTAGGTCCAGCACAGGACTGAGCTACTCTTGGACTGGATCAGGTGTCTATGGAGGAATGTGAGGTGTTTCCCAGGAAAACAGGGATGCTGGGTCTGATCAGCTGTTTCTGTTCCAATTTTTTCCTTGTGATGGCCTAAATTTCAAAACCCCTGGTTCAGGAGGGTGTTTATAAAGCAACTTCTTCAGGGCGTGGCTGCACTGCACTTTCTGGGGTGCCCCAGGTCAGAGAGTTAAATCTCCTCACGCTCTTCTGGGGCCCTGGTGTTCCCACCACAGCCTGAGGCTGCATCTTCTCCGTATGACTGCCACGGTCTCAGCCCAGGAGGAGGATTTTACCAGTTCTCTGAGGTATTTTGCCTCCTGCCACTGCCCCTTGGGTATTGGAGCAGGCAGTGGGAATGAGGCAGGGAAGAGGGAGCCGCCATGTCCTGAGGGGCTGCTGGCTCCCCTCACGCCTCCTCATGGTGCCTCGCCCTCTCCAGAGTCTTCACCACCTGTTTGCGTTGTACCCTCATGTGCTAAAACAGCAGGTTTTGCTATTTTCGTGTGCTATGGGTTTTCCTAGTGTTCAAGAACTAAGAAATTCCAGTTGTGATGGCACATGCTTTTACTGAGGCGTTGGGTGCGGCAATCGGGGAGTGACCGGTGTTATTCCGACTCCCTGCTCTCCCTGCTTGATCACAGTGCTGAGGTGCTCAGTAAAACTTCTCGCACAGCCTAAGAACAGGCCTTAACCATTTCTTTGACTATGTTATTTTTATTAGCAGGGTCCTTTATCTGCCAAAAGGAAAGTTCAAAGTGCTGGCGGAACAACCCCTCTCACCCCAGTGAGGACATGGAAGCAAGAGCAACATGTTTGCCTTTCTGGTCATGTATCCTCCATGAAATGTAAATAAATGCTAGGCTATGAAGCTTTTGCAGAATACAGTGTTATTTAGAAACTGGAAGACTCTTGCCAGGTAAAACAATGGGAAGATTTTTTTTTTTTCTTTTTTCTCTAGCAACAAAACATTGCACTTAATTCCTTCAAGTTTGTTAAAGCCTTGTGAATACGTATTAGGGGCAGACGAACCAGTTTACCTTATGTTTAAGCTAGTTTAGTTTATTGGATTACGATAAACATATCCAGATACTGGAAATCCTATCAAAATTGGTATTTATTTTCCTCTTGAAGATTATAGCATTTGCAAATAAATCCCCATTAAAATATAACAGAAGCTAAACTTAAATCCAGAACCAAAGTTTTAAAAAAGCCTTCAGAGGAGAATGTTCAAATACAACCTTTCAGGACTTTAACCTGAAGTGATTTAATGTTTTTCACATAAAAATTAATTTCTGTTTCTAGAGCCACACTTAAATATTTTATCGTAGCTTACATTACTGAATCATTGCAGTGACCTGTGGGAAGTGTAGTTCCTTTGCAGGCAGAGGTGTTTTGCCAGAGAGTTGCTTGTTACCACTTTAACGATCCTAATACTTTATCTCACAAACCAAATATTGCAGTACCAGTTTACTTAACCTGAGGCAAAAATATTTTGATCTCACTTCCTAAATGAAATCCAAATGTTTTCAAGAGAGCAGAGCTTTTCATTCCAAGAATCTCTTTTCCAGCATAAGTGTATTTCAGTGGAACACTCTGGAGCCATTACAACTTCCAGACACGATTTCAAAAAGCACAATCTTTTACAGCCTCGTTTGCTAGATAAGACCAAACCTTTCTGCGTGTCTTTTCTGAATAAACAAACCCTTACTTAGAGTTGAAATGAAGAGAACAAACTTTTCAACATTGATCTTTAACTGGCCAGCTAGAAAACATCCGAGGAAATGTTTTGCCAGGTAAACACATTCTCGATTATTTTAGGATAAAATGAGTCAAGAGGATAACTAGGCAAATAAAATGGGTCAATATTTAAGAACAGTTTTATGAGTTCTACACAGCTACACAGGAAAAGCCAATGGCAACGAGATTGTGGTGGCAAATATGCTTAACAAATGTGATGTTCCTGATGCTGTTGTGACCCGTTCCCGTATCCCATTTGAGCCTGGAATATTGATCTGGCAGACTGTGGAACTCCTCAACTCTTATGTAATGCTGTATGGATCTCATCCAATTCAAATGCCACATATTTATTACGATGACAACCTTTACAGTATGGTTTTTCTGAATCTAGCTCTATGACCACTATATATGTAATAAGTTTATTACTGCATATAATTGACTAGACCTTTTCTATTTTGACTCATTACAGTGTAGCCTGGTAAAGTTTGTAGTATTCAAGGGCAGTCTTTGACTTGTTTTACAGGTGCTTCTTAAAATGACTGAACTGCTGTTATACAGTATTATAATTTAATTATTAAAGACTTTAACATAAGTCTCGGAAAGCACAAAGACCCATGTAGGGTTCACACTGAATAACAGGGAGTTTTGCTTCCTTGACAATAGGTTTTGCTCATCTATCAGTAGCAGTCTTGGTGGAGCAGGCCATTTTTAGCCTTACCTCTTAATTTGTGGGAGAGACTTCAGTGTTATTTGCTTAGAATGATACTCTAAAATCGGAATGTACTTTGAATATGTTTAGCCTTATTTCATAAGACAAATGATATTTTTAAACCAAAATAATTAAAATTTAAATTCAGTCTTTTTGCGTATAAGCAACTAAATCAAAACTTTTCTCAGCATACTGCACAATAAAGTAAGATAAATGCTGGCATGGCCCCCAGAAACCAGCTGTCTTGGCCAGCTACCTGAAGCAACACAGAACTTACATTAGAATGACAGAATAAGGGGCCGAATTCCTTACTGCTTAAGGTTTTGAGACATAAAAAAAGGGCCATTGTAGTCTTAAGTTTTTAAACATTTTACTTGGGCTCAACATGTCACACATCTCGTGTGTTAGCAACACGGTGGCCTGAAACTGGGTCTTGGCCTGTGCTGACAAAGGGTCTATTTGCTAATAGCTGAGGATGATCCAACTGGAGCATTTGGATGCCCTCAGCACACCAGGGTGCACAGCCTATTCAGAAACCTGGAACAGATCTCTGGAAGGCTGCAGATTCAGATAAACCCAGCAAGTGTGAATTTCCAGTAGCATCAGCTTCTGCAACCCTATTTAAGTGGGAATAACTTGAGTCCACAGATTTATACGAGGTGATGATTGTTTATTTTTACTTTGTGTTAAAAAATAAGGTGGAAAATTGGGTTAATAATTCTGAACAGGTCATTTTTTCCCCTTCAGCTCCCTTTCATTCATTCCTGGCTGAGCAAATGTTTTCCTTGATTAAAGGAGTGCATACAGTGTCAGAACAAAATGCACTTTTTGCATATTTGCTTAATCTATGAAGCTGAAATCTCTCTTGTGTTGGTTTTCTGGTATTTTTCATGGTTCAAAGACCCCCTCAGAAATACCTGAAAGGGGTGTCTTGCAGAAATTCAGTTAGCAGAAAGCAATGTAATGAACAAGCTTGTTTTGGAAACCATGAAGTGCTATCATCCGTAAGAATAATCCTGAATAAACTCTCTTATAGCCTGAAGCCCAGCCTGTTCTTTGTGGACTTGTGGGTAATTGCCACGGTGAAGAACATGCATACATTAAATTAAAGGTATGATTTTTAAATTTTTTTTTTCACTTTGTTAAATGCATTAAATCCCATACTTGCTCCACTTAATGTCAGCATAAGGCTCCAGGCATCCTTGTAATGTAATAACCTATGGAGCCATACACACGGTTGTTCTGTGGCAGGTGACAGCACAGCTTTGCATTAATGTGAGGTTTTATTAATAACACTAATATATTCACTTGTAGGGACAGTGCATCTTGCAAAAAGGTTATTATTTTGGATTTGTGTAGTCTGGCTGTATTTTTATACTTCATTGACTAATGCCACATTTGGAAACAGCCAACCACAGGTGTGTCACCTGTAAAAACAAACATCTTGCTCGACTGCATTAAGTTCAACTCTTGCTTTTCTCTGCTTGGGTCCTGAGCCATGGCTGCCACCACAAAACAGATTAATAACCATGGGATTAGCAGCCAATACACTGTGTGTGTGTGCTGCAGAGGATATAGCTGATCTTTAGGAGACAACAAAATAAACTCATTTATGCTTCAAGAGAAGCAAATCAGCCTCACAGGCCAGCAAAACTTTCCATCCCATTTCATAGAACCATGCTGTAATCAGCATCTTAAATTGTATTATCTATAACAAAAGGTCATAATGCAGGAGCCTGATGGCTTACGTGAACTGCAAATCACTGCCCTGGTAAAAGAGCTTTGCAAGAGACACCATAAAAGTCCCCCAAACTGAGAGAAGCCACAGAGAAGTGCTTCTAAATACAGAGACAGATGGCTGAGAATAAATAGTTTACAACTGTAAATCAGTGGTTATTTCTAGGTGATATTTCTCATTGTATTATGCAGTCACTATGAGACAGAGAGCATTAATTCCCAGAATATTTATACATTATTATTTTACACAAAGTACACTACAGACAGCAAGAAGAGTTTTCAAAAGCAGCAGACTGACCCAAGCTAAGACAGCTCATGATCAGAGGCCTTTTTGGGGAGCTTTTGAAAAATCACAGCCAAAGGGTTTGTGTTTGTTTTGTTCCAAGAGCAGGTAGGAGCAGGGACCTGCTGCACTGTGTAGGAGGTGTCTCCTGAAATCTTTTTGGAGGTGGCCATGGTGGCTGCCTGGTTCTGGTGCCAGGGTGTCCTGCCCTGCCAAGGGTTGCAGCTTCTGGTCCCCTTCTGTGACCTGGAGACAGCACCAGGCCTTCCCTCCCTGCAGCTGATCTACCTGCCTCTGGATTGAGTTCCCAGTCAGCACAATTATGTACCTCTGTGGTTATTAGTGTCCACCAGGATGGACACGTAGGAACCCAGAGAGACTGAGGGGCATTTTGTGTAGCACACTGGAGAATGAGACACCAGTACCTGGTGCTTCTAAGGGCATGTAGTTTGGAGAACAGGACATTTGGTTCCTACAAACCATTTGCCAAGTGTTTCTTATAAATCCCCTATCAAAAATAGTAAGATCTGTCAAAGTTCCCTGGGATTTATAACAGCCTAATAAGCATAATAAATGACTGTATTAGCAGAGGTAGAACAAGCATGGCATGATTAATAGATTTTTCTCAAAGTCATAGATAAAAATGAACAGCAGAGGAAAGGAAAACCTTCATATTAACTCTGTGGGAGCTCTTGTATTAATTGGCACATAATCAAGTACAGCTGCTAATAATCAGGCAGCTCTTTAAACCAACACACACAGAATACTGCCAATGCAGCCTGAAGAGCTAGAGATTAGAGAATATACAAATATTCCTTGAAACTTGGGTTGCTGGATCAAAGTCATGTTTTCTTATAAACTTATGGATCCCTGGTTCTGGGACACTGTGGGATTCCCTCATGTCATAAACCATCTTTGTTCTATCTCTTCCCCTACTCTTGCAGGTCACTGAAAAGTACCTGTCGGAATATACTTTTTTTTCTGTCCTGTACCTTGATAACACCAATCTTCAGAGCACTCAGTCTTCGTGATGGGACATTCTGCAGATTCTTTGTGGGATCTTCTTTTACTGGATATTGTTGTCCTCTGGAGGAACTCGCCTCAGAGCCACCACTGGGCCACACAAAGGCAGGCAAGTTCAAATAAGAACATAAACTCAAGAAAGAAGATTGGTTTTGTAGCAACAAAGGATTGAGCTCTTGATTACTCCCTTGGAAGCACTTACAGGCACAGCAAAAGAAGTCCCCAAACGTTTCAGAAACCTAGAGTGACTCTAACAACAACCTCTTGTTCTAGCTGTCACTTAGGGTTTTTGCTCTCAGCTATCAAAGTCAAGGGGCCAATTCAGTCAGATTCCCCCTCCATGGGGCTGGCTTTCTGAGCAGGTTGTCATCCTGGTGTTTCCATTAACTTTAACGCTCAAGGGTTTGCTTGTTCTGGTTGAATGCAAACAAAGCTTCAAAGACCTCTCTGTTTCTTTGCTCACTTAGGGTCTCCTGCTTCCCTGCAGCCTTAACATGGGGCTTTTATGTTCACACAGGTCTTAGTGGGACATCTGTAACATGAAGCATGACAGCTTTGCTTTGTGAAGAGGGTCTCTTGAGGGCTGAACTTTTCTTGTTCTGTTTAGAAGGTGAGCTGAATTGAATTTAGAGGCATTTATGTAATATTTTGTTAATCCCATAAGTCTACTTGTACAATATTTATGTCTTTTGGCTTCATGACACTTCTGCAGTGACCATGCAAGCCATGTTGCTACATGTTATAGACGCTCGTGACAAATTGGAGGAGCCAATTTGTATTGAATAAAAGGTTTATCTGGTCTTTTTTCCCTTAAGGCAAAGAGGAATGATGGTTCTCAGGATTGGGGAAATCCATAAGGCAGCATATTCACTTTCCTCTGGGCTGGCTGGTGGTCTCTTATTGTTTACCCATGTATTTAATTGCTGACACACCCAATCCTCAGAGGACCCGAACACGGGCCAGAGTACATGAGGATTGCTGAGAGGTTTCTCACCCCAAATCTCAATACAATAATTAATCATCTTTTCCTTAGACTTATTCTTTCTCCTTGGTGAGCTGTCCCAGTATTTTAACATCATACCTAGGGGACTCTCTGGGGGTATGTCTGGTAACTTATCTTTCTTCGCCATCCCCATGGGTCCAGAGGGCTTGCTTTTCCTCTGCCCCATCTTCCGAGGTGCCTTTATCCACACACACACACACTTCCCCTCGGTCGTGACTCGCTCCCTCGCGGGCTACGAGAACTGCACTACTGGAGGGTCCGCACTCGCGTGATCTCAGAGAGACCTCTCACACAGTCGCACCTCGGGATAACCACCCCAACCAAACGGCTCACAATTTATATACTCACCTGCTCCTGAGGTCTTCGTTTGGTCTTCGTGCACAAAATTTAAGGGGTCCTGCAGGTTCTTTTGCTCAATTATCGTAATTTAAAGGGGGTTTGTGGGTCCAGGGTATGGCGGCGGCACCTCCTCAAGACGGGGCTATCCGGGTATAGGGCGCCTCCCCGCTTGCGAGGGTCTGCACCGAAGAACCTGGATCCGAGTCACGGCACCAAGTTTGTTATAGACGCTCGTGACAAATTGGAGGAGCCAATTTGTATTGAATAAAAGGTTGAATTTATTAGCAAGCGATAAGAGAGCAAAACAGCGCTGGGCGGCCGGGGAGACAGTGCTCCGCCATAAGCTCGCGCCGCAAATGGGGAAGAGTCCCTTTATTTATACAGTCTCTAGTTCCTGTATACGTGTCGGCTGGTATCTTCTGCATTGTGTGTGCGCTTGCGCCGTCAGTTGCTAGGTGGTCGTAATCTGCCTTCTGGTGGTCGCTGGGACGAAGGCCGAAGTCTTCCTCAGCTGTCCTTTAGGTGACCTAAGTTTCTCTCATGCTCTGTAAAATGTCTTTCTACATACGTTAATCATCGGTAAGCAATTGTTTACTTAACCGGATGCTCATGGTTTTAGATAAGCGAAGAATGTCCCTACCCCCACATGCGATTTCATGAACAAAGTTAGCCCGTTCATTACACTACACACTGGTCATTTTAAGGTTTGTTCTGCCAAACAGAGATATCCCAGGATTTGTGTTACATTTCTTTAAGAATGGCTTTTGGGACTCCTGAAACACCATTTGTTGCAATCAGTCCCAGCTGTGACAGCTTTCATGTGTATCTTTACAAAGCTAATCAGAAGCTGCATTTGTTTCTTCTCTCCAAAATACCTTTCTCCGTCTTGGCCTAAGTGTTCCTCCTAGGAATATTCATAAATTTTATATTAATTAAGCGTGAGAGATGGCCTCTCTTCTCCTGTCTGAGGTTCGTCCTTCTGTTCACGTCTGCAGCACGCTGACTTTATGATCTTCCCCCCAAACAAGGGAAAGGATAAATGAGTAAGTACAAACACTTGTGTAAAAGCTGCTGCCGGGTGTTGCCTGGCGACTAATAGCTGTCAGAGCCAAATTAGCCAACCTGCTTTGGAGACACAGGTGATTAGCAAATAGGGACCTCAGGAACAGGAAAAAGCATGAAGGGGAGATTAACCGAGTTCAGAAGAGGAAGCAAAGGTTAAACAGTTAGTGAGGTACAGCTTAAAGCTCCAGAGGTAATCACTGTTTTTATTTGTTGCTGCCTTTTTTGTTATGCTAATGGTAAAGTTTCTTTCCTTTCTGTTATTTAAATGCCCTCGTTTTCTTTTTGGGCTGAACGCTATGGTTTGCTCTTTCTGAGGGAAGTGTGAAGGGTTTGGATGTGGGCTTTTCAATTTCCTGCCAAAGGTGTTATTTTCCCGAGTAGAGCTTGCCCTGTTTTGCGCACTTGAAAGGCACAAGCGCGATAAAGAGTATGCAGAGTGAAATCAAAAGTGTACGAGGTAGGTCTTGCAGAACATCACACTGATGCTACTTATCAGCTGTGGTTGTTGTTGTTTTGTGGGTTTTTACAGGTTCATTCACAGCAAATAGGTACTGGATAAATCCCCACGGCTCAAAAAATACGCTTGGAAGCCTCTTCTGCTTTTTCCAGAAGTGATGTGTACAATTCATTCTGTTTTTCAATGTATTGAATGTGAAGATTTCTCTTTAATATACACTGGAGTTTCTTATCTGTCTACAATAGTCATTCTACAGAATTTTATTTCTTTTTCGGTTTTCAAATAAGAAAACAGGAATGTGGCTTTTGATTGGAAGGAAAAATAAATATGAGGAAAGTAACAGCTGGGAAAACCTGGAGAGAATGGGACTAGTTTATAAGAGAGTTATTGAAAACTCTGAAAAAAAGGTGTGGGAAACTATCCAAAACTTGTGACTATGCTTTAAACTCTGCCTTGACAGTTCCTTGTATTTTGTGAAATGGCTTTGCCTAGATTGTATTTTAAGCTTAGAGATTTCTAGGCTTATTTTTTAGTTTTCAGAAATGCTATGCTAAAGAAATATGAACTACCAAAAACAGGGCACACGTCCACTCTGGGGTACTGCTGGTGATCTCATTCACAGGAAAGCAAAACATTGGGTTATTTTGGATATACCCTGTGTGTATCTCCCTCTTCATTTAGTGTGTAGTCAGCACTAAAAATAACATTTCACCATATGTGAAGAACAAGAAGTGATCAATTCAAAGCCAGGCTACCTGCCAAGGAGGGGTTATTTTGTTTGGTTGAGTGCTTTTGTTTGTTTGGGTTTAGTTTTGGATTTTTTTTTCCAACTATCAAAGACAAAAACATGAAAGAATAATACTGTTAAGTATTTATTCTGTGTTGTTTGAAAAAAATAAAACCCCAAAACAAAACTTAAATATGACTTCTTTATCCTATTTTATAATTCTCAAGAGTGTAAATCCTGATGGTTTTGGAGTTTCTGGACACTTCTGAAAACATACACCAGGAGCTGTTATGCCTCTTCTGAAGGTAAGAGTTACCATTCTTTTTTTGGTGTAGAGGGAGAACCAGTGAGCTTTAGTTTCCTCAAGGCCATGGTTTGTGTGCAACCAAGTTTTCCTTTATGGAAAAGTGCTGTAATCACTCAAAAGATCAGATTTGGTGTCACCCTGAAGCAAATAGGCCTTTTTACCTCTTTGAACTGCAAGAGCAGTTTTGAAAGTATCTTAATATTGCTGTGATGAAATACACTGCAATTGAAGTAGAACCATTTGGGCTAAGAATAAAAGGACTTTTATCCATTAACTTAATTTACTTGCTAAAGGTATGTGGTTAAGATATAGACAGCGCTATGAAGAGATGAGGAGCCTGGTGCATTTAAGATTCATCTCATGATGATTCATCTCTCTCAGGAGTGCACTCAGAAATAAAAAAGCATACTGAAGACAGTTAATTTCAGTCCTGTCAGAGGATCCTGGGATAGCAATATTGAACATTAAAGCAGGAGATGGGAAATAAACCCAAAGCTTCATTGTGAGTAACTGAAATAGATGCTTTTGTTCAGTATGTTTTTCCTATCAGATGTTATAACAAGTCCTCTTTTGGAATGTCTGTGGGTCAGACCCTCGAGTAACTCTGACAGAGGTCCGTGGTATTTCTGGTGTCCTCAGGTTCTGGGACTCCAGTAAGTTGAAGCTTTATTTTTCTGGTGCAAAAACGTGTAAATTAGAATAATTTGCATGAATTGTACATAATAATTCACTCTGGCTCCTTTGCAAGTGCAAAAGCAAAGTGTTGTGTCTATTCATGGACAGCTTGGCTGTATCATTCTGTCCCTTATGTATTCAAGGGAAGATTTGAGTTATAACACTAGAGAGGTTCTCTGACTAAAACTGTGGGATGGCTATGTTTTCCCTTTAATTTTAAGCCTACTTACCCTCTTCTTATGGCTTTCCATCCAAAAGGAGTCTCGAAATGAGTTCATGTTCTATATACATTTCTCTGTAAATTTTTCCATTTGCTCTGGCCTCAACTTGCTACCCACAAACTGTATTTCTGATTAAATTTTGAATCATAGTAAGAGAGAGAGATAAATTATACATTTCCTACACCTGTCCATGAAAACCTTGGTATAAATCCACACGGTGGGTAAGGAGGCAGCGGGAGGAGAGAGTCTTGTCTCTCTTGCTGCAGGTGCTGGCTGTGACAGGAAGCAGACAGGTTAGTTGTTGTTTACCTCTCCTAAAGCCTTTTCCTTGCCTATGTCCTAGTAAATCAAGCTGGGATCATGCAGAGTCATGTGAGTGCATGGCAAGCTTGAGAGGGGCCTCAGGTGTCCCTGGAGCCAGACTCTGGTCTCACCTCTGGTGAGAAGCAGAATGAAATGTCTAACACAGGGTGACCTCATCCTGGGAATGAGGTTGTGAAGTGAGAAAAATTCTGAAAGGAAAACTCTTTGCATCCGCATCCTCAGATGAAATGATGGTGATGAGGGTGCAGCTCATGGCGGGGCCCAAATAAGAAGCAAGCTGAAATTAGGCTGCTGGTCAGCTACCTATGCCATATGAAATAAGTGTACATGGTTTTATAAGAGCTTCTGAAAAATGTGCTGAACTGAGAGATGTTAAAAGTGGCAATGCAACTTTCTTCCCTTTGCTTCTGCTTTCTTCTTCCTGTCTCAGTTCCACCTCATCTTACACCTCCCTTCTGTTAATCACTCGAGCAGCACCATTTCCCCAGCACCTACCAGCCTACAAATCTCTCTCACTTTCCACCTGCTTCCTTAAAGATTAGTTTCATGTTGTGATCCACCAAAGTAACCCACCTCACAGCTACCTGCAGAGATTGCAGGAGCAGTTTCCCATCACCGACAAAATCCCATCAAAGCCGGAAATTGTTTTCTTTATGTGAGTGGCAAGGCAATTACTGAGCTGAGTGACACGGGTGGAGGAGGGAGTGCATTTACACCAGGAGCTGTTGCTGCAGCAGAAACTCCTGGCAGGAGAGCAGTGACTGACTGACATCCTTTGGCTTATTTTTATGGGTCTTGTATAAATGGAGTAGGAGCAATGACTGTTACTGCATTTCTAATCAACAAAGTGTTATGCCAGTAATTAAGTTTCAACTGACTTGCATCTCCTTTCTAGGAATTAATTGGAGGCAGATATGCAGATTGCTGGTTAATAATAGAACAGTTATAGTTCTATAATGACTTTCTCCATGTTTATCAATTTGTTTGATTGCTTATGTGGCAAATATTTGATCCTGTATGTGTCTGTTTAGCTGTCAGCGCGTTCTATAAACATCATTGTTTATCACGTTCATCTTGAAGTGCTGCAACTTGCAGATCCTAATAACAGCAAATGGAGAACTTTATTTTGCAAAACAGACAGAGAGAGGCCTTTCAAAGAAAGCTCCAGATTGTCCAAACCACATATGGATGTCAGAGATGGGAACAGTGTGAGCTGTATGCTGAACCTATTTTAAACTCCCACTCATGATTTCCAAATGCAGTACTCTGTCAGAGAGCAGGAATAGAGGATTTTGGGAACGGTAGCACTCGTGTAAATAAAGGCTCCAGAAATCTGGTTTGGCAGAAGTGTTAATAATTATTATATTGCCATTTGTGGTGGCAACTAAAACTGGAACCTAATGGATAGGTGCACAAGTTTCAGTCTGTTCAGCACCCATTTGCAGCTGCCTGGAATACATCCCCTGGCTGTGTATTAACCAATTGACAATTCTGTTATTGAACTGGGAGCTGAACATCCATTCCCAAAGTCAGTGTACTGGTTCTCTGTGCATGCATTCCTGCCCTCAGGATTTCTTGCAAGTGTGTCCTCCACCCTCTGATCTAGTAGACCAAAGATAAAGCATTTATAGAGAATCAGCCAGCCAGTCTTTTTATAAAATAAACTGTGTTGTTTGGCTTAGCTAAGCTACTTTCTTACACCTCCTGGGGGAAGAGAAGACTGCTTGGGAACAATCACAGCGTAGGAGTGTGAACAAAGAGTTCAGCAGAAATCCAGATGTATGTTTTATTTATGCTGAAGTGAAATACTGTTCCTTGTAACAGCTGATTTCAGGTTTATACATGAAGCCTCTAGACAGTTCTTAATTCACTCGGTAACCATCGTGCACAGGAGTTAGCTGGTTTGAAGTTTGTGCCTTTGGGATTGCACAGGATTGCAGAGTGATGCCCTCCAGCCTCCTTATCTAGCAGGAAAAAGTGAACTTGCTTAATTCGGATTTTCCCCTTGTTACATCTTTATACAAATGACTCTCCACGAACTTGCAGCTTGTTTTTAATCAGTTTCTGGCAATATTGCTTTGAAAGTACTGTCAAGTAGCTCTGGAGAGAAAGTAGAAAGCCTTATTGCTGTCTTTTTCCTACTCCCCATTTCTTTGACTTTTCAGCAAGTAGATTAATTTTATGTTAGAGTGGCACATGTTGAAGGTGGTGCAAGAAAGCAGATATATAGGAGAAAAACTGATCAACAAAAAACATCTTAGGCTCCAAAAGAAAAATATACATGCAGGAAACACTGACAACTAACCTTCAAATATTTGAAATAGACTTGAGAGAGGTGATTTTATTTTTTCAGTCTTGTTTAATCTGTTCTTGAATTAAGGAAAATGATGAGAACCTCCAAACTGCCTTTGAAAAGGCTTGCTATTATAGCACTTCTTACTGAAACTTGACTTGAAATTGCTTCTTGCTCTCTATGAAAATTTAATTTCTCAGTATATTCACTAGACATGAAGGTTTGAGTTTGTTACTATCTCTGCAATTACATCTGTGACACAATAAAAATACTTTCAGTAAAATACAAAAGCTGACACAATGAATTAGCTATGTAGTTTTATAGTGGAAGAATGAGGAAGAATAAGAAGTATATGTTTCTGAATGAGTTGATGGAAGGAATGTGGATCTTGGACTTAGGAAAGGAATCTTCTCTCTTACAATTCATCTCTTCCTTCTTCTCTGATCCACCAGTCTAGAGTCCTGTCCCTTGAATGCTTGAAAAGTCCTGCCACTTTTTTGTCTTGAGGGTCATCAAATCCAGTTCTGTAGCTCATGTCTTTTGACAAAACAGTCTTCTGAATGTTTTCCTGACTCTCCTCTGCACTGTCTCCAGTTGAGCCACACACAACTACAAGTAACAAACCCCCAACTGTGATATTTGATGCCATAAGAGACTGGTTGCAAAAGTCTTCAAATGAGAATTCTATCTATGCAGAGATTTAAATCACTGCATGAGTAAAACTGGTGCATTTGTCTAACAGCTTTTGGTCAAAAGGAGCTACATTGTTCCGGGGTCATCCTTCTCAAAAGTTTTCCAAAGTAGGATATCTGCAACTAAACACAAAGTTTCACGTAGGTCTAGGTGATGCTGAATGGTGTTTATAAGGCTTGTTTCACCATCATCAACATTCCTGTAAGACCGTGGTGTCTGAATGCATTGTGATTTCTAAAGTAATACCCTCAAAGTTGGGAAAGTACTGTTATACTCTTGGAACTGAAGCTTCAGCTGCTCATTTAACTTTAAATATATCAAAGTCAGTTTTCAGACTTGTTGGAGGGGGGAGACGACCACCTTAAGTCAGTTCAGTCTTCTCTCTGTTGGATATAAGAGGAGCCCCAAAGAATTATAGACCTAGCTGAGGTGTGCCTGCTGCTATCTTAAAGAAAAATGAAGATAAATGAGGGCTGCAGATGCTCAATACCTCAGTCATATAGAAAATCTGTAGCCCAAGTCACTGAACTATCTTTCTTCTACTAAATCAGAGCGAACTCTGATTTAAGCAATAATGCTTTTCTGGGGTGGTGCTCCATAAAAGCACTACAGAAAATGAAAGGAATCAGGTCTAATGCTGAAAGAGAAGAAAATGAGTCATATGGTAGTTCTGCTTGGTATTGCAGAGCCTCTTAACTTCAGTGGAAACCTATTTCTTTAGGAGAGAAGAAACTGTTCACTTTCTCTCTGGCCAGGACTGGGAATTTCATGATAATGAAAGGCACTGTGATAAAGCTCTGGGGATTTAAGGCTTGTTTTTGCTACACACAGAATTGCAGAAAATTTCCTGTTAAATAAATAAATAAACTTTGACTGGTAACAGCTGGCCATAACTTTCTGAGCCAACAGACCTGAGCAGCATCTTCTCTCTGTTTCTTCTTCAGCCTCGCCTTTAGCTGATAACATACAGTTTATTTGTCATGGAGCCAACCCATCCTACCATATGCCTAAAATGCCTTTTCCCACTCCTGTCTCTGGTGCAAGCACAAGCTGCTTGCGCCATGTTCTGGTAGAGGCAGGAAACACCCCCAGGAAATGTATGTGCAAAGATGGAACAGACTGTTGATTAAAACACCAATGTCGACTTGAAAATCTTGGCCTGGATATTTCTGGTATCTCCAGGCTGTGCCAAAACACCTGCACATCCCACCAGATGTAACATGCCCTGTAAATATTAACTCTGTGATTTCTTTAAAACTAATAAAAAAGACTTATCCTTCTTCTTCTCTCATCTCCAGGCTTTCTGCTCTCTTCCTGTTTATCTGGATTGCTTTCTTCTGTCCCCTGTGGCAGTTATTTGGTATCATGTAACTTCCTTGTAGTTCAAAAGAAAAAAGATGGATAATTCAAATATTAAGACTTCTGTTGAGACCAGATAATATTTTTTAGCTGAAACAGCAATGTAAAGAAATTATCTTTATGGTGCAAATCTATTTTAATACTAGTTTTTTAAAGAAAATAAGCTTTCTTTTTGTACTGTGAGAAGATAAAAAAGCCACCCAGATCCTTGCCCTACTTTGCCTTTTGGTATGCTGAGCTGCAAAGGCACAACTAGATGTGTGAATATATACCAGTAATTACTTTTTTCCAAAAGAACATCTTGTTTCAGCAGATAATTGTGATCTTAGGTATGCCAGGTGTAGCTTTGATGGATGCTGCATTTTGGTCCAGAGTTTGCCTTTGATTGATATTCTAGTTCTGATTTATACCAGCTGCTGAGCATCCCAGAAGTAAAATTTTCTGGCTTTGGGTCATCTAAGTAATTTGGAAGGTTTAGTGGTGTATAGGACTAGTGCAGGGTCTCTGCACAGCCATGAAGAGTAACAAGAAGTGATTTTGTAGACAAGAGTGCATTAAAAAAGGTAGTACTCATAGACTGGGTATAAGGCTTTCTTACTCTTTGCTGTATCTGAATGTTTCATATCTATTTGATGTTTTCATCTCTTCAGATCTCTGGACAAAAAGCTGAAATCTCTTAGCCATTTCCCTGGAGAGTATCTCACTTTTCATGTACACCAAGGAGTTTCCTTAGGCTGTGGCAGAGCAGAAACCTGCTTTTCAACTTCAAGACAGCTATAAATGCCAGGGATTGGGGAAAAGCAAAATATTTCTTGAAAGCAAGGGAGAAAAATTGATTTACCCATTATACTTCTGTCCTCTGGTCATTCCCTGCATCTCTCTGACAGGAAACCACAAAACTGAATAATTTTCCTGATACCAAGGGAAAATGCAGTATCAAAGAGCATTACTTTGTGTTTTGTTATTGTTGCTTTAGTATAAATATATACATTGGTGTGAAAGGTGCTCAGAAGAGATGATTCACTGTCCACAGCTCAGAGTAATGAGTCTTAGTTACTGACAAACTATGTGATTTTTGTTGATTCAGAACAGCTATAGTTCAGTCATTTCAAAGAAGTGTAATCCCTTCTGCAAAAGGATGCTCCCCAACCTACTCAGTGTCTTCAAGACCTCTGAGGATGAGGCACCTTTCTTTTTGAGGTCCTGTAAGTTAATCCAGGAAACTTGTTCTAGCAATTTGTTTTTGCAAAGGTTTTCATTCCTGTTTTGGCAAAACAGAGTAGCAGTTTCCTCTTTAGTCCGTGTTTCCCTTACATCCCTAAATAACTCTGACATTCACGCTGGCGCTTTGCAAATTTGGTAACTTTTTGAATATTTACTATTCTGCCTTGAGAGATTTTAATTCAGCAGAAGTTTAGTGATACAGCCACGAAATGACACATTGACTTCTAGCTGGCAATTAGAATTTCCGTAATACTTTTTTTTTCTTTTATATGAGATATGTCAATGCTGTGATAACCTTCAGATTCTAGATAATTCTGGTGGGGGTGTGAGGAGGAAGGGGTGATATATCTACAGTCTGAAGTCAAAGGGAATGGTTTCCATTGACGTCAAAATGCATCACAATCATTAATTCTGCTCTCAGTTGAAGCTTTTGTCCCAGAGGGCTGTATGACCTTCTGTGTGCTGCTGAAGAGCTGCGTTTCAGTGGGATGTGCTTTCCTTGGGATGGACGAGTTGTGCCCTCACTTTCAGTGGAGTGACTTGTCTCTCTTTCCTGGTGTTCTGTAACATTGTAATACAACAATGCCCTCGAGGCATCCTAAACTTTGTCAATACAAAGGGAGAAGAGGAAGGAGAAATCGGGCACCTCTAAATAGAACTAAACAGGAAGGGGACAGAATGCAAGCTCTATGTTACTGTTAGCATGCTTTGTGTCCAAAGTACCTTGCTGTACTTTAAAATAAAACATAGTAGCTTAGCTGGAATATTTTTCTAGGCAATAGACTTGTAAATCTCCTTACAATTACTTCACTGTCTTTTCTCTCCTATTTGATTTACCCATGACTTCCTGACCATAATTTTAGCTTGTTCTTGAGCTCACATTGATGTCTCTGTGTAAATTAACTAATTAAATTCTGGCATTCAGAATAAATATTTGTTTTAGGCTTACCTTTTCCCATCCTGCCTGTTTCTACAAGCAAATGTAGCCTGTGTTTTACCATCTAAAGAACATAATTCTCTCTCCATCTATTTCGTGGGCTCTCTTCAGGTACTGAAACGTCACAATTAGTTCACCCTGAAGCCTTCTCTTCTCCAGGCTGAACAATCCCAATTCTCTCAGCCTTTCCTTGTAGGAGAGGTGCTCCATCCCTCTAATCAACGTGGTGGCCTCCTCTGGACTCTGTCCAACAGGTCCATGTCCTTCCTATGCTGGGCATCCCAGAGCTGGATGCAGCACTGCAGGTGGGATCTCGCTAGAGCAGGGTAAAGATAAGACTGACTTGTTTCCCTTTAGGGTGTATCCCACACTGCTCGTCATTTCTTTCTCCCCCGTTCCCACTAGCCTTAGTGATGAGACTGTGTTCAAGAACAGGTTCAGCTTTAGGGGTGGGTGCACATCAGCTCTAAATCCTATGCGCTGAAATGTCACATGCAGAGTGAGACCTAAAGGAGGGCAGATTCTGCCCTCTGTGACTACACTAGGTGTAGTGTGTAAACCCAGCTTTTTCTGCAGTGTGAACTATAACATAAGTAACAAAAAAAAAGTCACTGAGTGGAGGTGAAATGCATGAAAGACCTTATTACATTAAGTAAATGGTAGTGAAGTGCAAAAATGTTATGTAGCAACCTTCTTTGTCAGTAAAGGATATCTGAAGGACAAGCAAGGGCTCTCCTTTCTTTCTTTTTCTTTCCTTCTCTGCCCCCTCATTCCCACTAGGAGTTGAACTGTCTGAATCAGCTCTTCATAAACTTATCTTTGCCTGGATAAAAGAAAGTGGCTAAGCAGTCATGAGTCAGGTGGGGAAGGAATGACCTGTTCCCCTTTGGAACAGAGTTCCTTGATGAGGTACCGTCAACTTCCAAATCTCTTTTTGGTGTGTTTTTGGGGTTTTTTTCCCCTGCGGGGCGTTATATATATATTTTCATGTCAGTGGTGGGGTTTTTTTTCTCTCAAGTCCTTGAGCTTCTAACTCTGCTATCTGAACAGTCTTACGTTTGCCTACAATTTTGCTTTTCTTATCTTGGACAGGTCTACTCTATTTGTTTTTCACAGCTCATTCTCACAACTTAGCAATTTTCTCAGAAGTTTGAGTCAAGGTCACACAGCTGTGCTGTATCAGCTGTGTCAGCTGATCACAGGCAGCTGAACCCCTGAGATTACTACCAGCAAAATAAAGACAAGAAGTTAATTCAGCTTACTTCTAATAAAAACCCAAATGGTTTGGGGATGAAGCAGCAGAGCAACTGCTCCTTTCCTAGTCATGTAGCATCAGAGTTCTAGTCTGAATAAGTCTGGGTAATTTGAACAAGCATATTTTAATGAATTAGTCCTGAGAAGCAGAGATGTCTGATCCTTGGCCTAGTCTTTCTGTTGGAGATGCTTGAAAAAGAAGGATTCTTACCCAGCCGTGCTTGGAGCTACTGAGGGAGGTGCATGTAGTGGCCCACAACAGGGATCATGAGGATCCCAGTATCATGGTTGTTTTCTCTGGGAACAACATCTCTTTAAAGAACTGAAATGGGAAATGTTATTCTTTTTTCACTCTGAAGCTGTTTGGTAAGTCTGGGTTAAGATACAGATGGACCTGCAGCAATGTTTAGACACAGCCCCATCCTCAGATTAATTTGCAGAATGTAGCTAATTACAATGACAGCTTTTGTGCTTGCTTTTCTTCCTGTAGCTTCTGTTTGCAGTATTCTGTGGCTAATAAAACTGTCAATTTTCTTTTACTTCAATAAAAGGTCACCCCCCCCAACAACAACCCTGTGCCTCCTAACAGCTACTGCCTTTATTAATATTTAAAATGTACACAGTGATATTTCCAAAAGGTCAGACTTTTAAAAGACATAAAATGTCATCCCTAATTCTTCTCCCTCCCAGCCTTTTTCTCTGCCTCCTCTTCCCCATGCAAGTTTAAATGTTCCATTTTAGACACAGTATTTAGCATGGCTTGTGTTAAATCAGATAAACATCAAGTGTTTCCCTGTTGCAGTACTACAGAGAGGCAAAGGATAAATTTGTCACTGATTCACAGCCCAACAACTTGTGTACATAGTTTCCAATTCTGGCTGTACCGCAGATTCCCTTGAGTTAAATGAGTCATTTGTTCTGTCAGCTCCTGATTCAAAAATGCATTTAAGCCAGAGCCTACCTTCAGGCAGGTAGGGTCAAGAGGGTATCAAGGCTTCAGCTGTAAATAAGAGATTAAATTTTTCCCTCCCTAAGGCTTCTGTTCTTTCCATCTAACAGGCACTCTACAAAATGGGGAAGGTAATATTTCCTTCTTCCAAACCTCAGCTCTCTCTAGATGGCAAACTGTGTACAGGGTCAGGTTCTCCAAGTATATTTATCTAAACAGCAGCATCTCTTTCTGCTCTGCCTGAAAGAGAATTGAGAAGGGAAAGCATGAATTTCCTTTATCTACTAGCCAGGTCAGAAAATGGTCGCTTTTGCCATAGGAAACATGATCATCAGGGCCTCAGGAGGTCGTTTGATGCATCCTCTGCCCAGAGACACGATTAACAAGTCTCTTATTCCTGGCAGAAACTTGGTCATTCTGTTATCCTGCTACATTTTTAATCGCTCGAAGAGCAGAGATTGCCTCCAGGCCTGTTTTGTGATGAATCACAGATTCTTCACTCATATTGCACAATATATTAAGCAATACCCAGGCTCACAGGAGTCCTGGTGAAAGAGGGATTACTGAGTTCTTTCTGAAGTCCTTTCACAGAAATCTGAATTGCAGCTGGATGATCCTAATGAGTTGGTGATCCCTGTCTTTTCCTCAAGATTCTGCTGTCACACAGCCTTTCATTTTCCAGACTGTGACTGGTTATAACATCCATCTGAAAGCACTGAACAAACTTCATCCTCTCCTCAAACTCAGCATCGTCAGAACAAGATGAAACGTTGAGGAGAGAGCTCTTGTTTGCCACTAGGTTAGTCCCTCTGCTCTTTTCCACATGTTATGACAACTCATGGAAATGCTTAAAGAGCTGGTCCCTGACCAGTTACTTCATGTTTATCATTATTTCTCTTGCATGTTCTTATCACATCCTCTTTTTTGTCAGGAGTTTTTTTTTATATGGCTGGTTATTTCGCCATAATACACTGTCCCGGATCAGACAGTCCAAAAATAGAAGTGAAGGGCTGCTATACAGCCATTAGTTTCCAATAATAAATTACCCAGTAAAGATCTGTCAGTGTCCAATGGACAGAGTTCAAGCACAGGGAGGAGTAGCTGCTGCTTTTTCTTAATGCCCATGACTGATTGACAGCAGATTGTTATTCAAGTCCTTCCTTCTTTCAAAGATTATATTTGATTTTTTCATGACAATATAGGAAAAGTACTTTCTGTGCTGAGAAGGATTAATGGCTGGTATCCATCAGTCTAATTTTCTGTAAGGAAATTTCAAATCCAGCAGAGAGTCAGAAATAAGATTTTGTCCGTCTGCAATTTGGTTTGGGTTTGTTTGTTTTAAAGGATTAAAGTGATTAAAAAAAAATAAGTGCATTGGTTATGATAGCGTATGAGAGAAATATGATTTCCTGCTGTGGTTTGTACCTAAATTTGAAGCCTGTAAAAATCCAGAGGCAGTGTGGCCAGGTTAAAGATCTTGCATCCAGACTGGTTTGATAGTCACAAAGTTGGTTGTCCCTCTGTCCTCATAAGGTGATGATGGAATTGTGGGGTGCTGAATTCCATAAGGAGGGCAAAGACTGGTGATGTTTCCTTCCCAAAACAAAAAAAAAAAGGGAGGGGAGGCTTGGGATAAAGGACAGGTCACCCCTCTTGGGTATAGTATCAGATAAGTACTCTTGGGGATCATGAATTAGGAGGCCTGGATCAATAACCTCTTCAGCTGAAAGAGATTCAAACTTACATTTCTTGGTTGCCAAGGTCAGGCCCCATTTCAGCTTAGACCCAGGAGGTCAGAGTCACCTGCACGTGTGGAGATGGAAGGGGTAGGAGTAAACACAGCATTGCTCTCACGAAATCTGAGTGCAGCACAGCAAATGCCTCTTAAAAGAGGGAAAGGGCTGGCTGGAGCAGTTAAGAGCAAAAAGGATCTCTGGGTCCCTGTCCAACATCATCTTCAGGCTACATCTAAGTGTGTCAGGCTTGGGGTGCAGGGAGAACAATGCGATTGAATTGTAAACATTCATTTCTTTTTCAGTGTATTAGATGGCTTAGGTAGCTACCAGCAATCTCTTCCTCCTCCAGTGTGCTGCCTTATTAACCCATTTTTAGGTGTTACAGTCTGGCTGTGCTTTGTACAGGGTTATTAGAACCTAGCTTCAACTGTGTGTCCCTCATAAATCTGAGCCAAAGGATTCATGCAGTAATTCTTCTAGTTCACCTGTGGGTAAGGTGTGGTGAAGTCTACTTTGGAAGCAATAAAGAAAATTATTGATCAAGATCTAGGATATTAGGAAGTGATGTTCAGTGATTAGAAGCTCTGGAGCTTGGAAATTTTTTTGTGCTGTTATCTTCAATAATGTATTAACAGAATAATGTGTAGGAAGAAAGGCTTCATTACATGGATTTTGGCCTAACACTGCTCAGGACGTGCTGTTAAGGAACTGTTCTCCTTAGTATTCCTTTTGGATGTTATAAATACCAGTGTAAGAATTTCAGTCCCTAAAGTCTTCCGAAAAAGGAACCAATGATGAATAGTGAGTAATGAGCACAGCTGGAACAGGACTGGTTGAAATCAGGAGCACAGAGACATTTGATTGTGATTTTAGGGAGTGTAATCTACTATTTGTAGGCTTAGCAATTTTAACTCCCTTGGGTTTTATAGCTCTACTGATTTATCTTTAACTACTTTGCTAGCAGTATGGTTGAAAATATAGCTGTAGTGTTATGTTCTTAATGAAAGCATAAATATCTGAGTGAATGTAGCTGGCATGTCCCAGACAGCAGGAGTTTCTGTACAGCCCAGTAAAAGGTGGCAGTGAGGAGAACAAAGCAAATTAATGACATGGGACATTTTTGATCAGAACTTCTTAAAGAGCCAAATGTAATTCCTATTCCACTTGTCTCTTTATTTTAGGGAAGGAAGCAAGTTAAGAAAAAGATACAAAAATAGTGTTAAAAATAGTTTGTGGCTTATTTTTTGTTTTCAAAATAATGCCTGGGTTTATTTTATCTGAATTAGCTTTTTTTTTTTAAGATTTTCCTTAATAAAGTAAGGAGTTTAGAGTTGTAATGAAGTGCTCCATTTAGAACTAATACTTACTTAAATCTAATGTAGCAATTTTTATTTTTGCTTGAGGGAGTTTTTTTGCGTAAGGGCTTTTCCTTTTTATTAGGTAAATCAGATCCCTTCTGCCCTTCCACGCACAATAAGCTAAAAGTATTTTTGGACAAATCAAGTAATTCCTCATTACAAAACTCTACCCGTCTGCTCATCAAATCCCAGACATTGTCAGGTAAGCTTATTGGATCAATACTGCAAAACTGTTAAGGATTAACAATTAACTGTGATTAATTGTGTAATTGCTGCACCACGGAGGTAACATACTCATGATACTTCACATCCTGATCCAGACTTACAACTTGGCTCTCCTTTGTCCCAGCTAAATACCTTTTACCCTCAAGTGGGTGGTGTTTGAGTTGAGCCTAATTGTCTTTCTCTTTACTCCATCAGTTTTTCTAAACCTCACCTAAGCCTTAGTTAGTGACCCCTCTGGTGTAAGTTATCTCCGGGCACGTGCACAGACCGGATCTTCTGTCTCTTTTCTTAGTCTGCAGGAGGTCTTTAATTCATAATGTATGGGACAGAAGACTAATGAACAGTACCAGAAAAACAGTCAACTGCTTCCTTTTCAATTTGTGGAGGAGTAATATCTGTGTAGTCATCATTTTCAATTTTTTTTCCCCCCATACTGCTGTTTCTAAAGAAACATGCAGATCACCACAACAGAAATGCACCATCTTTCAATTAAATCTACTGAGCAATAACCAACCTTAAATTCTTATTTGCAGCAGTGAAGTTTGGTGGAAGCTAAGGCCACCTATCTGAATAGGATACCTGAGACCACTTTACTGTGGACAGATATGGTCCTGCCCTCACTATAGACCTCCATTCTGTATTTATTGCCTTGCTTGCAAAGCAAATTTATCTTGCAGCCACACTCATTGCTACGTAATCATAATTAACATGAGCAAACACAATTACTCCAGAGCTCCAACAAAGGAAGGGTATGCTCTTACCCATTTTCCACCTTTTAATTTTCCACTTAGCAATATTTTATTAAAGATAAACAGAACTCTTGTCAGCAGAAGCAGTTTTCTTATGTGAGCAGTGAACAAGGGGGATCTAAGATAAGCAGACCTGAATCAATAGAACCGAAAGGTTACTGAAAGCATAAGTAAGTGCTCCTGGTTTTGAAAGCTAAGTCAAAATTTATCTTAGCAAATCCATCTCACTTGGAGTCTCCTTTCTTTAGAGATTAATACAGTACTAGAAGGTAGTGTTGGTCGTTGTCCTCTCTTCTTTTATTCTGCTCAGCCATGTTCCTTCTAAGAAACCACGAGCAGAACAGCCAAGGGCAGATGTGGGAGAGAAAGATGGAATTGTGGTGCAGTGAGCAAGGGCTGAAGAAATGGGATTTTGGTAGGGAAAGAAGCAGAGCCAGGGAATGCTTTTGCAGGGTTTGTCCCCTCCCCGGCTTACACAGAACTCCAGAAGTCTGTGTTATTGCTGAGTTGTAATCATCTGACTGAAGCCAATTTGAAGCTTCTCTGGAGAAAAATTCCGTCCATCCCGGCTCTAGTGAAACCTTCTGTGCTGTAAAGGCCATCTGAGGAAGGAGCTTGCCCCTGTTGGATAAGTTCTGTATCACAGGCTCCAGTAACAGAGGACAGTTTACAAGGGGAAGACCATGGAGGACTTTGAAGACTGCTCATCTAAACAGCAAATACTTGTGCTTTGATTTCCTTTGCATTTCTTGCCTGAAAACCAATCTATAGGGAAATTATCTTAAATAATGGTTAGATGTATAATGGGGGGTTTGGTTTTTTTTTTTTGTGGTTCGTGTTTGTTTGTTTGTTTGGGGGTTTTTTGTTTGTTTGTGTTTTTGGGGGACTTGTTTGTTTTGTTTTTTTTTTACTTTTGGTGGTGCTTTTTACTTTTCCCTGTATTTCCAGGTTTACAAGGTGCTGTAGACTTGTGGTTGATGGTGGTTTGTGGCTTTATTCATGCAGCTAAAATGGCAGCTCTCTAGGACTAGTTCTGTTACCCTGAAACTGAGGGCTTGGGCTGGGCAGAGCCACAGTGTGATCCTACAGAGCTCTTTGACCAAATTTATGTGATATTACAGTGGCATATTCCCCCATTTATAATACTTTGATTTAGTCTTTAGCTAATGTCTCATCATCTGTGATTCAATTTAAATTTTATTGGCAAGAATTACAAAGCAGTTGCTAGACTGGGATGCACTTCACAATAAAGATAATTACATTACTGCTACAGTATGGTTCTGGTTCTCTTATATGTTTTGCATTTCCTAGTGCAGGTAAACCTTCCTGTTCTGCTTCACATTTTCTTATTTCATGTATTTATGTTATGCTCAGCAGTTTAGTTATATGTCTGTAGTGTTGCCAATAGTTCCCAGATTTATTTCTTTATCCCTGGATATAACAATACACTTATTTTCTTGGAAGGAGTTCAGCTTCACTCCTTAGTGTATCAGGGAAAATCACTGTGAAAGAATGACATTTTGGTGAAATTTATCTGCTTTACATACCAAGTAGGATAACAAGAAGCTCAGCAGAGCAGCTCACCAGGTTCTCTCCTCCCTTTAGCTTCAAGCACAGTTCACTTTCTTTTTCGTAAATACGATAAACTTGCATACACATGTTGTTGAGTGACAGAACCTAGAACACAGATTAGTCTCCCACATAGGTCATTTATCATAGATTTCTATTTCTAGTCAGTTAAAGATTTCTTCCAATAGCTGTCAGATAGAGCTGGAATGAGGAGATTAAATAGGATCCCTAATTGCTGACCACGTCTCTCTAGAGACTGAGCTGCCCTCAGCCTGCCCACCAATAGCTTGCTAATCTCAGTATTATTCCAGCAGCTGGGAGTCAGCATTTCAGCAGTTGCGAGGGAAACAATCTGTGTGGAAACTGTTTTGGTTCCATAAGCAATCCAAACGGAAGGAAGAAGTACCAAATGTATGGTTAGAAAGAGATATAAATAATTAACAACTACATTATGGTTAAACATATATGGATCCTTCACCTTTTTAGGCTTATGTTAATACACCATAATGCAACAGGGCCCAGATGAATAGATTATCACCTTCAGATGAAATACAATGGTATGACATTTAGAATTAATTTATCCTGCTGAAAAGGTGGTAAACTCCAAGGTGCCTGCTGGAATTCAGATAATCTAAGTTTAATTATGACTTCTGTCACAACCTTCAAATGTTGCTGCCTCTACTGCACATTATTCCTTTCTTGCATTGCCCACTTGACTTTCCTCAAGAAAAACTTGTGGAAATACCTGTAGGTTTTAGTTCAGTCATGCTGCTGAAAGCAAAAAATTGTTCTCTCTCAAAATTCACTGTGCTTTGTGTTTTTAAGAGAACTAAAAATTCAACAGAATTACTGTCTATTTGAGGGTGACTAAGCCAATTTGTTATCTTAAAAAACAACTACTGAGTTTTTAAATTATAAGAACTTTCAAAACATTGGAAGTCATAACAGTGAAAAGGTTTTTTTCATGGCTTTTTTTTTTTTACTTTCTTACTCATCTCAAGTAGAAATAGCAAGGTGCTTCAGGTTTCCCAGAACTTTTTTTTTCCCCATCTTTAGAAAACAAAAATCATTATTCCCATTAAAAAAAAATATCAATGAAATCATATATTTTTTGTGTATTCTTACTATTGTTCATTGCCATGACCCACCTGCTATGGTTCACTGTGCTACTGGTAGGTTACAAATAATTGAGGTTTGTATGGTTGGGGACTTTGGCAAGTGAGAGTGAGCTTGGTGGGTGTTCTTGCTCCTTTTCTTTGTTTTCAGTTAAGCATTTTTAATAGTTTCTCCAAAAGTAGTGCTCAGAAAAGTAGTGGATCACCAGCTTTTGCTGGCAACGTTGAAAAGACTTGTTTCAGTATCTCAGCATCTGCATGTGCCTTTGGAAGGGCACTTCAAGGCTGACCTATGAAAACTTTTTCTCCTGCCCTGACCTTTTCCAACCAGATGATGTTGGCACACGTAAATAGCAAACTGTGCAGATGGGCTTGGTTTTTCTTGAATAGACTGGGAGCAACAAGTCTACCGAGTGGTACATTGAATTTTGATTTGAAACTGAATCCCCAGGAGTGTAAAGGTTATTTGACTGCTTCAAACCCACTGAAATGCTAGTTTCCTGAAACAGATTATTTGATGGAGGGGGAAAAAATAAAAATCAAGAGCCTGCCATTATAGCTTGAAGATTGAACTGAGACAGGCCTTGTCATGTGTAGCTGGCGAGGTTTCCTTCACGTTTGAATTTCACTCCTTGAAAATGCTGAATTAGCCCATCTGTTCACATTTAATTTTTCCTCTCTGCTGGGACTTGCGTTGGTCTTCTTGTGTGTCACTCAGGCACGTTTCCAAATGTAAAGTATTCATTGCTTTCTCCTGAAATAGTAAAAATGATGCCTGTTATCCTTAGCTAACAACAGCCTCCTCGGATACTCTGTAGTACAAGGAACATCTGTCCTTAGAATATGTGTGTGCTTCATCTGTTCAATGCCTTTAGTTTTCTTAGATGAATATTTTCCCAAAGAATTAACTGTAAACTCTGTGCTGCATAGTGTTGCTGCCCCAAATTGTTTTAGCTACACTGGAATTATTCACATTTTGAGTAATGCTTCCTTTAAATGAAGAGCAACAAGGATAATTAAACTGAGCTTGCATGCACTTTAAATTAGGAGAAAATTTAAGTAGCTTACAGAGGATTGAATGAGCTCTGGAAAAAAACCAAACAAAAAACAACAAACCCACTAAGTATTTTACAAGCATGATGTACTAGTTTTTAAATTTATACCTACTGGAACCTATACCTCACAAAGTGTTTATTTAAAATTCCCTTAATCTGCTGACCCATGAGAAATTTCCCTTAATATATATTAGAAGTCAGATCTTTAGCAGTTGGGACCATGATCTGAGGTTGTCTCACCATGTACAGTGATTGTAGCAGTTCATTTTCCACCAACGGATGGTCTGTATGAGGAGTGTGAAAACACAGTGTGATACTCATTTTGCTTAGTTTTAGCAACCCTAGGGTCAGGAGGTGGTTTAAACTGGTTTATACAGAGAGGTAAACACTCCCAGAGAATGATGCATTCCACCCTATTACAGGGCAAAATCCCCTCGGGAAGTACTCACCTCTTTCCCACTGTTACAAGGGGTCCCTGGAAGTTAAGGTTGTGCTTGACCAGAGCATAATCAAATACAGGAAAGCTGAATCCGTTTTTCCCCTGACACTCATAAGAAGTTTTAAAGTCAAGGGCTAAAACTGAGTTGCTTCACCTCACTGTTGTCTCAGCCATTATAGGAAACAGAGGTTTTGGCCAGGATTTTTTTTTTTTGCAAGTTAAATACACACTGATTCTCAGCACAGCGATTACAGCAGACAGCTAGAGGTTGGCTTTGCCCCTGTCTCAAGTTAAAGTCAACTTCTACCCTCTTGCCAAGAAAGAAGTCAAGAGCTTGTCATGCATGTGGGCATAAAAATGAGCACTTGAAATATCTGTAATCTCAAAAGCTTACTTATAAAGCATTCCTTATTTTTATAGTGAATAATTCAATACCTTGCAAAACAATTCAAGAAAGCACTAGAAACTTAGAAAAGTATTTCACCAGAATGGCCTCTGTTAGCCCCAAAGTAAGACATGATTAGTAGCAGTGTTTAAAATCAGTATGTAAGAACTAGCTCTGTTTCTGGAAGTGGTCAATTTTTCAAACTGTGGCTTAAGAAGTCCCTGCTGCAGGGGACATAACACTGTCAGGCACTGAACTTTTCCAGGTGACACTTGAAATTTCTTCTGTGAACCTAATACTCTCCTCAGTGAAGGCCAAGGAAGTTCAGCAACAGCCTGTTTCCCAGTTCTTGGGAAGAGCACAGATGTGGTGGCATAAAGACACAGCACAAACAGGTTCTCTAAAGCATAGGTTAATACTTTATAGTGTTAAAAATACAAATCAAATTGCCTGAGTAGCTCAGTATCCATTAAATTCCTGCTGAGTAAATGTTACTCTCCACTGTTTTGATGCCTCTGCTTGAGAAGAGCATTTGGTTAAGTCCCCGAAGTCACACACAGTAAAGCAGATCTTGTGCAACGGGTAGGTAGGTCATGGTGACACACACGCTGTGTGTCTTAAATGGTACATCAGCACATTGATGTGAGGCAGACCTGAGTGTTCAAATTTTATATGTGTGCATATATAGGCCAATGCACCCCTTAGCATATACTTTGCTTCCAGGAGAGAGCAATCAGAATTTCTCCTTGTGCACAGGTACACTATGAAGAGCAACAGGTAACTACATAACTCCTTTAGCCTCATGGGCTGATAACTAAACTCTTAATTTCTTTTATTCCATCTTCCCTTTGCTCTCCACTCCCTAGTAGGAAATTCAGCCTAATGCTTCTTCCAGCCACAAAGTGGATACTTGGCAGAGATTGTGGAGAAGCTTCATGGCACGTGCATAATAAATTACTCAAATTACTCAGTAACCCCAACTCCTGTCATTACTATGGTCTTTTTCTTTCAATAGGTGGGAACTTGAATCTGTTCCTTCCTTGCTGACTCCACCTCTCCTTGAGAGCAGCATTTGTTCTACAAAGTTTATGTTTGGCTACAGCCCACTGAAAACTCATGGAAATGGAGATAAGTTATCCTTTCCACTACCTGGCTCTCTGTGCTGGTTAACTATGGGGCCACTAGGTTCGTGTAAGTGGAAATTAATAGCTCTGAAGGCTGTTGCTGTGTAAGATGCAGCAACAAATCCCCAGGTCCAGTGCCTCTTCCCAGCTGAATGCTGGATGACTTGAGCTGCTGCTTAGGGTCATGCAGTAAAGCAGCACCAGAAACTGCCTGGGCTGCTTTTTGCTCAGACCTAGTTCTGGCTGTGGTCTGGTGTTGGTGAAACTCCCAAGCCTTTTGGGGTCTCAGCTGAATTCTCAGCTCCTAAATTGGCTTTGAGGGGCAGCTCAGTTGTGGAATAAGAACTACTTGTTCCCTTATATTTGCAGCCTATAGATTCCTCTCATTCAGTGGTGTGTGTTCTTCTGGCTCCTTACCAATTGCAGAGTATCTAGTGCCAGCAAGCACTCCTAACATTTTGGTGACAGCTAGGAATTCTACCCCATAGCTGTCTGCCCTGTTGGATTGACTCGGTATCTTGTGTGGGAACTGCTTTGCGTGGTCATCTGGTATAGGGAGAGTGGGTAAAGCAGGGCCTGTTACCCTGGTAAGAGGGCTATGAGCTGCAGCAGCTGAGCTGGGCAGCAGCAGGGAGCTTGGAGAAGGGAAAGGGCAGGAATGGGTACCACAGGCTTGAAATAAGCTGTCTCCACTTGCAAATCACACTGCTGAGGTGTCTGGGCCAAGTGTTGCCTCAGTCTTGCCTTCTTTTCCTTGGACTGCTTTCAGAACTCAATTTCGGTTGACCTGATCCCTCTGCTCTTGGAGTACTTTGCCATATGTTACTCCAGGCATGCTTAGGTAACTGTGGATAACTCTGTACCCTCTGTCACCTGCATGCTTTACATCTAGTCTCCCCAGGAGCAAACCGACAGCTTCAGTGAGCCAGAACTGACACACATTTGACCGGAAGTTCCTCCACACTTTAGGGTAAGTGTGAATTGAGAACTGTTTGTATGTGTACCTTGGCACAGAATTCTTTTGCTATCAGATACAATTCCATAGAAGAGTGACAAGGCATAAATGTTGTTCACTAGGTTAACAAAAGAAGTCTGGATACTCTGTTTGCTTAAATAACTGTACAATTACCTGATCTGTGACAATTTTCACCAGCTCCTGATCTTACTGCATCCTGGTTATCAATATTACACCAGTTCCTGTGACTGGAAATTATCTACCAATGCTACTTCATTCTTGGTAATTAGAATGACACCTTGACAGAGCAATTGCCCTTTTCTGCTGCTTTTTTCTGTGCTCAGTCCGATCCCTGAAAGCCTGGGGACCATCTCCCAGGTTTCCAGTACTGTGCTGTCAGAAGGCTCTGTGGTGTGCAGCCTCCTGTGCAACTTGACTGCCTTTTGGCACTGAACCAAGACCCTCCAGAACTGACAGCTATAGTAGAAGATGATGTATTACACCTACTAATTTCTGGATTACTGCACAGCAGTTTACCTATTTAAATTCTTCTAAGGATTTGGGAACTGCCATGGATTTCAGACAGCTGTTCCCAGCCATTGACACTTTCAGAAATTAATAAAGCTGACTGCAAATTGACCATCGAATAGCAGGAGCGAAAAAAGGTAGGAAATCAGCTGTCTCTGTTGCACAGAAGGTAGCTCAGCATCCCCTGCCTTGAAGTGTGAAGTAACAGAAGTTTGGTTTTTCCTTCTTTCTAGTGAGTTTGAATTTAAACTTCTCATGGGTGCTATAAACTGTAAATAGAATTTGAACTTCTTAACTCCAGATCTCCACAGTATGCGAAGCAGAGAAGAAATCTTTTCAGGCATAGAATATTTTTCTTTCCTGGCACAAAGCACTCTTCAGTAAGTTATGACAAGGAAGGGGGAAACTTTTTTTCTTAAAATCAGACAAGTACTTGCTAACTGGGCTTTAGCTGTGTATTGCTTCCCAATTCCATGGCCACGGGCAAAACGGGTCATTAGATGTCTTTCTGCGTCTTTTCTTCTTTCTCCTGGGAAATTTTTCATTTCTCATTCTGCCTTTTTCCTTGCATGATACTAAACAAAGATTTTTGTGCCTTTTCTTCTCCGTATAACGCTGAGAAAAGCTGAATTTTGTGTACCTTTTTATATATTTTGAATAGTTCCTATCCTGCTCCTATAAATTGCAGAACTGTTGTGTTGTGGCTTCTGACAACCTCATTAGTTTGTTACCAGAGGCAATTCGTTACAAAACTCACAAGGAAAACAACCCAAATATCCCTGTGTTGGGGCACCACTGAGAGCCAGGCAAAGTAACTGGGAAGGAACTAATCTCTTTGGCTGCTTTTTGGGGATTTTGGTTTGTTCTTGTTTGGTTGGTTTTGTTTATTGGGAATTAATGAGATAATGGAAAAGATTATATAAAAATCTGAAGAACATATGCATCTTCTGTTCTATACGTTAATTTTACCTGTATCAATGCATCCGTTCCTTGAAGACTGGCGAGATCTTGTGGTCTATGAGGACAGTATTTCACTACAGATGTAAGTTTGCTTTGTACCTTCTCCTTTTTGGGAGAAAAAGAGTAGCAAGACCTGAGCTATGTCTTTTAACGGTGCTGCTGTTTCAAAAGCCAGTTCCCTGAGGAAGTCTTGTCAGTATGATGAATGAGAGTTTAGAAAACAAGCATGTGCTAATCAAACAGGAGGGTGAGGCGGATAACTGTTTGTTTTTGCCAGAAATTGTAAGCAGAACATCCAGTTAGGCTTTACTGGATCGAAAATGTGATGAGGGATAAAGTCTTTACTTGCTGTGCTAAGGTGTTTTTATCCTAGTCCTGTGGCCTGACACGTCTTCTGACAGTCCAGCCTGAAGCTTGCAGTGTGTTTGCAGGGACATGAGGGAGAAGGTTCCAAAAGCAAATTTTATCCTTCTAAAGCTCACGTGCCCAAGGCTCTCTTGTCACTGCTGAGAGATGCTCCAAATTCTCTGAGTTAGGCTCTGTAAAAAATAATGCAGGACAAACATCTCCTTCGCTCTCTTCTCTCTCTCTTCGTTCCTCCCCTGGACAATAGGTGAAGCTGAAAGAGATTCTAGTACTAGTCTAAAGCAGAGCATGGCAAACAGTCCCCAGAATCCTGAAGTGACAGAATTTGGAAAAAACATGAAATCTTCATAATTAACCTTGAAAAAGGTGTGGTGATGATAATAAAGGCTTCATGCTTGCAAGTCTGATGGCTGCCTTCAGCCCTAATGTGCAAGATAATTTGCAGAAGCTAATTTTCTGGCTCCTTTTCCAAAAAGGCCCATAAAAGCACTGATTGGTTTTGCTGGTAATCTGTCAAACCACAACTGGACTGAAATCATTACTTTATTTCACGCAGGCCGTCAAATAGTTTTCTCCACATTAATTCTCAGTCACCAGTGACTCTGGTTACATCTGAATCACTGACCTGGAAAAGCTCTGAAAGTCGCTGCCAATTCCCCAGAGCCATCCAGATTCCCAGTGAGAGACAATTGTATGGGAGACCAATTAAAATAGCATCTGTGAATTAAATAAATCTATAAAAAGCATCTATTTTTCCCTGCAATGTGCATGAAAATTAGCAGAGGGGTTTTTTTGGTTTTGTTTTTTTTTTTTTCCCAAATAAACGCCTGATGAACAAATAAGTCTCTTGGGAGAGGAGGGGAGGAGATAAATTTTCTCCTGCATAAGCTTGGAATAATGAAAGAGCAAATGAAGTCAAGCAGTGCTTCATGCAGGTAGGAGCAAAGTCTCTGCTTCTGCCTTCCGTGCTGCTGCAGCTGTAACTGTGCCACTGTGTAAATGAAGACTATGCCTCAAAAGAACAAGATCAAGAGGAAATTTGCCACTAATTCTGTTTTCTCCCACTTTACAGGCTTTGCTGCAGGTTGGCAGTGGTAGGAATGGGAATGGACAGGGACTGGCTGCCTTGATGTGGTGAAGAAATGTGACTGTTCTAAGACTCTCAAGGCAGAAGGGGTTGCAGGTTCCTTATGCTCTGTAGGTGTTTCAATCCCCCGTGAAACCTGAGGTACTTTATCTGTAGCTTACTGTTAGTCCTCAGACATACAACTGATTGGGGAAATGCTGAGGGGAGTCGTTTTCTTGGAATTCTACCCAAAGCAAAATGCATTTCAAAATTGACAGGTGGGGTTTTTCAGGAAGAAAGATGAGGAGGAGATGTTTTTGGAAGCAACAATTTTTGAAAATCACCTATTTGTATTTTTTTCCAAATTAAATCTTTTGGTTTGCTTATAATGCTTATAATTGTTGATGTTGCCATTTGTCCAGATTTGGTATTTTGGTGTCTTAGATTCAATTCCACTGTGGCTTTTTTGCACAGTAGAAGAAATAAAAATGAAAGTAACCTGAATGTCTAAAGAACTAAACTAAACTTTTTAAATGTCCCTGCTAGATACTTTTGATGCAATCTGTGCATTTTCCTCTCCGGTTTGGACTGAAGTGTGTTTCTCACACAGAACCAGACATCTTGTCATTACTTCCAGTTAAAAGAATGATGAATGTTGTCACTACTGCTTGATAGTACTTTAGGATGGATTAACCTTGAGTACTAAATCAAAATTATGCAGACATCTTAAGATATACAGAGTATTTCTTTATCTTTTCTTGTGGTGAAGCCCTTTCATTGTTCCTTAGACTATGAGAACTTTTGTACCTTTCATGTAAACTTGTAAGTAAATGGTTTTGATCATTTAGCTGATAATTCTACTGATGCCTTGTTTTTTATAGATTTGATCAACTGCTTGTAACCCAGAGGTAGGTTTTAAGTAGTTTCTAGCCAAAACTGATTGGCACAGAAAAAAGGGAGCTTTGCTAGGAAAACTAAGCCTGGTTTTATTCCACTTTTTTTCTTCAAACTAAAACAGGCCTATTTTTATATAATTAAATTGTACAGTTTGACTTCATATTTTGTGGCACATATCACTAATAAAATGCTCAGTATATCAAAGAGTAATATATGATAAAGGGTTCTGATGCAGAACTGCAGGCATGGAAATGGGCAGTTTGTGATGATTGGCAAGACAGTTGGCGAACGCAGGTGTTTCTGAATCTCCTGCCTCCCTGTAGTTATTTGTCTTGCAACAGGCATTTGCCAATAAGTCCATTTTGATGGTGCTCCTCATGACCTCTAATTTTCTTCCCTGCTTTCTTGCCATTTGCCAAAGACGCTGAGCCACTGCTTGCCAAGAGAGAACGACGCCCTGCAATATGGTCATGTGTGTTATCCACCTAGAGCTGGGGCCCAGGCAGGTCTGTAGCAGATTGTCCTGCTGCTTTCTGGGACCTCCAGAGCCTGCTGTGTGACAGGTTTTCTAGAAGTTTGTCAGTGAACAGATTTGCCACCCACAAAAGTACAGACTGCTTCGTGCATGTCAGGTTATTTAATGTCAGATTTCTCGCTAGACGAGATGAAGGATAAATTAATACGTTTACCTTCAAAACATAGCTTTGCAAACGTGGAAAAGCTTATTTTTAAAAGTTATTTTTAAAACAACAAGCTTTTTTTTTTTAATGTTAGATTGCAGCTGCTCTAGAGTTTCTTGTGTTTTAAGCAGCTAGTTGCACTCTACAGCTCTCCTGGTTTTATTGCTAAAGACAAAACTGGGAAAATGTGGCATGGGAAATCTGTCGCTTTTCAAGCTTATTGTTTAAATAACTCTTCTTCCCCACTTTTAGATACCGATTCTTGGAGCCTTATAGATGCGGGGACATACTTAGACTCGCGTGACCATTACTCTGCTAATGCTTATCCTTCTGGCATAATGGAATTTTATCTCTGTCGCTGCCACAGCCCAGACTCTGTGCTTCCATCGAGCTCTTCCTGGTGCTCTCTAACAAGTTCTTAACTTTAACAGACACTGGGTCTTTTTCGTGCATCAGAACCCAAGAACTTGGCACCTGTTTAAGCACTGAACTTCACTCTTGGAAAGCTTTGCTCAAGTTGAGCATTCGGAGCTGCAAAAGCCTGGCACTGCCGTGGTGCTCTCTGGAGGTGTGTGTTGGACTCTGAAGGCTGACAGTGTAGACAGGGAGCTCTGCCGTGTTACTCCCATGGACCTGGATGTGCAAACTTGCCACTTTCTGTGTGATACATTGCGTCTCTCTCTATTCCATCCACCTTGGATGGAATTATCTGGAAAAATTACAAAAACTGGATGCTTTTCTGGCAGAAGATGATGCTTCTGACACGGTTGGGGTTAAATATAGGAGGAAAATTGCAAAAGAAGCTCTTTGCTTTTTAAGTCTAAGTTACTACTACCCTTTGTCTCCAGAGAGTTCTGGATCAGGCCCTGTGTTGTTCTCCTTGTGCGTTGTAACATTCCAGCCCTGGGAGCTGCAAGCTCACGGGCTCAGCTAGGAGTTTCACTTTAAAATAGAGATATAGGGTTCTTTAATACCTCGAGGTAGCGTCAAGAGAATGAAGCTACAGACTAGTTCCCAAGGGGTTTCTGTAGTTATTTAGAGGAGCAAATAAGGGCACTTGGCAAAGGTTCAAAAAGGGCACTACACAAGAGAGATAAAATGTTCCACTGCAATACCAACACAGCACCTATTAATGCACAACACTTAAGTCAAAATCCAATCCCTCCAGCTCCAAGCCACCCAAAGCATCCAGAAAAGGAGCTAAGAAAGAGAAGCAGAGGGAGCAAGGAGAGAGAAGGAGAAAGAGGGAGAGACAAGTCATACAGCTCCCACACATCCAAATGGCAGGGCTGAACATATGCCTATGGTTTTATCTGCTCTGGTCCCTATGGCCACCCCCAAAGGCAGGGTCTCTGGGGTTCCAGGCCAGGGTGAGGGGCAGTGTTCCCACTGTCCCTGCCAAACTGAGCTGGGTTAAGGGCTCCAGAAGCTGTGGGTTGTTATAGTTTTCCCAGGCTTTTTGTGACCAGCAGCTGCTCCGTGGCTGCCCCATGTGGGTTCCGGGGCCTGCCATGAGGGACACGACACCACCTCAGCTCCAGGAGGTTCAACCCGTTCTTTAACCTCCACACATACACACACGCTCCCCAAAAGGTGGTTCTGACCTAATTAACACTGCTCTGGTGTCTAACATGCATATGTAGCTAGATAATACCAGTATCAGCTTCTTAATCATTCTTAATTTTTTCCACAAGTTGCAGAGAACTGGAAATGTTCCAGTGCCTGCTACCAAATGGTAACACGTTTAACCAGTCTCTTACTTGAACGGATTGTATCTCTGGAGTTTATTTGCTTTTTGCAGACCTATTCTCAATTCTTCCCAGGTCTTATTAGCCATTATTTGAGAAAGGGGGCAAAAATTAACCACACTTTGATTACACGTATTGATCTTATACCTTAATCTTTGCTGCTCAGATACAGGTATGTCTTGCATATGGCTTGACAGACTCTGAAGATTTATGGAGCTTGAAAGGATTAACTCTGAATTTAAGCTCTTGGTATTTTTTTTTTCCCTCCTCATTTCGGGTTTACTTTATTATTCAATGGATGGACTAAAACTAGCTCCTTCAAACAGGTTCTTAAAAGCACATGTATAGAAATAGATCTACTATCCTATTTACTCAGGGGTGAAATCATATTAACATTAATACTTCATAAGCAAAAACACATTGTGTGCATAGACGATGTGTTAGTGCCCTGAATGAAAGGAATTTATTTTTTTCCTCTGAGTCTCGGAGCAAATTAAAGCTTGTTCATGCTGACTGTTTCTGACTGATAGGAAGCTTATGATCTGTGCCCCCCCATCCCCCCAATAAATAAACAGATATTTTTACAGTATTTCCTAAAGAGTTCTTCAAAAAGGATTATATATTCTCTAGGGGTTTACTACTTATCCTGCAGAATTGCTTGTTATTCCTGATATCTTCTCTACCATGTCACCTGCTTCTGCCGAGGAAAGGAGGAAACTACTTGCTTTGTGGAGAGCAGTGAGCAAGCCAGGCGTGGGCAGGAAGAAGGGAAGCATTCACTTTGGCCCTCCACTTAGCCCTGTCTTTTCCCAGTCACCCTGCATCTTTGGGATCTACAGCGTGGTTCGTGGGTCAGAGCTATCACAAGGCTACCTTTGTAGAGTCTAGAAATATATTAGATTTATGGTGTGTCATTGCTTAAGCGACAAGGATGCCATGGTACTACAGGTGACCACTGAGTTGCTTTCACCCTGGGAGTAACTCCTTTCCTTCACTTTATTCCTAGTTCTTCTTATAGTACACAGGGATCACTCAAACTGTTCAATTAACCCATGCAAAAAATTAAAATCTAGACAGATAGATACCAGTATGGGTTAAACTCTCCAGTGACACACATATCAATGTAGAGGTGTTTCCAGTAGAATTTCCTGAATAGACTGTTTTCATGAACAACCTTCCCTCCTTCCATTCTTCATGGATCAATCAACCTTAGTTCTTTCTGCCAATGGATCCACTTCCATCCTCAAGGACCCACTTGTTAGGTTCTGACTATTATGAATAGAGGTGACAAGTCCATGTCACAGTTGCCCACAGAAAGCAGTGGATTTCTGGCTAGAATATTCTTTTGGCTGCCTCTTGATGATTGCTTGGTCTTAGATGAAGCAGTCTTAAAGGAGACCTGATCCCAACTGTTCTGAATCTTGGCACATGCTTGGATATTTCCTAGAGGCATCTGAAGGTCTCCATATTAAAGGGAAGTTGTGATATTTGCTCAATGAACCTTATTCCTTTGTCTTTGTAGCAACATTTCAAATATTCCTCGCTGTCCTGTGCCCTGCATCAGCTCAACGACAGCTTCTGGGTGACATGACTGAAGTGTAAATGGCAAGAGTGAGATAAACCCCCAGTTACCATAAGAAACACATTATAGAATCATCAATTTTGTGACATCTTCCTATTTGGGCTTCCCTTTTGCCACCTGGTCATCATCAGTTGCAGCTCACTTTTAGCATTACTTTAATCTTACTTGGGTTAAGGTAAACTCAGTCACCTTCATCCATTCTAAGATGCTGTAAAGGTACTACTTTGCTTGTGCTATTGGACTACATTAGTCTGGAGGGCTGTTTTTTACCCTGAGTACAGTGCTGTGCAGATTTCTGCTCGAATAACCCCACTGAAACTCCTGGATGCTGGAAAGGAAGGGAATTTAGCCCTGCTGGAAAAGCACACATAACAACCCAAAAGGAATGGAGGCTATTGTTAATAAGTCTTTGCTGTTCCAGTCACCTGGCCAGCATTTCCAAAGACTGCATTCCTAGTCTTTGGATCTCAATCTGCAGTCAGCTTGGCTATGGATTTGGAATAGAAACTTAGTAATAGGTTCTTGGACACTGATCAAGCACTATTAAGCAAAACCCATCACAGGTGACTTGCTGAGCCAGAGCAATACTCTGTTGTTTCCCATAATAGTCAGCACTGTGCTTCCAGAAGGCAGCACCAATTATTGTCCAATGTACAGTATAATACACTTACATATCGATTTTCATAAGGCAGGAAGGATAAGACTTTCATTTTGATGTATTAAAAATGCACAGACTTACAGAAATTTGGTGCCAAATAGAGGCCTGACTAAGCAAAAAATGTGGCTTGGAACTTTTTTTACTTAAGGGAATGGCTGTTCTGAGGTGATTTGATGGCAGCTGTATTTATCAGAGTGTTGATCAGAATACATCACATTATACTAGAGCCATTTACTTGTAAAAGCCATCAGCAAGACTTCAGGACACATCTTGATGTCTTTCCTAACTTGGACTGTAAAATTTTCTCTCTAGAAGGGCTGCTGCCCAGACAGGAGTCCTCATGTATGTACGTCAAATGGACATGTGTGTCACTAGTTCTACATCCTAGTGTAGGAGGAAATCAACAGTGCTTTTGATGTGGATGAGAGCTGTGCCTTTCAGAAAGGGGAAGGACGCTTTCAGGTGTGGATGTTCCCTTAAAGGCAGGAGAACTTCTGCCCTGTGGTGTCACAGCAGGATTCAGGATTACTCTAACTCCCATTGCACTGATGAAAAATGCATGAACACAGATGCTCGTGCTGGTACTGTTAAAAAGGTGATTCCCCCTGAACTGGCATTAGCATTCCAGCACAACTCTCCTTGTGTTTGCTGTTTATTAGCTCTATCTACTCTTTCTTGAACATGCATTCACTCTTCTACAGCTTTCTTGTGGTAGTGACTGTATTACAGAGTCTTTTGTGTGTTTTAGGAATTTAAACAAATGTGACTGCTATGAATGAACTTCCCAATTTAGCAGAAGCCTTGTTAGTGTGGATTTTCAGTTCTCATTAGCTGATCCAGCAAGAGATCTTGTTTCCACAGTGCTTATGTTGGACACAGTGGCCCAGCCATGGTTGGAAAAGTCCTTTTTATGTAGAGAGGTAGGTTAAGATATCCAAGTGTTGATAGACATCTCTGGGGCTTGATTAGTTAGTTCCCATACCATCCTACCTACCAGAAATAAATGTCATAATATCAGCTAAAATAACGAAAAGTAACAGAAGAAATACTGAAGAATGGGGGCAAAGAGAACATCCTCAGCTCACAAAACTTGTGCTATGTCAAGTGGATTACTGTGAGAAATGCATGTGCCAATTAAGAAATACGGGAATGTTTTACTGCCCGAAGAAAAATGTGTTAAATTAGCATTATTCTCCAGTATGTTTTTCAAAAGGGCATATCTGAATATTCCAAAAGATTCATACAGCCAAGTGCCTAGAGCGCTGACATGTTTAGAAATGATACCATAATCACGTACAATTTAATGTCTTTCATTTCAAGTTAGCATTGAGGGATGTCATGCTTGCAAAGCCAGCAAAGTACACGTCTGCTATGGCCCAGGGAGTGGAAATTAAAAAATGCATAGGTTTCAGAGATATATATGTATATATTTCTATATTATTTTATATATGTGAAAGAAATATATAAAATATTTAGCAGGAACAATAGGAAGCTGACAGCCACCCAGATGTGGTGAGAGCAAAAGATATTAACACTTGTTTGCCAGAGGTTTGAGTTACGATAATGGGTGTGGATATCTTAGCAGCACTTGGAAAATTCCAGATTTGATGCTATTATTCCTGTCTAAACTGTTGGAAGTTACAAGTGTGTGTGCTAATAACGTTTTTAATGTTTGTGGTTCTTTATTAGTTTGGAACTTCCAATCAGTGATTGCTTTTCTGTTTTTCAACATCTGTTTTTTTAATTAAAAATCCCTGCATGATTTACAGCTCGTTCCTCATCAGTTTGTCTTCAGAACTGTAGGCAAAACAGTTCATTCGTTGTTCTGTCTGAATAAGTAAAAGGGAAGACAAAAAGCCATCAGGTTTCCTTAATGTTGTTTGATATGATTGGATTTTAAAACAAAACAACACTACCAAATCTACAAGTACTGATGGTAGGTACTGTTTCTTCGCTTTTGATGGCTCTATATCTCAACTCTTTAGTTTCACTTCTAAGCACTGTACCATGTAGGCTTAATTTTCTTGTACAATCTGAAGCGTTAACATGAAAAATCTTTAAATCTTTCTTGCAAGATCATGTCTGAGCGATTGTGTTGGTCAGCAGAAACCCCAACTTCCAGTTTGGTTCACTCCATTTCTTCCTTTCCATACCTTTGTGACAGTTTTGAGTAGCAAAGGTTTCTGTCCAGGACACAGCAGAAGTAGGTGCTCACACTCCAAAATCACAAATGTTTTTGTAACAAAAAATGTACAACAAACTAGAGTTGATTATATATATGAGTATATATAGAAATGTCTTGCTTTCGTACACAAAGCCATTTCATCTCTTTGCTTTCTTTAATAGAAATGCTATGCCTAGGCAAGATAATTTTTGTGTTTGTTTGTTTAACTTCTGCCTGTTGCCAGGGATTTTTTTCAATAGCCATTATGTTTGTGTTCAGATTGTATAATATTTCTTTTTGCATTAGGCTGCTCCATTATGGCAGGCACACAACAGCAGTAGAGGGAAACAATAAAGAGGTTTTAACAATGCGGGGAAAATATATGAAAAGAAATATTATTTTTCTTTTTAGCAGCCTTTTATTAAGCCAGAAATTTCCTCCAGGGAACAGACAAAGGAGATCCTCACAGTCTATTGCAATGTGTATTAGCTAGTTTGGTTCATCTTTCATTTTGAACTGGCTGTGGATGCAAATTGAAACCTTTCTAAGCAGCCTGGAATCTTTCAAGCCTCCCAAGACCTGAGCCTCCATCTGCAACTAATTTTGCAGATGATTCATCTCTTGTCTTCAAAGAAGATATGGGTGCAAATTATAACCGTACTAAGCCATCTCAAACTTCTGAAATGTTCAGATGAATACAAATTTGCATCTGTTTTCTTTGCAACAGACTGAACCAAAACTTTAACACTTAATCCCCTGAACTTTTAGAGCACTGAGTGCTCTGTAGCTGTGCAAATCAGGCCAGTCATTTCTGTGCTTATCCATGACTCTTGGTGTCCATCCTGAGTGCCAAGTCCGTCACACTCAGAATTTGTCCAAGGGTAGAGCATTTGCTAACGTGGAGCGACATGCCAAGTGTCCTGAGTCCCACAGTTGGGTTGCATTTTATAGTGCAAAAGAGCCTTTCAACAGATGCCCAAATTACAGTCAGAACTGCAACTCAGCCTGGCTGAATAATACTGAGCCCACTCTCTATGTGTAAATCTTTGCCTCACTGGGGAATAGCTGGCTCCTCAACTGGACCCAGAGAAAGGTCCTTTCTAAGAGGAAAAAAGAGGTGTTTGCACCCTGGTCTGCAGTGCACTGCCTTTCCTAACCCTGCCTTTCTGTCACCTTTCCGGATTCCCCTTTGGTATTTAGTGTACAAGCTGCCCCTTTCCCACCTGTGCCCTCAGACATAGGCCAGACAAAAACATCAGAACAATGTTAACACGCTTTTAATGCCAAGTTTGGGGTCCATGTCTGCACTTTCAAGCAGGGTGAATCTCCGCTGATTTACTTCAATGTCAAGAGCACCTGGGCAGACCTTTAAAAATGTCATTTTGGCTTTCAGTCTTTACTTATCTCTCTTTCTTGTGTCAACACTGTTACACACCATAGAAGGTATGAACTCTTGCCTCTTTCCTTTCCTTGCCACTTCTTGCAGCTGCTTTTCTCTGCTTTGGAGCTGCTGCTCTTTTCCACAAACTGTCTTCTCCTCCAAGGTGCCTCATCAGAGTTCACATGGGTCAGCACCTGACCTTCACCAGGACGTGGCCCAGTAAATCTGGCCTCTCTCTCTGATTCTGGTAAAGAGAAGTTGATGGTGGGTCACTTCTCTGTTGAGAAGCTCTTGGAGGAATTTAGTTTCTGTGGCAGGACAGCTTTATGTGTTAACCTTACAGGAGCTGAAGGTTCTCAGCTTGTTCCTGATGCTATGCAGTCTTAATTTTATACACTGTTCTTTTTAGAAAATGCTGTGTATTCCTTCTCTGTCCTAGACATCACTTCTAGTTTAGGCAGCCCATCTAAAATGCAGTAGGTATTATCTACTTCCTTCATTTTCCTTTTGTGTTCTATGTAATGGTAGTGCCTGTGTAGCAGTCTTACTTGTCTAGGCTGACTGTGCCTGTGTTTTGAAGTACAATACAGTAGCTACTATGAAAAAAAGAAATAGCATAACTATCTTTTATTCTTATTTGAAAAGCATGAGCTCAGAAAAAAGTTTGATGCCAGTGGTACTGAAAAAATGCTGTAGTGCAGGTGCAAAGCTTGCTGTGATGGGTGCACTGGGCACTTTCTTGGGATATGATCTTCCAGTCCAGTATATCCTGCAGAGATCTAATTCATGCACTTTGAGACAACCCTATGTCATGAGGAAAGTAAAGCATGTAAGGACAATTGGGAGACTTGTTTCAAAACACTACACAGATCCCAACTGTGTTAAAGAGGTCTGATGCGGGAATCCCCAGAAATGAAGGCCTTCCCAGAAAGGTGTGTGCAGGCTGCCATGTATCTTTAAAAGAATGTGGAAATAAGAAAGAAGGAGGCATGCTGCTCTGTGAATTCCTGTACTGTGGTGGCCCACAGGGTGGGACCATCATCAGAAAGTGGTTGAAAAGGAATAGATCTGCATGGAAACTACAGGATCCAAGTTTGGAATTAACCTTTTCTGTACAGCCACAAAACTGGCACACTGGTACTCCCTGAGATTTAGCACCTCATAAACTCGCAGCTTCAAATGATCCAAAGATCTTTGAGTTTCAGTTGTGTTTGTGTGTACTTTTGTTTTCATATATGCAGAAATATCTATGTTCTATACCTTATACATAAGTTAGAGGATGGCAAAATAATTTCTTCTTCTTAATAATTTTACAGAAGTATGAGAATATACTGATTTCAGATGCCTTTGTAGTTCTGTATAAATCTTACAGCCAGAAAGCACTAGCATGCAACAGCAAAATCAGACTGCAGAACAGAAACATTTTGTATTAACTTGTAGATTAAATTGGTTGCATAGAAAATGTATTGCTGAGCACTACATGTATTTGTGTTTCTGCAGTACAATATAACTTCTTAATTCACTGTGCCTCTGAGGAACTGCGGGATACCTTCTTTTACAGGAAAAATGGAGCACTGAGTAGTCTTGAATCTGATGTTTGGATTTATTGACTTAGGGGAGGAGACAAAGGAAAGGAAAAGAGAGGGGGTCAAGGTGCTTTGGGAAGGAACAAGCGTGGAGAAATAGAAAAACTGGAGTACCACTGAGTAGAATAAGAGGTCTTGGGAGCCAGATATCAAGGCTGCTATGGGTCTGGGCCAGTTACCAGTGAGACCAGAAGGTCCACAAGTTGGCTGTGGTAGGGTTCCACTAGTCCCAAGACTAGGGAGACCATAAGATCTTTAAGTCTGGAGGGGTTGACTAAGTGGGATCCATTTGCATGTGTGTCTCTCTGCCTGAGGCAAGTGGAGATGAAAGGATCCAGGGAAAGACACTGGATAGGCTGAGTGCTTAAGACCAGTTACTGGAGGGATGTCTAGTGTGCAGGCAAGAGCGTTTGTGGACCAGCAGCTGGAGTGGGGCTGCTGGTCCTGAGGTGCCTGCAGCTAGGGAGAGCAAGGATTGAGGGAAAGCTGTTGGATAGAGTGAGTGTCTGAGACCAGTTGCTTGGTATGTTTAGATATATATGTTTATATATGTGTAGATATACATGTTTATATGAGTGTGTGTGTGTATTTTCCACTAACAGGCTTTTATCCTGCTCAACCAGAGAGGAAAACGAGGAGGCTGTTGCTGTTTGTGTGAGTGCTCAGTGTTTCTATCTGCAGTGACCCCTGTACCTGGCCATGTGTCCATGCATGTATTTGTTATATACCTGTGTTTTTATGGGTACATATTAGGAATGGATGCCCAGACTCACTACTCACTGAACTTGGAAACATGGAGCTGCAGCAGCTTCGCCTCCATCTGGCTACTGCATTTGGCAACATGTTTGTCACAAAACTCCATGAATGCTAAAAAGCAATAAGGTATTCCATATATATTTTTCTATTGCAACTGCTGAGAAATAACAGTAGGTCTTCATGAGAAAAATATTGCATAAATTGCTTCAGACCTCCTGCAGCAATAATTTGCTACTCTGCTTGGTGATCACTGAAAGGCTAAGCCAGAGAACAATATTCTGTTCTGTACAGGCAAGAGCAGACTGGATTTTGTTTGTGTGTCATAACATCCATTCTGTAACAGGCTGGAAAAATCTGCTGGAAAAAAAAAAATTCTAATGAGGAAGAAAAGTTACTTGGCTGAAAAAATGTTACCGAACAAACACACACTCCATTTCTGAGCAGGTTCTTGTGCAGATGATATACTGCCCTCACTTGGTACATTTAACTTCTGCTGACAGAAGTCCTGCTGCAGCTTGCTCATAAAACATAGTGAGAGAAGGCTCGGAACAGTCTCCCATGTTAACCCAAGCGATTGCATGATGAAACTCCACCAAATCAGCGTGGTGTCCTTTGATCTGCATTCCCTATTCATTTGCACTTGGGTTCACACAGAGCTTGTTTGAAGGAAATGCTTCCAAACCTCTTGGAAAAATCTAGACAACAGTTCTTGATATATGACTGTGAATATTCTTCACAGCGCTCCATTCTATTCATTGGTTTAGTCTGGGAACTTTTGGTTTGAATAAAAAGAGAAAAAAATGTGATGTTTCTAAACCACCGAGAGGCTTAGTCACAAAAAAAATTTAAATACAACATTGCCCTCAGAAGATAAACATCTCACGGAGCTCACTTCATGACTCGTTAACTTGACATCTTCTAGACAAGAAGTTGAAACCTAAGAGATGAGCTACTTTTTATGCCAGATTTGAAGTTCCTCCTCCTCCCTGCTGTCAGTCTGTTCTAGCATAAGTAAAGTTACAACATGTGTGTTCTGCAGGTGGTTGAAGGGTCAGTAAATTGGCTTTTCTTGCAGTGGAATATGTTTGGTTATGATCTGCTTTGAGTCTTACTCATTTTCTGGGAATGGGCCATGTGTAGTTGTAGGTTAGGCAATAATTTGCTGACAGACTGGCTGTCAGAATAATCCATAATTATGTTTTTCTTGGCCTTACTCTGGTGTCTCAGCAGCTACTGTCAAGACCAGCCTTAGGGAGACAAATCACTGCTGTTGCACCATTGAAACTAGTTCAAGTAACACCAGTATTACACCCACAGGCTCCAAATGATGATACTGAGTGTCAGCAGTGATGATGGCTGAGTAGGGAATTTGCATTTAGGAGCACTTGGTTGCTGCTTTTCAGGAGGATCCCATGGCTATTGAGATCCCTGCAATTCAGTATTTCCACACTGAAATGTTCATTTCGGTAGGTGGGTAACAGCAGCTGGGTTTTTATTCTACATTTCCGGTGTGTTTTCTCACCTGACATTTCTCAGAAAAATCTTTTTCACTCATCCAAATCAAATCTAGAGCTAAAGGGAATCCCCACCTGTTACAACCTCAAATCCCAGTGTAGGCTCCTTACTCCCACTGTCTCAAAGTGGGAAGAGTCACCCTGCAGATACAGCAGGCCATTTTACCAGATATCCCAACCACTCCCACCATAAGAGCTTATGGCATATGAACCCAAGAGCTCATCGTGTTGGAAGCTACTTGGTTGCCTGCAGTCATGCAGAAAAGGGAGGCCCAGGGGGAGGAGATCATAATTTAGTTTGATGTGGCAACTGAACTTCAAGAGGGGCAAGGAGAACTGCGTTTCTGCTGGCCCGTCAGCCTTTGAGGGAGATACCCAGGTTCCCTGCTTGGTAGCCTCTATAATGCAGAGGAACACTGCATAAATCAAGATGTACAGCAATGGAGAGAGCAGCTTTAGAATACTGTCTTAAAAATGATAGATTATGCATCCACATTACAGTTTTAATAATTTTATTTGTACAAAATTGGCAGGCTTAGACTACTACTGTGTTTTTTTTCTGTTACTGAGGAAACACCAACGGTAATTGTCATCCGCCAGTGGTGGTTATTTCAGTGTGGAAATCTGATCCTTAGTCTCTGAGCAAAGTGTGGTAAAAGAAGTTTACAACTTTTTAATGCTTTTTCTTTCTCTTTGCTCAGTATTACCTTTTCAGGTAAAATCTTGTTCTGATCTGAGGGCAGCAATCAGTAATGCTGTTATAAGCTGATGTGTACATAATCTTCCCATTTTTCTCCGCAGGTCTGTCGCCATCTTTCAGTTTGTTTTCTCATCTGATATTTCTCAGAAATGTCTTTTTCACTCCTCTAAATCCAGTCTGGAGCTATTATATGACAGACAGATTACAGTGTTCGTGTGCTCCCATACTGAACCAAGCTACAAATGAAAACTAAATCTTGCCTGATCTTGAGAGTTGGTAGAAATGTAACTATTTCCAACTGTCTGAAGCCACAACTTTTCCTTGTTCTAAATATTTCTTCTCTATCCAGTTTGTAACTTCCCACACGATTTGTCTTGAAAACACAAAGAAGAAAGTGAGAATAAGCATGAAATTTGTACTGCTTTCAGCTGGGCTTGCACAGCTACCTGCAGTGCAGGGCTGTGAATGAGATCTCCCGGACAGACCCCTCAGCAACTTGTTATTGCTGGGATGCTCTGAACTTGCATCATGTTACGTTCACAAATCTAAAGTTGGACCTCACAGTTTTCAGTTTCTTCCTCTGTTGCCCAGAAGTTCACGTTATTTTTATTTTTGCCGTAGTATTTAATAATCCCTAACGAGGATTAGAGCTGTGTTGTTTGGCACAGCACACAAAGACAATTTCTGCCCTTCAAACCCTACAGTCCAGGATAATGAACAGCACATACCAGAGAAGAAAAACAGTCAGTGGGAATAAAATTTTAGGTGTCTCTTCATTCATAATCACAGTAGAAAACAAAGGCCACTACTTGACCTTATAATGTGCTTTCTACTGATCTTTGTCACCCCCTTAATAGTGGGAAAAATCAGGTTATGGAAGCTAGGATCAGCTATTTAATAGTGTGACACTTCCCAAGAGAGACTGTAAGGTGACAGGATCAGTCTTGCCAATTCTTAGATGCAGCTCTGTCCCCCAGGACCAGCCATAGGAAAATCTCTTGCCTGCACCTCCCATTCTTTTGCTGGGCCGGTTCCACATCAGATGCAGTAATTTTCACAATTAATGAAGGATACTGTGATCAAGACTCATATTAAAAGCTGCTTTATGCTATTTCAGCATTATAGCAGGTATTTTAAAAAGCATGACTAATTTACACCCTCTATCTGTGGGTAAAAGTCTGTAAATTGGCTTCCACATCTGAGAAGCCTCTTGTTAATAGAAAGTTAATAATTAGAAATATCATTCTACTCAAAATCAAGAAAACGGACATGTTTAAATCCAGACAGTACTGTGCAAAATAATAGCTGCAGTGCTGAGTTCCTCATTCCCAGCATGGGCCCTCCAAAACTGTGTCACTGCGTGTTTATGGTCAGTGCAGGAAAGTTTGCCCAGATATCACTAAAGATCCAACTGTTCAGTGACAAGGAATTTTTCCGTTGCCTGAGCAGTCCCTGCAGGCTGTGATTTATTACTATTATTCTAACATCTGCAGGCCTGGTTGTGCTGGGGATTGTACAAACAAGGGTGATAGCTCTCACCCTTCAAATCTGCTGTCAGAGACAAGGTAAAGCAAGTAGGCAGGTAAAACCAAAGGCCGGGGTTGAGGAGGGATGGGGTAGTAAAAGTTAGGCATTTGAATATATAGTACTTGGGTTTTTATAAATTTTTCTTAATAAAAATATGTTTTATTTCCTGAGGTTTAATACACATCAACATATATGTAATGTTGTGAAGGCTTGGAAAAAAAGGAAATACACAATAATTGCTAACTGTATGAATTTCTGGTGAAATATCAGAATGGTAAGGATATTCCAGGGATTGATCAGTATTGCCTGAATTTTTTTCCACCTGTAGTGTCTCTGATAGCCATTTTCAAACTGACTTTTATCATGACATTAGTATAATTCAGCTCAGCTGTATTTTGAGGCTGATGTTAATCTGATCAGAAAAAAAAGAATTAAGCAGTATTGCTCACTTCTAAAATTAATTTAAAGCTTTCTGAATGCCCAGATCACAAATGTTCCCTATCTAATTACCTGATGCCCTCTTTCAGTGTGTCATTGTATTACTTTTTTTTCCTCTTTTTAATATTATGGAAATGTAAAATAACTTGACCTTGAATATACCTTGTGGGGATTCCTTTAATATATGCAGTGAATTAGATGAATGCCCGTTGATAGCTAAAAGAATTTCAGCTCTTCTATTTCATAACAGAGCTTTGCACTTCAGAAGCAGAAAGGTTTTCTGGTGTGAAAGACCATTTGAATTTGGTCATTCATTGCATTTTTATTAATTTGTAATATGTCAAATGAATAAGCGATCTCTCTCTCTTCTGCTGATTAAAAAGTTCTATTAAGAACCTGGATGATAAATACATATGATACGAAATGAACTGAGTTATAAATCCAAAGTGTAGACATAACGTAATAAGCCACCTTTTCCTCAACATCATACTCCATTTTTCTAATGTGTAGACACCTATTGTCAGCTTAATTATTTTAAGGTAAGATCAACCTTAATTAATCAAAGTAGACTAAGGCTGTCTTTGCATTATTTAATTTTTTAAAAGAAGCAGAGTAAACGTATTCATCATTAATACAGTGCACATAAATTAAGATACAAGAGCACAAGAGGTTATACTAATAAAATGAGTCATAGTAACCAAGTATGTAGTTGGGGTTAATTCTTCATTGACACAGTGAGGGACAACTTGCTGGCATCGTCTCAGAAATAAGCATTATTTTGTCAGCTGCCAGAGGTGCCAAGCAGAAAGCTTGATATAATGCCTGGTGTGCCTGCCAGGCAGAGGAGAGGGATGACCCTAAACTGTAAGAAAAGTGGGCAGATGTCAAGCTTATTACCAGTTTTTTGAGTTGTGTGATTCCTGTGTAAAATGCCTCTAAAATCGTGAGTCAAAGCCAGCCATCTTGTTAATCAGTTTAAGTAATCAAGCGGTATCAGGGCATTAGAAGTAATCCAAAATTTGCTTTTAAACAGCTTGGATTTTGTGTGGTGGTTTTGGGTTTGGCTTTTCTTTAATGGATTCAAACTGTTTATCAAGGGTCTCTCTTTTAAAGTGAGCACTTTTAGGAAGTCACTCTTAAGCTGTAAGCTGAGTTTCATTCCTCCCAACACAACCATATTGGCTGGGGTGTTGCGCCCCAGGCATTTGAAGCTTCTGCTTATTCCCACATGAACTGTGTCCTGAGGAGAAACAGGATGCACAAACCACGTCTGCTATGGCAAGCCCTGGAAGAGAAGGGGAGTGCTGACAGCACCTTCGTGCAAAAGCCAAAGAAAGTCCTTTACCTGCTTGACTTGAGAGCCAAAGGCGGAGCAAAGCAACATCTGCAAAGTGTATGGGCAGGGACTGGCCCCAGCACTGGCCCTGCTCACACCTTGTCAGCTCCAGTGCATGTCCTCTTTTGGCATCTCAGGCAGGACTGGAAATACCGTTTTTGTGTCCACCCCTTTGCTCAAGAGTAGGGTGTTTATATAAAGACTTCAGAAATTACATTCCACATCTAGAAACAAATCAGTTTAAAATCCAGGACTGGTGGGAAATCTCTCTCATTTTCCCTTTCTCATGTTTGGGGGGAAAAGGGTGGGAAAAATAGGTAAATTCAGACCTGAATGGGTTGGGGATCATTGGGTTGCTGGTGTTGCTATGTTGGTGGTGCAGCCTCCTTTTTCTCTCACTGCAAATCTGGCAGCTTTTTCTCAGAGTGAAGCTTGATTTTTTTTTTTTTTTTATTATTTTTTTCCACACAGCTTTAGTGCCGTGTTTTTGTGGCAATTATGTAAATTATATGTCACACCACTGCATATTTTCCACATCATTTGATTTGACCTTTAAAACTAATAAGAGAATTATCATTTTTATGGGTAATTTGTGTTTCATGGTATGAGACAGCAGGACAGGGACTGATGGGGAGAACATCAGAAAACACAGTAGTCATGTTGCAAGATAGTACTGGAGGGCCATATCCAGTATGCAGCTGTGGCTGCTGTGAGCTCCTGAAGAGTAACGTAGAAGATATATTGTGGAATAAACTTCCCAGAAGGGAATTTTCTTTTTAATAACCTTCAGTGTGGTCTGGGCTAGCCATTGTTTTTTTGGTTCATAATCGTTTCTAATACGTGCATTGATATCTCATCATAATTTATATGTAGATATGGATATATATTTCAGGTAATGTAATAAAGAATATTACTCTTTCCATACAAATGTTGATAGGTTATACCTCATGATGCATATGCATGTCTAATCCCACTTAATCACACCAAACCTCTAGCTACATTCTCCTTAAGTAATCAATTCTGCTTGTTAAACATACACTGTATAATTTTTCCGTTATTTTTGACCAGTTTTAAAGCTGCTGTAATGAACTTCTCTATGCATCCAAATTACTATGAAAGGCAAAATGCTAAAAGGAAACAGAATTCTCTATGTATTCTCTTCCCCAGGATGTACAGAACAAGCATGATGTTAACAGATTCATCAACAGCACTGTTGATACTGTAATACTCCTTTTTCAGCCTCCTTCTCCCTCAGAAGAACCTCTGGAAAGTTCAAAGTGTCAAGAAAATTGTTGCAGAATTGTGATAAGACACGACATTCAAGCCATGAAGACTTCCATAACACTACCTATTAATCTAACATGTGTCAGGTAAGATTCTCTGTGTGTTTAGGATGACTTCTGCCAGGAGCACAGGATTTTCTATGTGGGCTGTGGTTCAGGGAGGGGGAGGACAGAGTCTTTTTCTTCTGACAGAAAATTAGTATTTCATATACATTTAGCAGTAATGGGGAGCTACCCATACACAGAGCCCTAGGAAGTGATGGGAAAGGTCCCCCACCTGCATTTTGACCACACGACTGATTTTTATGTGGCATTTAATTCTCCTTTTTTTTTTTTTGATTAATCACCAACAATTTTATTTGGGTTTTTGTTTCAGTTTTGCTCTTTCCCTGTTCTTCAGTTCCTCTCTAGACTTCATTGTAACAGATTCTCCTGTGCTTGTTCTGCCAGTTTTTGGGTCAGTAGCTCTGTGTCTGACCACAGCAGAGCCACAAGGCAGTTCCAAGTACTTGAACATGAGGTTCTGGTCTAGGCTTACCATGCAATGAAAATCTACCTTACAGGTCAGATGAGAAACCAAATGAAAGCAAAAAATCCCAAGGCCTTTTTTGCATAACCTGTTTAATTTTGCAGTTACATAAGACCTGTGAGTATCCTGTAAATATTCTTCTCACCTTGAAAAGAAGCTTGCACCTGTTTCTCCTGATCTTGCAATGCATTTGGTTCTTTTCCCACCTTCTGCCTCTTTCTTCCGCTGAGCCCACTTTTTCCTTTTCCTTGACACAGCATATCTTCAGGCTTTTCTTCACATAGAGAAATGTAACAAAAAAATACCAAAATCATCTGACTTGAACATAGAGGCACCCAAAAACTTCATGCCAAGTTCCAGCTTTTTCAAGACAAATTACAAAAAATGCTAAAAACTTAGTAACTATAGCAGCACAAACACCACCACTACAATATGCCGCAACAGATTGTTCATATGTCACTATTTTTCCAAAGTTCCCTGGCAAACATTTCCATCAGTAAACAAGTCAAGTGAAAGAATTGTAAAATGGCCAGCAAAAAGCCTCACATCTTTTCTGGGTAGTGAAATAAAATTCTGGTACTTATCACTATTATGCTGTTCTTCAGCCCCTCTTCTTTCACCTGTGCTGACAGACTACAGTTGCCTTCGTTTCTGCCTGCACAGCGAGGCTTTTGCCTGTCATGCCGCTGTCTTCTTTATGCTGCAAGTTTATCGAAGCAATGTCATGTCTAAATGTTGGGTCCCCATTCTCACCTGGGGGGTAAACTTACATAGATCCGTTGACTTTTCACCAACACTTAGAGACAGATTGATGATTCTTTTTGGTTTTCTATTGTCTGTTCTCCTTTGCTGCTCAGTGTGTCTCGGTATCATCAGAATTTATTGTTGAATGAAGTATCTGGGGAAGAGGCCAATTCATGTTGTATGTAAATGATGGGTAAATGCTAAAAGTGTGAGAGTCCTTACTGGTTTATTACTGGGATAATTTCTTGAAGCTGCAAAGGATGTATTTCTGCCACGCCAATACATACAGCATCTCAATCTGGATTCAGATGGAATTGGAATTGGAAAATCACTGTATTTATGGAAAAAGGAATCTAATTCCAGGAAACTATTCTTCTGGGTTAGAAATGGAGGATTTTTTCCCCTGTTGTTTATAATTACTTCTCATTTGAATGTTCCTTAAAGTTAAGCAAAATTACAGTAGATTGCATTATAACATTTGTGTCTTCATATATTGAAATAATCTGGAAAACTCCAACATTTACTGAAGCCAGTGGAAGTTTTACTGTGAATGAATTTAACTTCCAACTCTTAATGCTTTCACTTAGCACATGAAAGGATGTTCTGGCTGTGCTTTGACTTTGGCATTGGCTAGGGATCAGTGAAAAAAAAATTGTATGTAAAAAAGAAATATTTCATCGAAGAATCAATCCAATTAAAAACAATACAAATCTGAATGTGTAAATGTATCTTTTACTACGGAAAAAAAAAAGGAGCTATAACTGGCCACAGATGTAAAATATTGTGGATGTATCCATAATGTGTATCTTTAATAATAGAGAAAATATAATACTTTTAAAAATCAAGATTCTGGGGGTCATACAGAAAAAAGGAAGAAAGAATATTTTTTTTTTTCTGGGCAATTCAGAACTCAGCTAAGTATTTAGGACTTTCCTTATGTTCAAAGTGCATAAGCAAGGCTTGGGACAGGGAATGGAGCACAGTAACCCTTGCTCCCTCTTTCTGGCCTCATCAGTGCTGAATTCTCCTTTCATGGGAATGGTGCATCTTCTTGGGATGGGGCAGTGAGTGCCTGTGGAGTTGACTGACAGGTGAGAAAGGCTTTCGGATTTGGGAGGATTACATCTCTTTCCCTCCCTATCCAAAAAGAAGGAATTGATTTTGTATTCTGTTCCTCAGACCGTGTTCTTATGGATATACTGTAGTGTTAAAAGAAATGGGCAGTGTTGCTGGGGAACAGATCTCCTTGTAAAGCCCACTGCAGTTTGTAAAGGGCATGGGGAACTGGACATTCTCATGAGCCATAATATACATCAAGTCATGTGTTAAAATGCATTTAATTTTATTTCCCTTTCTCTAAAAGCAATGTTCCTTACTCCAGAGTTCACTTCAGCTCTGTCTCCTGGATTGAAAAGGGAGGGGCCTGCAGCAGTTACTCTGTTGTTCCCACATGGCTGGCCGCAGTGTTTTATCATAGCAGTAGCATAAGCAAAAGCAATCATTAAGTCAGAGTCCCAGGCTGTCCCCCCGATCCACTTTTAGCCATTTAACACATTCATCACTTGCTCTTGTGCCACCCGTCCTTGCCTTAGCAAGCATGATGGACTGCACAGGCAAGCCTTTTTATCAGAGCTTTCAGAAAACTGCATCCATACATCACCTTCACTGTTTATTTCTCCAAGTGCCCTTTTGCAGTGCTTGTTTCTTCCCGTGCAACGTCCCAAGAGCTGTGGTAGAGCAGTTGAACTATGACTTACTTAACTGGTGTCATGAACTGAGACTCCTGCCCTCACTGGCCTGAGGTAATTATGACAATATTAGCAACAGGATTTTAATCTTAACTTTTGTTCAAGGAACCTACACAATTCACACAATGAGAAACGTGGTTGGCCTTTTCTCCAGCATTTATTCCTGCATAGCAAAGCAGTGAGTTCCCAACAGGGTTAAAAAGGCAAGAATACAATACAAACCCATTTGTGACCTTCCTGTTGATTTATTCTCCTCAGCCAACAGGTGCCTCATACAGAATTCCAACTAATAAATGCTGAAAGACAAAACTAACAACCTTACAATGAAATGTGTCAGGACAACTTCTAATCCTCTCTGTTTTCACAGCAGTGAAAAGATGAGAGAGGGGAAAAAGAATGGAAAAAAGGAGGGGATGGGAGACAAAGAAGAAAATCCTGAAAGAGTTAGTGCCCCAGAGAGCTGCATAATGATTAACAATCCTTTTTTCAAATGGTAAGTGATTCCTTCTCAGTCCTGGATGACAATAGAATCATAACTCCATCAAAATTACTTTGAATATTCTCATTAATGACACACAGTCTTGGTTTGTCTCTGCTTCAATGTCTGATAATATTTTCATACCCGCTATTGAATGTGTGTTTAGCTTTGTCCTCCTCATTTGTACAATACATTCATACATATCAGATCCTCTGCTTTTGTACTTGGATGTTCAACAATTCAATAAAAGGTTAACAATAAAAGGGGGGTAAAAGAGGGGGAGGATAAGATGAAGGTTTCTTTTCAGTACAAGCTAACTAAACAATGGAAAGTGTATTATATCATCTGTAGAAAGCAGCCTACTTCATCTAATTCTAGCCACAGAGGATATTTAGAAAGCACAGGCCTTAAATATGATTTATTGAAGTACAGTCTTGCCTTCTTTGCATAGACTAGAGGTATTTTCTTCTGAAATAGCTGATTAACAGAAGCAGCTCCCTTAAGAACAGCTGCACAGAGTATTCTTGTCAAGACCTTACCTTGTATAAATATTTTTAATTAATAGATGCCTTCATCAAATACAAGAAAAAATTAAGCATTAACGCTCACCAGAGATCCTGCTATTAGAGTGATTATTTTAGATACCGTTTCATTTGCAGATGTCATTAATTTATTTTTAATAGATCGCTAATTTAGTTTTATCTGTCTCTTGCTCAGTTTTTGCAGAAATTAGCAGGCTGTGCTTCCTTCAAAGCCCACCAGCTTTCCCCTCCCACTTCCTTCAGGCTCTCTGCTCTCCACAGAGCGTGTGTTTAAATTAGCTGGGCCACTGCAGGCTGAGATACCGATTAATCTGCACATCTGCCACAAGAGGGGAGTTAACGGTGTAGCTGGGGGACTTGGAGCAGAAAGCAGCATTACTGCTGCAAGTCATCTGTGCTGTTTGGGAAGCAGTAGTTGTGTCACACAGGAGCAGGCTGCCCTTGAAGTATCTTCTGCTCCAGTGAGTGGCGGTGGGTATTGTTGCACAGTATATAAACCTCCTTTTGTCAGCTTGCATCAGCCACGGAATTGACTTGTAAGACATTTGTCCTGGGGAGAGAGAGATGAGCGATGTCCTGCCTGTGACAAAGGAAACATCGGTGCCGCAGCACAGAGGGGAGATACCAGAGCTGGTTTCTTGGAAAACTGCGTTGGTGGTTCGAAGTTTTACCTCTGCTGCTTCTGCTTTGTAGGTGTTTAAACTGGGGGTTTCTGTGCAGCGGTACAGGAGGAGGTGGCTCCCAGAGCAATGTGTCCAATAGCTGAGCGTGAGCTCAAGCAGCTTTTTACTTGGTGTCAGTCTCAGCAGTTTTAGACCTGTGCCCACAGGGTTCAGTGCATATGAGGGCACTTTATGATTATGCTGTTGACAGCCTGAGAAATTTGGGGCTGTTCAGCCTGGAGAAGAGAAGGTTGTGTGGACACCTCAGAGCAGCCTTTCAGTATCTGAAGGGGCCCTACAAGGGAGCTGCATAGAGGGACTCCGCCAGGAGCTGAAGTGATAGGATATAGAGTTATGACTCAGCCTTGAAAGAAGGGAAATTTAGGTTAGATATAAGCAAAAAATTCTTTACGGTGAGGATGGTGAGGCACTGGAACAGGTTGTGGCTGCCCCATCCCTGGAAGTGTTCAAGACCAGGCTCGATGGGGCTTTGAGCGACCTGGTCTAGTGGAAGGTGTTGGAACTAGTGGAGGTTGGGACTAGATGAGCCTTGAGGTCCCTTCCAACTCAAACCATTCTATGATTCCATGTTGCTACAAGTATAGTGTCCAGGATAGCAGGAGATGGGGATAAATGTTCTCTCTCCCTTTTAGACTAAGACAAGAAGTGAAGGAATGCAAAATTTCTTTGCTCTGGTTTTGATCTGGCAACTCTGATACAGAGGAATGGCATGACCTTTTCTTTCACTCACAGGGAAGAGCTATGAGATGAATCTAGATCTTCTTTGTTCTAGTTCCTTGTTGTTTTATTACCTATGAGTGGTATTTCCTAAAGGGAAGCACTGTAGTCCAGTCAGCTCTGCTCCATTGTAGTCAATATGTACTTCATCACTGATTTTAGAATAAGTAGAGTACACAGTCAACCATTACAAGACAAGAAACTGCTGATTTTATATTGATTTAGTGAGTAAGCTTCTCCAGCAGTGTGTCTCAGCTTCTAGCTGGGGATATCTCTAGATTTAATTTTAATCAGATCTCTTCTAAAAGGGATTAAAGGGTGCCAGTTGTGATGAGGACCGTGGCATTTCTACCTTCTGGAAATATTTTTTTAATTTTATTTCGGCAAGTTCATGCAGTATGAGCAATGCTTCTGTGGGGATAATTTTGACTCTTATTGTTCTTAGGCTGAATATGAACCAGTAACTCATAGATTTAAGGACCTGTCTCAGTCAGAAAACTAAGAATGTTAATTCTTAAATTTTCCAGTAGGTGGCTGGATAGAGAAAGATAATAATATTTTTAAAAGACATATGCTGTTATTAAGTGCATTATAGTAAAAAAACCCCCAAATATTAATGCAACCATTTAAGTATTTCTCAAGACCAATTGGATTGTGGGCACCCTGAGAATATTCCAAGACCACACTGTATCTAGGAATGGGATTCCTGTGGTTTGCTAGTGAATCTGAAATAGCCAAGCATAAGCACATGCAGAGAAAAGTCTGTTCATAGCAACCTAATATTATCAACACTCCTAAAATGAGCATAAGGAATAATTGCAGAAATAAGGGCAAAGCATAGCTGCTCCTCTTGTGCCTTTTAAGTCAGCTCCAGTGACAATGGGCTGCTGAAGATGCTACATCCTGACAAGGAAGTCAAGGAATGCAGTCTGAGCATCACCCCCTACATCAGAAACTCTAAACATTTTCTGATAGGAATTTTCCTAATTCTTGGGCAGGACTGTGAGCAACTGCAGAAACTCAAGAGCTTGACACTAAAGGTGTGAGGAGCACCATCTTAAAGACTTTGCAATAGCATGAGATGTCCTGTCTGTATCTAGAAATCCAGTGCTGGTCTGTTCACTTGCCAGATCAGCAGATCTCACAAGCTTCAGCTCAGAAACATAAAAAGTAAAATATTCAGAAGCAGCAGGGAATCTGGTAAAAGAAGGGGTGGAGACTACAGGGAAGAATTCCAAGTTTACATTAAATCTGAAAGCAGATTAAAGTAACAAGAAAAGATTTGATAGCCCATTATTGAATGCATTAGCTGTAAATATGAAATGCAGCCTGCTTATAAGGAGCTGTTGATAATGTCCATCAGCACTGGAATGAACAAGTACTTGTATTGATAGGAGTCCTGGCAATATTCCATAATGCCCCTCTCCGCAGTGCCCTCTCCAATGTGCTTACCAAAGACTTGCAGAATGTCACTCGTGTCCACAGCCAATGCCACAAGTTATTTTTGCTGGTAGGGATTTCAACTTTCGTGTAGATGCCAAGGTAACCTTGGCATATGTTAAGGAGCCCTGGCTGTGATGGTTCCTCTGTGGGTGACAGCCTGCTCCTGAGGAGAGACTGTCCATCGCTGTATCAGCCACATATGGAGATGAGTGTCTGTGGAGAGCTCCCACAGCTTCAGCAGAACCCAGCAGTCTGGACAATTCCCAGCATCTTGGCAATGGAATACAGTCATCTGTTAAAATAAATTAAGTCCTACAAGAAGGAGTCCTGCTGTATGCAAGATAGTGAGACCACGGATTTGAAGAGTTGCTGAGAGTCTGAAAAGAGATTAGTTCTCACCTGAGACTGTGGTGGTGTTTTTTTGGTGAGTCCCCACTGTGCAAGGACTTCTGTAAACTATAAAACTTGTCCTTAGACTGTGAGCTGTGTCAACTCTTGGACCAGAAACAATTTACCTGTGGTTGTTTCACTTCACAAATATACTGCCTTTTAATATATTCTGCTGCCATATAAAAGTGGGCTACGTATTTTTTCCAGTAAAAGCCTGGCCGTTGGGTTTCTTTTCTAGTGCTACACAAAAAATTTTGCCCATTGATTGTTCCAGATTAAAACCCTGCTCTGCAAGTATATGCTTTCAAAAAATACACCCAGGCATCGCAATAAAGGCAAGATTGTCTTTATTTGCAGAAGAAATGAGAGTTCCTTATTCACTCTCCTGCTTCCAAATGTTGTTGCAGGTTGAAGTGTCAGGGTGGATGGAACACAAAGGACCTCAGGAACATCATGACTGTAACTAGTGTCGTGTCCCTGGTCTTCTGCCTGTTCTTGTTCACCAGCATGTGAATGTACTGATCACCACCCTCATAATCTTTGGCAACTTCGGGAGATTCGACTCTGCTGAAAGATTCCACAGAAGATGAGGGTTTGATACCATGTGAACTCTCCCCAGAGTAACTGTAGATACTTCATTTTTTCTGTTATCACAGAAAATAAACCTTTTGCATATTTCTTAATCACCACCACTCTCTTTCATTTGGTAGCACTACGTACGAAGGAATGATGTCTTTAGGTAAGTAAGTAACAACAGAAATTACATTTGGTAAGTTTTATTTTTACTTTCTCCTGTGAAATTAGCAGTGGTGTTTTTCCAAGCATATTTGTTTAGAACGATTACCTGCATAACTTTGAGCTATAAATTCCTTTTGACATCTGTTCAGAGGAGGTAATAATTTATTTGGCATGTTAGTCATGTGATAGCATTTCTATTCTCTTTATGGCTGAGCCATAAACATTTTTATCAGGATCCTAGGTTTTATCCTAGAATAGTGAATTTGAAACTCTTTTTCTATGTGGATTGTTTGTGCACTTTTCCACCAGAAATGCTTATTTAAAAGAGTTTTAATCTAGGCAGTCTGTTTTCTGAAAAAGAATAAATTTGTGTAAATGGAATTACAACCCCCAACTGGGTTTCAGATTTGGTCAAATAATCTGGACAAAACTATAAGCATTTTAATGACAAAATGCTATCATATTGTCCTCTGTCCTTATTTCTCTTCCTGGAAGAGATTCCTAAAGTCTACATTTCATACTGCATTTCCTGTATTTCCTAAGAGGAGAAACCAGCCTTTTTTTGACTCCTGCATATAAAGGAGTGCAGATTCCATGAAGCTGCAAGAATGTGCCTCAAATCTAAAATATTATTGCTTTTGGCTAAACCATTTAGAAGGGGAGATTCTTCCACAAAGTTTTCTGTGGACAGAGGATGGTAAAAAAGAAATTACATATTTTCAAGTGACCACTACAGGAATATTTGCTGGTATATATCTGACATGCATGTTCTCTGGGGAATGCCAACCACAAAATTGAATAGAGACAAAATTGAGTTAAGATTGGTATCCATCTGTAGCTTTAGCTCTTCTGTCCACTAATCTGAACTATACACTCTTTCAAATTGTGCTTATTATGTCTTTTGAACAATGAATTTGTCCAGAATGAAGTCTAATGTATTTTAAATCCTAAAGAATAGAGGGGATTTCACTCTGACAATGGTGATTAATTGTAAATCTTTAAGTCTGTTAAGGACTAGAGGTGTTCAAAATTATTCTTGATGAGCTACGGAATCTTTTTTTCCTTTTCTCCTATTTCTGAACTGATCAGGTTTTCTATGAATGTGTTAATTGCTCAAAAATTCTTCTAGCTCTTGTCACTTAAGAAAAAAGTAATTATTAAAAAGGGTTTGGGCTTTTTTTAGGAACTATCTCCTGCTACTAGTTCTTTCAGAATCTGTTATTTCTTTTTAGGCATTTGATTTGTCTGCTTAAGCAAGTTTTCTGTTTCCCCACTATGGTTAGATAATTTAGTCTGTTAAAATGAGAAAATCACTGAAAAGATCTAACCCATAATGACTTGCAATATTACTTTTCCAGCATGGATAATTATTCACTGACTATTTGTGAAGTATTTAGGATTCATAAACATCTTCAGGGCTAAAAACATTTGTCATGCAGATACACATATGCAGTTGTTAATAATAAGCCACAAATAATAACTGAATGAGCTGACAGTGCTTATGACAAAATTATTCACTATTTTTTTGTGATATTCAGCCAAGCCTGCTTAGGGTGTGTAAATAACTACTGACTTAGAGATTCTGAGGGGTCATTTTTCTGATTTCCTGGGTAGTGTAGACCGGGTACTCTTGTGTAGTTATGCTGGATGATGATTATATCCATGCCCATTTATTGTTTTAATTCTGCTGAATGTACATAGACTAAAAAGGGTTTAAATAAAAGCACAAAAAATCTGGTCTAGAAATTGCTGAGGCCTAATGAGAGAAAAAAAGAGAATGTTTAGTACAGCAGTCACACATTTAAACAGTGCAGCACTTGTGTCATAGTTAAAATTTTCTCCATATACAAGGTGGAGCAGTTTAGATAATTTCTTACTCTTTCTTTTTGCAAAATCGTGTAGAATCCTGATGGGAAATAGATTCCAGGGAACAGTGACAGTTGTTTCTCTGTAGCAAATGTGATTGTCAATGGAAAGAAACGCAAGACAGCCATCTGTTGGCTTGTGCAGCAACCTGCTCGCTTCCAGGTCCCAGGGTAGGCTGCTGGAAGCCCAGACAGGAACAAGTGCTGTGCTCATGGTGAGGGCAGATGGTGCTTGTGGACAGTTTAAATTCAGGCTGGGCTGAAGTCCACTAAGAAGTAAATGTAATCATGTGAAAATGGGTCCTGGGAGCGCTGCAGACATCTGGGATGCAGGCAAGGCTTTGTCATCAGCAGGTTCCTGGGCGCACAGGGGACTTCTGCATCTTTTCCCAAGTAACAATTCTGTGCTGCAGAACTCCATGGCCAGCTGCCATGAAAGGTGGTGGATTCAGCACTGATCCACTGCTTGGGGAGAGCAAATGTGCAGCTGATCTCAACATGTGTGACAGTGTAGTACAGGAGACTTGCTTGTCCCTGGACTTGTGTGACACCTTCAGGTCTGCGTTGTAAAGAACGTACAAGTGAAGATCACAGTCACTCATCTTTAAATAATTGGGGTTAGTGTAAGGTTTGAATTAGATATTTGGGATCTTTATATTTGGTAGATTGTGGGCTATTGTTAAAAATGTTTTCCATCATACAGATCATTAAGTGATACAATTAATAATAGGGTCTTTGATTACCCAGATCTCCTGATCCAGATAAACAAGGCTGTCATCGTGTATCATTGCCATTCATGCTGAGGGTCTGAGCCAATATATCTTCTTTCCCATCTCAGATACTCTCCCAGGCTTCTACTGTGAACTGATTTTGTACCTCTCCTAGATCTGGGACCATTTAGATACGTTTAATCCCCAACACAAAGGAGGTAACTTCACCCTGCTGTCTGCCTCCAGATCTTTTTATTAGATAGAGGCAAAATAGCGGATAAACTGGCTCTCCCTCATACCACAGTCTTCAGGGTAATGCTTGAGCACAGGTTATCTCTTTTTCAGGTGACAATAACACAAAGGAGAGCTCTTGATATGGTACCATGGTGCTGTGTGTTTGGGCAGGGATTTTGTGAGCCTCTCACATATTGGTGCTCTCACTGGACAGTGCAGCTACATGCTGGTTCTCAGGATTAAGCTCCAAACCACAGCAATTTCGATGGAAATTTTATCAGTGTTCTTATCTGGCACAAACTCTGCAATTTTTGAGAAGTCCCTGGCTTGCTTTGTTTTGTTGGTTTTTTTTTTTTTTTGTCCCTGCTGAGGCCAATTACATTTAAAGCTAGAAAAAAAAATTGAGCCAGTGTTGAAAGTCACACCCTATATGTTCCTCTGAGTACGGATAGATTGAATTTCAATTAAAAATTAGAGTGAAATGAAAGGTCACTAGTTAATTCTAATGTAATTTTAGATGGGTGTAAATTAATTTTGTTTTTTTCTCTGCCTTTGAGTTCTTTCATGCGTTCTTTTGCAGATCAGTGAAATCACAAGAATGGAAAACAACCAGTGGTTGTCCAAGGCAAAGGCAGAGGGGCAAGGGGGTCTGAACCATAAGAAGGTACCCAAATAATTGGTTATGCTAAATAAAGGAGCAGAAGGCTATGGTGGTTGAACTGCACTAATGATTTGTTTGCTGCATTTTGTGGCAGGTATCCACTGTGAATATTTGACACGTGATTGCTTTGGTGGAGATATGCAAGTTGTTTGCAAACACCAAGGATTTGACCACTGCATTCCATGTCATGGTCATGTCTCATATTGTCAGTTCCTGTGCTGTTTCCCACCCTCCACGTCCCCCTCCCATAATTTGGCTTAGATTGTGACAGCTTCTGGTTGTGATGCATTTATCCCACAGTTTATTATCAATGGATTAATATTCTGTTTTAAATGAGGTTCAGCTAATTCTGAACTGATAGAGCTGGAAGGATAAGGGGTAACATCCCTACAGATCCTGCTGTGGGCCGAATGCCTGCCACTCAGGTCATAACTGTCTGAGAATTTGAAAATTGTACAGGGAGAATTTATTAATTATAAATTCTCTAACCTCCAGCAGAGGATCAGAATTACCCTTTGATATGGCCATATACCCTTAATGCACAAAAATGTTCTCAAATGTGTACAGGAGGTAAATCCAGAGGTCTCAGTTCCAACTCCATGAGCAATTCAGTTGGAAAGGCATTCCAGTCTCTGTGTATGCAATTACTAGAGTAGGAGTAATCCTCATATCCTACTTGCTAATAAAGAGTCCTCTTACCTGAACACAAAGCCCCTGAAAGGATGGAAGAAAAAGGTTATACAGTTTCAGAGGAGATGCCTGCCAGATTGTGTGCTGGCTTTGAGAAGCTGGCCTTTCTCCTAGGTAAGGTTTTACTCTTGCTTCATCAGCAAATTGTAACAAAAAAAGGTCTAAACTGCTCCTGATTTTATGTTCTTTTTAATGTGAATTTCATGGCTTTGCCTCCATTTTAATCTATAAAGTCTGGATTTTTCCCTTTAGTTTAGATGACCTGGTTTTGAAATTGCTGACTGTTACTCTTTGGGGGTATTCACTTCCAGAAGCTTCTGGGGAAGAAGGGACTGATCAGAGGAAGGTACAGCTTTTATCCTGTACACATAACTTCGTTTTCAGAAGCAGTCTGGAGTGGGATGTGGGAATTGGTGTATTGGTGTGTGTTGAAGGCAAGGAAAAAGTAAAACAGCTTCAACAAAGGTGATGATAGATGCATTATGTTACTGAAAGCAAAAGAAAAGCCCTTAGAAATTTAGGAGCAAAAACAAACCAATTTTTACACAGCACAGAGCAGTTTCCCACTAATTCTGAATCTTTTTGATTCTGTTAGTAACCTTCTCTAAGCTTTGCCTTTGACCTCAAAACTAAGACAGAAGAAGGTTTTTACCTTTGTTGCTCAAGACAGATGAGCTTGTTAGAGCAAGCTAACAAATGTGGATTGTGTCACTACAAATACCGAGGGGGAAGGTGACACTTCAGGTGCTTGCCTCTGGCTAAGTCTGTGAGGCCAGTGCTGTGTTCTTATCTAGGCACAGCCTTTCTGCTTACCTGACAATAAATTAAACCGACTACTTGTCTTCACTAGGGCTGGAGCAGCTTTTTTTTATTTTCCTTTCTTTTACCTCAGGGTAACTAATACACCTTTGTTTTCCTGAGGTAAAACATTGTGAAGGCAAGACACTTTAGTTTACAAGATCAGTGCTGTGCATCTGCCTAAGCTTGACTTATCTCACGGCCGAAACTGAAGTTGCTGTCTTTTTTTTCTTTCTGTCTTTTTAATTTTATTTTTTTTTTAAATGCTCAAACAGCCTTGTGTGTGCTAATTACCCCAGATAAACACAGGGTGTCCTGAGCAATGAATGAGTTGTTTTAACTGCAGCATTCCAAAGATCTGCTGATACGGAGATCACAATGCTGATGGCAGAATTCCTATCTGGGAAGTAGTTTATCTCTTCCCATAGGCAAGCATGTTCCTTTCCCTCCTGGTTATTACTCCATTACATATTTCAATTTGATTCACTTGTGTGGCATTTTGCTGTTCTCCTTCCCAGATGTACCTGCTCAGATTTGGCCACTTCTAAAGTGCTTTTCCGGCTGTGCCGCTGTCACCTGCTCTCCACTGAAGGAGACGTAAGTAACTTAGGACCAGTATTTGGTATCTCTGCACAATTTATCCTTCCACCTCAGAGTGGCAGCCTGAGATTTTGTGACTTCCCTGCATTTAAACAGGCAAACTCCATTTCCCATGATTCTTATTTAATTGGTTCTCTTCTCTGTTAAACGTGAATTAATAGGTCAGGATTCTGACCCTATTCCTGTGCTACTTGTTCTTTTCACTGTACAATGGCAAAAAGTCTGTATATTAGTGTAAAAAAAAAAATTAATATTTCCTTCATTCCCACTGCACCCAGTATTACCTGACTACACTATTAAAGAAGTTATACTGGGTACTTTCTAGCACATAGTCTCACTTTATAATGTTACAAAGGCTGGTCATAGCTTTGAGGTCAAAAAAGCTCATGAAATGTTTCAGCTCAAATACTCATATATTTCTAGAAGATGTATTACCAGCAAGAGTTTTCTGTTTACTAAATAGATTAAAGAAGTTGGTGACTGTCCAGTGCTTTCCAGTGTAGATTGGAAAAGCCTACTGTCCCAACAGTCTGAAAAATCTTCCACTAGGTGTCAATTTAGTTTTACTTCCTCACTTTAAGTAAAACAAAACTTATCTTCTTAATTCAAAAATTTTAGGTATAGATTTGCTCGGAACCACTCTTGCAATAGCATTCATCTGTGCTACCAGTGGCAGTTCAGAAACCAAAATTCAAGTGAGCAGAAGCTGGATTTAGCATAATGCTCTCAAGCATAATCAAACATAATAATAATTTTTGATAGATTGGCCAATTTTCCTGCTAATTTTGTGATTATCCCAGAAAATGAACTGTGAATTGTACATTCTGTACAGTTTGCTGTAGGAGTCATTTGACCAAGCAATTACTTGACCCAATAATGTTTAGTAATCTTTTTTTAATTGTACAAATCATTCTCAGTTTAAGAACACTCCAGTAATTGAAGATATACACTTGACTTTCTAGTCTTAAATCACAACACTGAACATTAACCCACCATCCAACTGGCACAATCCAAGCCAAGTAAGAAATTAAATAGGTATATTTTTGGATGTTGTCATGCATCTCTGTGAGAGCAGGCTGTAGTTCGGGGCTTTCTACCCTGTCTGTGCAGCAGCAGGTCTGCAGGTGCCACCAGGGCACCACTTCTCAACCATTCTCTGGCAAGAGGAATTGTGTCTTGTGTCACTCACAGTGTTCTACTTCTTCACCTGCCAATGAGTACCTCTCTTGTCAATTTTAGACTTCCCCAAGTGCTGTGCTGGACTCTCACTCATTTTACAGCTCATCGTATGACCCACTTCTCGGAAACGTAAGTAATGTAAGATAAAAGCGTGGACCTTTCATGGCCACTTCAGTTTAACCTCACTTACATAGAATCACACCTGCTTGTATTTGAAGGTCACCACTAGTGACATTACCGTGTGCTCTGACAGTCCCTTAATTTTGACAAGACCCACTTCCCTGGCAGCATAAAAAGCCTCGAACAAAGGGTTTGTGGAAATGGGTGTAGAGGGGATACTGTGACTTCGCTGGGAATTTTTCCTCAGTGGTTGTGGTTTTGTTTTTTTTCCTCAATGACCACTTTAGGCTGAAGGTGCTTTTGAGTACAAGTGGTTTGCTCAGTATCGGGTTCCAGATAGCTGTGACTGCAAAGGCTTTTCAGAAGGGTTCAGATCCTGTCTGGCAAGTTCAACCTTTAAACTCCCTTGGCTTCATATACAGTGCAGCAATGAGGCTCCTCTAATTTAAACCAAACACTGAAACGGTCTCTTAATGGCCTTGTGTTATCAACAAGAAGTTGGCATAAAACCCTCCTTACCCCCTCCCTGCAGGGGAACTGAACCTCTGTAATTCAGGAAAGGCTTTTTGGCAATGTCTTTTGGCAGTCAGGGTTGCTGTGCCAACACTGTTAACCTGACATTTCCTTTGGAAAAATGTAGTTTCATCAAAATAATTTCTTGCAGGACTATTTCCATCACAACTATACTGTTGACAGATATGTTTGCAAATGTTTCAATTAAAAAAAAAAATCGATGAATTTGTTTTTCTTGCATTTTCATACTTACTTTTGTCTTTTTCATTTCCTTTTATTTTGACAGATTATTATACTGTATTTTCAGGTTTAATGTTAAATTATCAAAGACATTTCAGTATTTCAAGATCATGAATTTTTCTCCAAAGTAGGACAAAATAAAATGGGGAAAAGTCAGGCCATGCAACAAGATGGAAATTCTGTAGCTGGTTTCATGTTCCCATCTGTGACTTTGAGCTCCAAGAACCTGATTCAGAACCCACCAAAACAAATGTAAATCTTTCTTTCAAACTGAATTATTTCAGTCTCAATTTTAAGACCCAAGACTTTTCAAGAGTTGGCTTTTATTCCTCTTTTCATTTTAAATATCACTGGTGTATCTTCTATGAAAACCCAGCTGGCAGAAGGAAACGTTCACTGAACGTCCACATTTCACCCACCATGAGAAAGTGAGAGGGCTCCCGTTTTCTTCTGCGATGTAGAGAGTGTGAACTGGGGAACTGAATGTGGAGCTGAGACGTAGCAAAGAAGTGACCTGGTCACAGGTCAATATTCAAGTATGATGCTTCAAGTGGTTCAGTGTTGGCTCTGAGCACTCTAACAAGTTCTTGATGCCACCAGTAGTACTCCAGGAGAAGTGGCCAGATCACCTGCCCTATTGCACTTGCATGAACCTGTCTGCCTACTCAAGGTAACGCAGGTAGAAGTGATAAGATATTATCATATACAAAGGGCTTCCCTCATGCTTGGTGTATTCATAGAGTGATAGTTCATAGATGAGGCTGAAAGTTGCTGCTCTAAGACTAGTGGCTAAAGCTCTGGAGATTCTCAGAGTTTGCCTCGGGGACAAACCCTTGTGAGAAAATCTTGCCAGAATGAAGTCGGCTTCTCCCCCTGACTCAAAAACTTTTTGGTGGCCCAAGCAAGCCCATTCCAAAGATCACAAGACCATTTCTACCATACTGACAGTGAGTTAAGTTCATGTGGTTCTCCCAACTTAGCAGCCCTAGGAACTGAGTGTTCTGTAGTGTATTGTGAATTCAGCAGCCGTGAGAATTGTGACAGTAGCTTTTTCATGCTTCATGTGTTTTCTGCCCTATAAAATCATTTATAAAGAAAAAATAAGGTGGACAGGTGTTTCAAGAAAACCTTCTTGTGAAATTTCCAAACAGCTGGAGTACAGAAAGACGGGCATCCCATCAAAAATAACTTCTTCTATTGTGAACACTTGGCTTGTATACATTTTCACCGTGCTTTCCAAAGAGAATGACGCTGCAAAGCAAAAATAATCCCAGGACTCCTTTACAAATCCTTTGGTTTCCATCTCAAAAGAGGTTTTTTCTCGTCATGGTGCTCTTAAGGAAGCACAAGTAATTGCAGGACTGTGTTTCATACACGTTCACAGCCATCAGAGGTCAGTGCAAGTTCGTTCATCCAAGCAGCTGTAAGGTCCTTTATTCCTCCAGTTTTACATAGCAAGTTTTTGCTAAACATGGAAATGATCCTCCGTGTCTGTGACATCTTACTAGGAAAGAAGATGTTTTGGAAGAGTAAGAAGCTACACAAAATACAGTGTAGAAGGAAAAGCACCAGTTAACATTTGTTCTAGTTTTGGAAGTGTAACTCAGCAATTGCCGAAGGACTGGAATGGGTGGAATAGCTATTACCAAGTGCTCTTCCAGATTTTGGTTAATGCCTGTGTCTCCCTGAGATCCGTTTGACATCAGCCCTCCTGGTTATGAAACAAGCAGCTAAGAGGGAGGCCCAGGACAGCTACAGCAAAGAACCTCCACCTTGCAATGTGTTATTTCAGTGGCTCATTTGAGTCCCATATTAATGGGTCACAGCAAAGTGCACTCTGAAAAAATATCTAAATAGTCTTCAGTTAGACAACATAAAGGTGTGAAGGCTACATTCTGTGGATTTATTACTGATTTTATAATATGCTGTATTTATTTCCAGAAAAACCCCAAACCCATGCTATAAACCACTAAAATTCGAAAGTGTAACAAAGCTCTGAGGAAAAAAAGGTTCAGGAAGATCTGAATTTATTTCCCCAAGACAATACTTATATCTATATCCTTCCACATCTGTTTCATTGAAAATGTTTCCCTAAAGGAACATGAATAAAATTTTATTTGGCTATAGGGTGGGAGAGTGAAAGAATACAGTGAATCTACTGGCCTAAGTCCCTGATGCAGAAAGGGGATGGGAATCTCTGTTATGAATCTGGCAGAGAATGGATTTGAACTTCTGTCTCCCACTACAAAAAAATGGTCTACCAGTTATGGGATATTTGCCCTCTAGAGGAAAAAAAAAAAAAACGTAACTAGAATAAATTTAAATGTTTAGGAAAAAAACTTTTTAAACAGTTTTGGGTTTGACCCAAAAGAAATATTGAAACATAGAAAAATTCTATGAAATGTGATTTTTCATTCCCTGGACAGCAGAAATAATAATGTGAACTGCTTCTTATCTGTAACTAAGCTATGACAATAAAATTCAAGTGTAGAAGGTCAGGTGAAAATTAAAAATGCTTATTAACTTGATTTTATTGGAAGAAACACTGAAACTCTGTCTCAGAGGATAATAAATATTACAAAATGCTGCAAAGCCAGAATTGCCAAAGCTTCAGGTTCAGCATGGATCTCACTATATCAGTTGTTTATCTTGAAGCCTAGTTCCCACAGCCATTTATCATCTGCAAATCTCAGCTTTCATTTAGACACTGTGTTGTTGCCTTAGTGCCTGCAGAGGACCATATGAAAATACAAAAAAGCACTAACTCAAGTGCTTCTCTACTGTCATTAAAAAAAAAAAAGTATGAAGCTGATCTCACAAAGTCCCATTGCTCCAGGAGCTGGGGCTGCAGGAGAAAATATTAAATGCCATTAGACTCGTGACAAAACTGTGCCAGTTGGCAGTATGAGTGTGGGAAGCAAATCCTCTCCCAGTATCCAGCTCAAATGTGAGTCCAGGAAATACATATTAAGAGAACGAGCACTGAACTGACTAGAAAACCTTCATAGTCCTGGTGAATCATTTGGGAAATACCAGTATCTGACAAAATACAGATCAAACATTATCACAGATGCTGTCAGGTGTAAACAAAGACTAAATGAGGCAGAATCCTAATTTTTGTTCCCACATCAGCTACTGTTAACCCAAAAGTCTTTGTTTTTTACTGGTGTTCACTCAGTAATAATTAGCTGTCTCCTGCACCATTACAGTATTGCAAAACAACTTGGGTTTTACTGATAGTGATGCTGAGTGACAGAGATACGCTGTGAGGTCTTAGAAAGGCCATGACAACGTTGCAAAAAAGAAAATTCCCTAGAATCTAAACTGTAACCACATTTAATAATCATGATTTGAGAAATGTTACAAGAGTGGCCAGGAATTTTGCTGTATCTTATAAATAATTATTCTCTGCCTTACCTTTACACTGTGAACAGCTGTACTGATTTGATTGGAAATACCCAAAGGTCATATGGACCTGTAGGAAGGCAGGGATGTTTGCAAGAAAAGCTGTGGTGTTCTGGGAGTGACTAGTTTGTTAAAAAGACTTAAGTTAAAGGTGTTGCTTGTAATCAAAAGGTCATGATAGCGAACAGTGGTTTGAGTTCTTGTGAAGTCCACTCACAACTCTAATTAAGCATAAAAAAGGAAATATGTGGTTGATTTTCTTGGTGTTCTATACTATATGAAATCTGGGATTTATCTATAATGACACTGCTTCCTGAAATTAATTAAAGTATTGCCCTAAGCATCATGTGGAAGGTGGGTTTGGTCTGAAATTTCTTGTGCTTGATGTCAGGGTGAACATCTAACTTTCTTACAAAGTTTCATTAAGTCAGTGAACTAAGTTTGTAAGAATATAAGTGAATATAAATTAGATGTAGATAGGTCCAGGTATAAATCTCAATCTGGACATAGTGCCTGGAGTCAACAGAGCCCTGTAGAGGCACATGTGTCTTCTTTAGGAGAAGGCCATGACTCACTGCAGAGAAATTGCAGGATTTTTTAATTTCCTCTCTAGATTTTGGTTTTACATAGAACTGCTAATTTTGTGTTTGTGTGTTTGTTCCTGTCTTAAACATCAAAATCTGGACCTAAGTGATACTGAATATGTTGCAAAAGTATTGCACTTTCCATTGTTGAGCAATTCTGATTACGTCAGAGAATATTCTTGAGAGATCCCATAGTCAAACTCAGATGACTAATAGGGCATCAGGCTTCAGACCAGGAAAGTGCCAAACTGTCTCAGTAAATCTGTACTAATCTTGAATTTAATGATTCTAATCTTGAATCTAATGATTAGCGGCATATCCCAGCCTCAGAAATCTAGTGATAAAGGTATAACTTCACAGTGATTTAAAAGGGTAAAACAGTATCAGAATTCTGAAATTCTTCCGTGACAAGGGGTAGAACATCCTAAATTGGTTAAATTGGCCGCTAGAACTGACAAAGGTTGGAGTTTGAAGCATGGCAGTTGCTGTGGGAAGGGAAGGAGAAGGGAA